>CAKNYM010050986.1:161945-271819 GCA_932195095.1 Andricus curvator
GCTCCCAGCGAAATCGCGGTAAAATTTCAGCTGTAACCACGTCTCACGACCGTGAGATAGGTGGTTACAGTCTGCGACGAACTCAATACGATGGTCCGGCAAAAGTCTCGTGCACCCTGAGGACACGGAGCGACCCAAGGACGACCGCCTTCTGCATTTTCCCCGCAAGTGTCTCAGCATTTTTTTGACACGCAGGGATGCTTTTCAGGCTATAAACCAGTGAAACCTTGGCGCTTCCAAGAGCGCCGATGATCAAGACGATTAGCTTAACAGAATATTCCGGGTATAACCGTCGCAACTCCCTTATAAGGTCTTTATACCTCTCTTTCTTTTCTTTCTCCTTGGCTGTGACGTTTTTGTCAGCTGGTGCCGAAAATTCGATAACGAACATGGTTCGTTTCTCGAAGTCAAGGAGAACTATGTCAGGCCTCGAGTGCGCAACAGAAACAATTGTCGAGAATATGAAGTTCCAGTATATGCGGCACCTCTCATTTTCGACAATTGACTCTATTTCTCTAGGAGCGTTTAGCGGAGAAGTATTTGGGCTAATGCCATAAGAGTGACAGAGATGGTAATAAAGCACTCTTAGTGCCGCATTGTGCCTTTGGATGTAGGTCGTTCCCGCATGAGTTGGACAACTAGATAGTATGTGTCTTAGATGCTCGGGGTGTGCATGACACGCTCCGCAACTATCATCGGGAATGTCTTGGCTCAAAATGTGGCGACGGTATGCTAGAGTGGAAATGACACCGTCTTGACATGCCAAAATGAAGCCCTCCGTGCCCGACTTCAATCCGGGTGATCTAAGGAAAGCAAACGTTAGCTCATACGACATCGACTGATCTTCCACATTTCTGTGGAAGATGCCGTGCATCCTCTTGTCGAGGAGCTGTTCGTGGAAGTTTTTCTCCTGTGCTTTCTTAATCCGGGCCTTCAGGAGTGAGTATTCAAGATGGATAAGATTTGATGCATTTTGTTCACCCCTAATATTGAAGTCAAGGCCGAGTGTTTCAGCAGCCTCCTCCGCTGCTTTGTACAGAAACGCCCCTTTTCCCACTTCTTCGTGTTTCCTGACCATTTTAAGAAGAGGGTCTTGTCCATTTGCAACTATATGTGCTGTACCCAGAATGAATCTGTTGTGAAGACATTCAAGATTCAGTATTCCGCGACCACCTAGGCGGCGTGAGATGTAAAGTCGCGGAACAGAAGACTTAAGGTGCATGCTCTTGTTCATGTGCAAAACCTTTCGCGTCCCGATATCAAGGGATCTGAGCTCGTCCTTCGTCCATGGAACCACTCCAAATGAATAGAGTACTACCGGGACGGCAAGCATGTTCGTTGCAGATACTTTGTTTTTCGCCGACAGTTCGGAAGACCAAATCTGCCGGATGAGACGTTTGTATCTGCATCGGAGAGTATCCTTTATAGATGTCGCGTCCTGAATGCGGCTCTGTGGCACGCCCAGGTATGTATAGGTCTCTCCAGCGCAAAGGTTTCGTATAGCGCTTCTGTCAACGAGCTCAGGATCTTCGGGGATGCCATTAAGTTTTCCTTTCTTCAAATTAACCTTGGCGCATTTCTCTAACCCGAATTCCATTCCAATCTCTTGAGTGTACTCTTTGACAATTTTCAGAGCTAAATGTAGTTTCTCTTGATTCCTAGCATAGATCTTAAGATCATCCATGTAAAATACATGAGTGACCTTATGCTTTCGGTTTCCAGGTTTTCCGCAGAGATACCCTGCGGAATGGCGAAGTGCGAGAGATAGTGGCAATAATGTGAGGCAAAAGAGGAGAGGGCTCATGGTGTCGCCCTGAAATACACCTCTCTGAAAGGTGATACTGTTAGTGATCACACGATGTTTTCCAGATGAGATAGTAAATCTGGTTTTCCAAAGCGGCATTAATGTCTCTATGCACCTCACGATGTGTGGATGAACCTTTAGGCTTTCCAACAGACAAATGATAAGTCTATGGGAGGTTGAATCGAAAGCTTTCCGGTAATCAATCCAGGCCATCGATAGAAATCGCTGATAGTATGCTGCGTCTTTACAGACACATCTATCGATGAGCAAGTTCTCCCGACATCCCGCTACGCCTTTCTTTGAGCCACGTTGTTCATACATCTCTCGCCATACAGGTCCAATTGTCCGAACAATCCTATCATTTAGGATAGCTGTGAAGATATTATACAGTGTGTTCAGACAAGTTATTGGCCTGTAATTCTTAGGGTCAGCTAAGTTGCCCGTCTTCGGCAGGAGCACTGTGCGCCCTTCCACCAACCACCCCGGAATAGGCTCTTTCGACTTTAGATATGAGGTAAAAATTCGGGCCAGATGCTGGTGGGTTGAAGGAAACTTCTTCCACCAGAAGGTCTTGATGCCATCTTGTCCCGGAGCGGAATAGTTCTTCATGCCTCTTAATACGTTTTTCACCTCCTCGGTAGTGATAGGTGGGCATTCCTCCTCAGCTGTGATGAGGGCATTGCACAGCTCCTTGAAGCTGTTTATGTTCTTTGAGCCTTCTTTAAGTGGATGTTGGACTTCGTAGACTTCTCTCCAAAATGCTTCGACCTCCTCTGGTTTGGGCGGATGTTCGACAGTAACTGGAGGGTCTTCGAAGAGTCGAGATGGGTCAGACGAAAACTGTTGATTTTCTCTGACCCACCTCTCTCTCCGCTCTAGACATCTCCTAGCGTCAGATAGTACTCGTATTCTGTCAACAATATGCTGCCTGATGGTCAGTAGCTTTGACTTGTTGATTGTGTGATGACGGATCCGCAGTTCGCGCGTGAACTGTCGAACCTTGGCAGTGAAAGTCCTGCCAGATGTTATGTAGTCAATCACACACTGAATGCGGGACGCGTACTGTCTTGCCCAGCCTATCTTTGTGCTAAGTTGATGCATTCGTCTTTTGGTCTTATGATCAACCGTTGGTTTTGTTTTACGGTTTGCATCTGCCAAAGTTCTCGCTGCATTGTATACACTACAATTGATAGTCCAGAGGTCGGATTCTTCGGAAAAATCTCCACGAAGCTCATCATCCAGTTCAGTCAGATCTTTGGGCTTCGGAGAAACCTGAATGTTGATGTTTCTCCGGGTCTTGAAGCATCGTTCTCCCTCTATTGGATGCCTGTTCGAGGCTGGTCTCAGTGTCGCCTCTCTTTCTCTGTTGCCGGCTTGTTCTGGCTGCGGTTGTGTAGGCGCTCCGCTTATATAACCCCTTTTCCGGAGGTCCTCGGCACGGTTTCGCAGCCGTTTTTGCGAAAAATCCGAGAGCTCTGGGTGTTTCTCGCACCACAGAGCATGCAGTCGCGCCATGTAACCTTTTCGTTCAGGGGCCATACTGGTATCATAGCACTCCAGCAGGTCGTCCCTGAGTCGATCCGTCCACTCAAAAGTGACGAGATTCCGCCGGTCAATCGCATTGACTCCGTCTTGATTGGCTCCCCCAACTCTAGGGTAGTCGGCATTGTTGTCCGACCCATTGTCGGGAGCCCTGCGCGTTCGATTGTTTTGAACCGAACTTCCTACAACTATGTTTGGTGTTGTCATTGTTGTTCCCACGAGCAGCTAGGGAAAAGGGTTAGTCCATCCTTGTAGAGCCCCGCGTGCAAGGATAAGGCTGATACTCTGAGAGGTCGCCCGGTATCCCAGAGTCACTGTTTGAGAAACCACACCCAGGTGCCATTCAGCTTTCGGCACGGTTGTTACGCCTCCGCTTGGGGGTTATTCCTTCGGGACCATCCCTGGACAATTGTGCGCGACTGCTTATTAATTATTGTAACCATATTCAGCAGAAACCCTTGGTACAGGGACCCTCTATCCGCAACCCGAGGACGCGTCCGGTGGCTTTGTCATAGGCCCTTCGGTTCGAATCCCAAGGAATCAAAACCGAATAAATATATATATATATATATATATATATATATATATATATATATATTATTTATGTTTTTTGACATTATCGTGCACATAACATGGAGATACAATCATCGGAAAAATTTAAATTTTCGTTTTGTCAAGATGGGTTAGCAGCCAAAAGTTTTTTTCAGACAAACCTAAATTAATTTATTTCTGTAAATTAATTAACTTTCGCCATTGAATCTTAGTTTGATTTACAATATATTCGGATCGGGTATCAGTTTCGCGACCCGGCCTAAAAACACGAAAGTCTAGGATGGATCGAAAACTCATTATCCCGAAAGTTTGCCGGAAGTTTACTTCCAAAATTATGAAAATTTCTGGGTCATCAGGAAAATTACAAACAATTTTATCTTCTACCTACTATGTGACTATATGACACTTCTGATATTTGTCAATAATATATTCAGTGAATATATTTAAAATAGTCATAAAAAACATGCTCTATCTGCGAACGTATTTTTTTTTTAATAATTGATACAGAGCTATTTTTTCTCTACAAAAAATTTTATTCTGGGAATTGCAATTAGTTTCTGAAGATTTCTTTATTTTTTAAATATTTTTCCCATAATTAAGACGTAGTGCATGAAAAATTAAAATATTTGATAACAAATTTGTATTTTTCTTTTCGTAATAAAGAAAATCAATAAACGATATCACGCGAATTCATCATATATGTTGAAATAATTTCTCAGATACCGCTATTTGTTCTGTAAAATACATATATGCAAGGACATATACCAGAAAATCTCTACGAAACTTTATTGTTAAATAAATAAGTGCTTGTCTTAAGACTTGAATTTACGACATCGAGTAAGATAGTGACTAGCGGCTGTCCGTATACGACGTATATATTTTTTTGGGCGAGGGAGGCAGGAGTTCAGAAAGGGGGAGTCAGCAAATCAAAATTGACTACGTGGAATACGAAAGTCCCACTAGTATATACATGAAAACATCTTGTAGAAGATTCCTTCTCTCGCTTAATCAGTATCATCTACTCCCATTTACTCTCATCTACTGGATTAGTAAAAAATGAAGATCAGCGTCGGTACTCTATTCCTCGTTTCTGTCGTTTTCCTGGATTCTATTGGTAAATATATAATAATATAACATGCTATCTATAATTGTAAGTACACTAGAAAACAAATACGATTATTTTGTTTGTTTGTCTCACACAATTTTCAGATTATATTATCAAACTCCTGTAAATACGAAACTTGTGTATAAAAATATGAATTTTCAACAAAACAGTCAACTTGAAACCAAATAGTTTAATTTTCAACTGAAAAGATGAATTTTTCCGAAAAAGATTGATTTTCTACCAAAAAATATGAATTTGCAAAAAATTGTTACATTTTCAAACAAAGAAATTAATGTTCATCTAAAATCATTGACCGTCGACCAAAAATATTAGGTTTAAATCAAATTTTAAATCAAAAGATATGACTTCCTATCAAAAAATGTAACAGTTGATATTTGAACTGGGAGGGAATCTAATTTTAAATCAAAGGCAATTTTAATCAATTAAAACAGACGAATTTTCAAAGAAATACTTCAACCTTCAACTAAAATAGAATAATTTTCAACCAATTAGTTACATTTTTAATCAAAAACGAGTAAATTACTAGCAAAGGAGATGAACTTTTTAAAACCTTCTATGCTGACTCGAATGATTTCCCACATTTTAAAAAATCTTTCAAAATTGAAAAAATTTACATTAAAGTAAAATTAAAAAAAATATATATATATAAAACAGAAACTATTTGTGTATTAAAGAAAAATGCGTAGATCTTCCTGAGATGAACAATTTTATGCGTTATATTTTATCTTATATTAGATAGTTTGTCCAGAAAATAGAATTTATTATTTTTTAAAAAGGATTTTCGGCTGATAAACTAGAACCGGGGGTCAAAAATGGCTGGCTAACGAAATCATCCTTCTTCTTTATGTCTTAAAAAGTTCACTAAAGGGAAATTTAATGGGAAAATTTCATCGGTAGTTGTCGTCTTGAAAGATAACGGTGACAGACAGAAACCGAAGTAAAAACCATTACTTCTCAATCAGGGAGTCCAAAAGCATCAATTCTTGATGAATTTGGCAAATCTCAATTTTTACATGAAATAAATACCTTCCATTTAAGATGAGAATCTCTTAATTATAATGATCATAATAAAAAATGTCAAATTATATCATTATCTGCGAAGGACAATCTTGACAATAATAAAGTCGTTATTCCACATATGTATATGAGATAACGGCTACTTATGTATATATTCGTACTCTTATGATGCAATAGAATATTCCTTAGATACAGTTGTTAACCAAATTATTCACTGAAGCCTTAATTAGTTTGTTCTCTACTTTGCGAAAATGAGGATTGTTTGTGCTCTTCTTTTCACTTTGGCGGTCATCGTTAATTCTATTGGTGAATATGGTAATATATCTATAGTTTTTATTATAGTGTATGTAACACAAGCATGAATATGGCTATTTCTCAGGCCTGTGGAGCGAACCTAAAGTCCCCCTTGACGTCATAGATATACATGACCATTACATACCTACGAACTTGAAAAGCGGTACTTAAGGTCGGTTCCTACGACTCGCCAATAATGTCCCTCTTCTCACCCATGGTGCCTATTATACTATCAAGCTCACCACAAGGAAATTATTTTTTAACACAATAATGCATTTTCAAGCAGATAGTAGAAACTAAAAAAATTGAGTTCGTAATTTTCCACCAAACAGTTTTACTTACGAACAGAGTTAAATCTTCAATTAAGAAAGGAATTTCCAACAAAACTGAAATAAAGTCTAAACGTTATTTGCAAATGAGGTTTTGTTTTTATATATCTGTACGGTGATACCACGCTGAAAAAACCAGTTCTCGTCAGATCACTGAAGTCAAGCAGCGTTGGGCGCAGTTAGTACTTGGATGGGTGACCATTCGAGAATACTGCGTGCTGTTGGCACATCGTGAGTGTGGTGAGCCCACACTTGTAGTAGTTATTTACTACAAGAAACTATCCACCTAGAAACACTACCCGAATCGGGTAGTGTCACGCCTACCCTGAAAGGGAAATGGCTTAATGGTATACTTATACAGTTCCTTGAAATAATAAAAATTATCAACCCAAAATATGACTAAAACTAACTAAAAGTGACTAACGTGTATTAATAATGTGTCTACTGTTCTTTTGAATTCAAAAGAGTTCGATGAAGTTTATAAGAATTTCAGGAGAACTTTAACGATTTCAGGATAAATCCCAAAAATAAAATAATGAGTTAAACTAAATTCAAACATGCTGAGACTTAATCATTTCCAACCTGAAAGTTTCGACGCTTAACTCTTTTTTATAGGATTTTGAAACAAGTGCAATTTAATTCTTCACATGGCATATTTGAAATGATTGTTTGGTAAGAGTTACTTGACAGTAAAAACTGAGTAAAAAGATATTTGCCAAAGAATTGGATATATTAAAAACTGTTTATTTCATGGAGGTTTTCGTATAGCAGAAAATCGTTTATTGTCATTAAGGTTAATAAGGCGTTCATGCACTTGTCTTCTACAAAAAGTGTATGTTTATTGAACAAGAAAAATGTACGGTGGTGAGTTATTATGCTTAAGAATTATATCCCATAATTTTTATTTAAACATCAGAAATGTGCTTTCTTCAGAAAAAAGCTATATTAAGTCAAATATATTAGACATAAATGTGCTGAGCAAAAAAAAAAAAGAATCTTCTATTTCTTTGTGCAGGATGCAGTTCACAGAACGATGGGAACACTGATAGTGAACGTAATCCTGGTCCTTCGTCTTCTTCTGCTTCTGGACAACAACACTTTCCTGACCGGACTTCTCCAGTGGAGGCACCTTTTCGTGGCAGGTCCAGGTTTCCTGCTAGCAGGAATCCTATTGGAGAACGTGATCCTGGTTCTTCTTCTTCTGCCAGACAACATTCACCTGACCGGACTTCTCCAGCGGAGGCTCCTATTCGTTCCCGGTCCATTTCTCCATCCGGCAGGCCACCTTCAGATGGAGTACTTGGATTTACAATAGAACAACTTGGATATGTTCGACTTATTCCTCGCACAAATCGGAACCTGCTATTCGAATTTCGAAGATATGTTATTCCTGCCGGTTTACCAATAAAATTGCGAGCAGAAAAGAATATATATGTGCCCGTGCCAACCCGAGAATATATTGTATTATCAACATCCAATGGTGAAGTTTTTGCAATATTGGATCATAGTGGAACTCTTCATGGATTGTATAGGAAAGATCAAAATCATACGCGAATAAAAATGAGTATGATGAGCGGCGCAGTTGATAATTTGACTTCAGATGAAAAAAGGGATTGTCCAGTAGGCAAAAAACAACCAATCTTCCCAAAAACTTTTATTAAAGCTTCTGCAAATGACGATTCACTACAACATTTACATACCTCTATTTCTCCTGAGGAGCCTCCTCTTCATGCCAGGTCCAAGTCTCCTCCGGGCAGGCCACCTTCAGATGAAGTACTTGGAATTACAATGGAACAACTTGGATATGTTCGGCTTATTCCCCCGACCAATCAGAGCCGGCAATTCGAATTTCGAAGATATGTTATTCCTGCCGGTAAAGCAATTAAATTGCGATCAGAACAGAATAGATATGTTCCCGTGCCAACCCGAGAACATATTGTTGTATCAACATCCAATGGTGACGTTTTTGCAATACTGGAGTATACTGGGTTTCTTCGTGGAATATATAAGGCAGATGCAAATCATTCGCGAATAAAAATAAACATGATAAGTGGCGCAGTTGACAATATGACCGCAATTGAAATGGGGGAATGTTATTTAGGCCACCGTTCAATCTTTCCACGTTGGTTTAAAGAAGTTTTTTCAAATGAAAATACTCTACAGTATGTGTATCATTAATTCATTAGAAAAAAGATAAACTGAGATATAATATTCTTTGTAATCCATAGTCGGATCAAAATTGAATAAAAAGATTTAAATACGAATGTATTATGGTTATCAAGGTTTCTTTTATCTTGTGCTATTCCCTACAATATCAATCAAATTTTTTTCTTCGAATATTCAAAATTCAGTGATACAAGATTTTCAGTTTTCAGAAGCGCAACGACAGACACGGTAGGACGAAATTAAATAACATAGTTAACGATAACTTGTAGGACGCCATTCTCAATTGATAAGTAATATTATTTTTTATACCAAAATATAATATAAAGTAAAATTATATTATCATTATCAGTTAATTTATTTCAAAGTAATATATCATAAAAGGGTGTCATTAGATATTATTTGTTAATTTTATAAACAAACAACTGGAAAATTCTGACAATACAATTCAGGAAAGATTAAGGAAGACTTGATTTTTCTTTGCCTTGTGATGTCCATAGTATTTTTACATTCTCATCATAATGAGAAGGTATTGACTTTATGTGAAAAATGACTTTTGTGGATTCCATCAAATGCAGACGTTTTGAGGCCCCCTAAGTCAGAAAAAAATAGTTTTTTCATCAGAGTCTGTCTGTCTGTCGTCGTCTCTATGTACCGGATAACTTTTGAAAGACTAATCGGATTGGAGTGTGCTTTGGCACACAGTTTCAGGGGCCAAAAGGGAAGATCTGGTTCGTTTACCAACTATTTTGCATACAAATTCAAAAAGTAGGAGCATTTTCGGTCACTGATCGGTGTCCACACGATAAAACTTTTCGCTCCCGCTGTTTCGTCGGTGTCCATTTAAACTACAGAGGCACAATATTTACAAAAAATAACGTTTTGTAGATATTCTAAAAAAACACGAAGGGAAAATGACAGTTGTCAATTCGTAAGATTTGAAAAGATGCGTACTACAGTTTTGTTTTAAAATCGGTCTTAAGCTGATGTCATAATTTGTTTGTCTAAATTAAATCTACAAATTTGCTTCTATCCATTTTTTATAGGACGTGTAGTTTTTGATTTAATCGTGAGAAGTAACATAACAAATAAACGTTAAATTTTAGTAAAAACGACTAGAGATTAATGGCAAATAAGGAACGAATATCAAAGTAATCATGAAAAATAAAATGTGCACTTTATTTTGCTATATCTGAATGAGCAGTTCGGGGCCGAGATACACATATTAATATAGTATACGTTTAATATACTAAAGTTGAACATAATATAGAAAAATTCACGTATTGCACAAATTCTATTCGAGCGCGAAGCACGAGATATGTGATGAGAATGTGTTCGTTGAACCGAAGGAGCATTAACGAAAAATAATTCACAATCAGCAAATTACTACTGTCGATGATTTCACATTTAATTGTCAAAGATTTTGCGTAAACGTAGGGAAGTACAAAGACCGAGCGCGTAGCGCGAGAACCAACAGTCGCGCGCCCTAGGCGCGCTCAAACTTGCGAACAAAGCGAGCCGTGCGCACAGAGCACACTTATAATTCATTATTTAAATCATTTTTCATATCGATTGTTGATGAAATGAACAAATAGCGTAGTGATGAAGCACATCTAAAAAATATGATCAATTTTAGGACAGAAATAGAATACTTAAATTTTTAGTTAATAAATCAATTTTCAACTAAAATAAACTAATTTGCATCAAAGAGTTCAATTTTCAACCAAAAAAATGAGTTTTGACAACGTTGTTATACTTTCCAGCTAGCAGTTGGATTTCCAATACACAAACATTAATTTAAAAAAAAAATTCAACAATGTAGTTTAAACCTTAACCAACAAAATGAAGCTTTAGCAAAGTAGTGTAATTTTCAATTAATTAGTTGAATTTTCAAACAAAACAGGTGAATTTCCAATGTAAAATTTAATAGTTCTATTTTCAACTCGAAAGGAAAATTTCCTAAGCCCCTCTTTTTTCGAGCGACGAATCCACGGTGTGGCTGCCCCGCTTCGAGACCCGCGTGGTACGGAGGTCTATAAATATGCGTAGTTCGCCCATTTCTTCAGATTCGACGACTTGACCGCAGACTGAACACGTCGCGGGTGCTCGGATTTTTTTTTTTTGAAGTGGCGGCCTCGACTCCTGACTGCTTGTTCGTGCCGGCTGCCGACTGTCATCGACTCTGTCTCGCCTCGCCGGTTTCCAGCGCCAGCATACCAATCAAGAAGCGAGCTTTGTTTTATTCATCACTCCCTGCTAACCTTATAGGGTTATCCTTAATATTTGGGAATGCTTCTTTGTCCAAACATGTACAATTTTTAACATGATTCACATAGAATATTAAACCATGCTATAATTGTGCGGTTACCTAACGGTGACGCATATTTTGAGATCTCGACGTGCCCCTCTTCCCAGAGAGTGCTCAACGGGGTCCAACATCGCCACATTCTTCCGCATTGAATTTTTTTTCTTTTTTTTTTTTAATATTCACGGAGCCCTTGGGTGAACTTCGAATCTGCCTAGCGTTTCCTACGGAGCCCTTAGAGTGATACGAACATTTGCCAAGCGTCTCTCTAACCTCACTGTGCCCATCTTGGCGGGGCGCGGGGGGGGGGGGGGGGGGGGGGGGGTTCAGCGGGAGTTTTCCATGGACAACGGAGTCGCTGACGTGCATAAAAAATGCAGACCTAACCTACGCCGAAGGCTCGCGCAGAAACGTCGAGCTATGAAGGAACATCAGACAGCGACCCTCCCCCCGGAAAAGGTAGTGGAGCCTCAGAAAGGCGCGGAATGTGAAGCAAGCACCCCGTCTTCGAATTACCTGTCAGTGTTCCCCAGTGAATCGTCCCAAAGTGCGGAAGTGAACTCGGTACACAGTAGCGTTGTAACCTCGAACACCACGTCGCTCAACTACCCCCCTACAGTCGGTGTACCCCGCGTGTATTACACGAACAGTTCCTTTGCAAACTCTGTGCCGTGCGCCGAGCCCTCTTGCTACAATTACGTTGCACGCTTATCGCCCACCAGCAAGAGTACCCCGTCATCGCATTACCTGTCAGTGTTCCCTAGTGAATCGTCCCAAAGTGCGGAAGTGAACTCGGTACACAGAAGCGTTGTAACCTCGAACGCCACGTCGCTCAACTACCCCCCTACAGTCGGTTTACCCCGCGGGTATTACACGAACAGTTCCTTTGCAAACTCTGTGCCGTGCGCCGAAACCTCGTGCTACAATTACAGCCCGCAAGCCAAGCCTTCCCCCTCCAGTGCGTCGTACCGACTCGCGTTCCGTGATCGCCCACCAGCAGAGTCCGGATTCCGATCGACGGGATGATGAACTTTTCTCCCCGCAGTGTCGCGCTAGTAATTCTCCTTCCCCTGCCGCTCTTGACGATTTGAGAATCGAGACCTTCGAGGATCTCGCGGACTATCTACTTACAACTTAGCCCTTTGAGTGAACCGAGCGAGAACGTCCCCGCCATTTCTGAAGACAATTTGACTTCCCCTCCCTCTGTAAAAATCGATAATCTAGGCGGAACACGTCCTCTAGATACTTTGAACCTTTCATCGCTTGACACGTACGATCCCGAGTTTCCGGGTTATAATCACACGCCGTTGAAAGACGAATACTCGGTGGTCGCGTCCGAGTTATCAGAGGACCTCCTAAATATTCATCCCTCGCCTCTGAAAGAGTCGCCTGAAGCTAAAAAGCCCCGTATTTCACTCGACGAGAAGCTTAGTCCGCGCGTCAATCTCGGGCGTTAGAAATAATTTAAAATTTTATTTTTGTCCGATCCCCCTTGAAAACGCGCCATTGCATGCACGTGAGGCAGGCGTAATGTGGCTGCTTCGAGCCCAGTGACGTTTACACATGCGCACTCCGCCGCCGGGCCAACATGAAACTTTACGCCCGCTACATAACACTTTACGCCCGCTAAATAACACTTTACGTCTGCTACATAAAACTTTACGCCCGCTACACATAATTATCTTTATCTTTAAAAAAATTGTATCGCTGGAACCCTCAGTCTTTCTTCTGCAAAGTACGCTATTTCTTCCTTTCATTTATAATCTAAAATTTTCAAGTACACCAAACATCCTCTATTTGCTCAACATGCTTGTTTTCAAGAAGGGTAGGACAAAAAGTATGGTGTGTATCAAGGGCCTACGGCTATTTTGCCTGGTGCGACTGCCGACCTCGCTTCGCTCGGGCGGCAAGTTCACACTAGTCAAAATAGCCTTCTTTAGCCCTTGATACACAATATACTATTTTATAAGACAAATTTGAACCTAAAAAAATTATTTAATTTAAAAGTAACGATTCCCTGCTGTCGGTGTGCCAATAATTCAATTTAAAAATATCTAAAATAAAAATGATATTTTCTCTCATCCGAAGTTAGATAAAAATGTATGTAACTGGTAATTACATTAAAAATACAGTGTATTGTAAGAAAACAGTACAGGGATTTATGGATAATATATAACGTTTATTCAGATAACTGTTTAAACTGTGCTCGTCGGAAGCGGACTGACACGAGGTTCGCATCTCGATGTTGGCGCTGTCGAGCTGTCGATCTTAGCGCTCTCTGACGTCAAACTTATTCTACTGTTTAAAATAAGTAAAACCTAACAGTTCGGCCATTCTGGCTTACAGTTCGCCTCGAACTGTCGACCAATTTTGTACATTTTGAAACTTAATTATAATGTAGACAAAATCACAACGAGGAAAATGTTCGGAATAATGTTCACATATCACCGCGACAAAATCTTTGTGCCAGGGCTTTATGTTACATGCTTCCCAGGTGCCCACATACGGTTTTTGAGTCAACTGGAAATTTTCGATATCTGACAAAACATACCTATCGTTTCAAAGTTTCTTTATGATCTGATATGGACCTTTATACTGAGGTATTAGTTTTTTCGCCGCTCCAATCGTTGTATCGAAGTTTCTTGTCATTACGAAATCTCCTACCTCACAATTATATGGATCTTTACGCTTTTTGTCGAAATACTTTTTACTATAATTTTGTGATTTCTCAGTATTCTCGCTCGCTATACTTCTAATACGCTCAAGATCACTTGTATTCTCATTTTGTTTAGTCCGCTCTAAACCTTCAGCCACTTCGTCAATAATTTTTCCAGGCTGATTTACCCCAAATAGCAACATGCTAGGAGTTGTTCCGGTCGTACTATGGATGGCATTATTTAGAGCGAACTCAACATCGGCAAGAATTTTGTACCAGTACTTTCCCGACGTAGGATCAGAAACCTTAGCTAACATATGGCCCAAAACTCTATTCAGCCTTTCGACTTGCCCGTTTGCCTTCGGTGACGCGGTAACAATTAACACATGATTTATATTATTTTCGTCCATAAACGACTTGAATTCCTGTGACGTGAAGCAACTACCGCGGTCGGAAATAATGGTCTTAGGCCTGCTGTAGTTTCTGAAATACTCCGCAAGACAATTTATTGATTCTTTACTTTCGGTTGTTTTCACAGCGTAAAGCTTTAGAAACTTGGTAAAACCGTCGATAATAAGTAAAATGTGCTTTTTCGTCTGAATTTTCGGGTCAATGGGGCCGAAGAGGTCAATGTGGCAAGTCGAAAAGGGAACATCTCCCTTCGGAATCGAATTCAAGTATCCCTCCTTCTTTCCTGTAGAGGGGGAAAAGGCAACGCATTTCAAACAATTCGCAATTTGAGTCTTAACTTTGTCGCTTATTCTTGGAAACCAATAATTCCTCAGAATCGTGCCGCATGTTTTCTCGGAACCGAAATGACCCATATCGTCATGAAATTTTCTTATAACATTACTTTCCATACTTTCGGGCAAATAAAACACAATTTCGCCATCACGTTTTCTATATACTAAACCATTACGCATCTCGTACAATTTGTCTTCGCTATTCTGTAACTCCTCGCGTAATTTCTTAATATTTACATCAAGGTTTTGACTTATCGCTCAGTTTAACTCTAACGTGTTTTCTTCCACTATCATAACATTAACCATTCGGCTAAGGGCATCCACGTGTTTCATTTTCTCCCCGAATCGATGTTCAAAAACCTTATCATAACTTTCCAGCTCTGCGGACCACCTCTCAATTCGCGGGCTGATTTCTCTCTTATCGAGAGTCATTTTCAGAGCATTGCAATCGGTAATGATCTTGAAATGAATCCCTTTAAGGTAAATGCTGAATCGTCTCAAAGCATAAACGACTGCCATAGTCTCGAGCTCGAAACTGTGATACCTGGATTCTACGTCAGAGGTGCGCTTTGAGAAGTAGAAAATAGGATGGAACTGGTCATCCTTCTTTCTCTGAAGCAAAACAGCACCATACCCCACCTTACTGGCATCACAGTGGAGCTCGGTCTCGTCTCTTGGGTCATATATGCTCAGGACCGGGGCCTCCATCAACTTAGTCTTGAGGATCTCGAACGCTCGGTATTCCTGTTCGCCAAAAATGAACCGGACGTTCTTTCTCAACAAGTCATAGAGCGGTTTGCCGATTACCGAAAATCCTGCCACGAATTTGCGAAAGTACGCGCATAGCCCCAAGAAACATTGAATATCGCGAAAATTCTGCGGTGTAGGGAAACTGATGACAGCTTCAACGCCGTGATCAGTCGGGCTAACGCCAATGGATGAAACCCTATAGCCGAGGTAGTCGATCTCAAGCTGTAAAAACTTGCATTTATCTGAACGTAAATCGAGTTTAATTTTGACTAACAGTGTAAAAACTTCCCGCAAAATCTCTAAGTGACACTCTATCGTATCGGTAGCTATTAATATGTCGTCCAAATATATGACTACATTACCCGACTTGATTAGATCTGAGAACACCTTGTTGACAAATCTTTGAAATTGCGCGGGAGCCGTCTTAAGTCCAAATGACATTTTTAAATACTCGTACTGGCCCAGAGGCGTTATGAATGGGGTATACCTTATTGAATCCGGAGCCATGTCAATGTGATGAAATCCATCCTTCAAGTCGAGTAATGTGTAATAACACTTGTCACGTAACCTGTCTAAATGATCCTCGATTAGTGGCACGGGATAATTATCTCGCAGCGTAATTTTATTTAAAAATCTGTAATCGACGCACAGTCTAATTTCTAAATTCTTTTTCCTAGCCAGGACTATCGGGGAAGCATATGGGGCATCACTCTCGCGAATGATCCCTCTTAATAACAGAGAATCTAAGATTTTTTGTAACTTCTCTTTTTCATCGTAAGAGAGTCTTCTCGGTCTAAAAAATATCGGATTATTGTTAGTCAGTCGCAAGCTCAATTCTGTTCTTATTCTAGGAAGCTCAGGCCGTTCTTTATTAAGATATCCAGAAATGAATAAATCTTTTATAATCGAATGATATTTAATATCTACTTCCGGATTAACCTGCAGAAGATTGGCGATTCCATCTTCTGAAGTATCGATTGCAAATATTTCTCTAATGGCCTCGGCTTCATTTTCCGGTAAAGCTTTCAATCCTAAATTAAACTTATTTAAAGCATCGCGACCTAAAATAACAGAAGCTCGCATGGTCCTATCCGGTACAAACAAAATTTCTAAATTACGCTCAACATGATCAAGTTTTACCTTTACCGATGCAACGCCTAGTTGAATGAGTGTGCTGTCGTTGATTCCACTATACTCACGAGACGATCCAGGGACGTAAGGCCTTACGCTCGCCCACGGTGTCAAGCTTTCCTTCACATAGCTTATCGGACTCCCAGTGTCCAAAAGTGTGTCCAAAGGCAGAGCATGGCTTTTGCCTCTACAGTTGAACTCGTAGTCGATCATCCTGAACCACTGTTTATCGAGTGGGTTCCTTGTGATACCACTTGCATGTCGGCCCTGTGACATATCAGACATGAAACTGATCTGCTGCTCTCGATCCTCATCTTGTAGATCCTCTGAAAGGTTGGCAACCTGATTTCGGCTCTGCTGCACTGCATTTCCTTTGGGACAATCCTTGGATTGATGTCCCAATTCAAAGCATTCGAAGCATGCTCCAGCTGGTCTCCTAGGCAATCCACAATTTGCCGCAATATGTCCATTTTTGCTGCAATTAAAGCAGCGTAAAAGAGAAGCGGTTTGATCACATTTGTCCTTTGCCACTCTTTCGGAAGTAGATCCTCTCGAGACGGTATTCTTATTACCTTCCTGGATATTCTTAGCATCGTATTTCAAGGAGACCTTTTAGAAAGCCTTCAAAAGATCTTTTTTCTGTTGAAACTGTTGGATTCGGTCTTGATTCCGTAATGATAAGTCCGAGATTCCGTCTATTAGGTAGTCAACTAATTCTTCTTCGGCGATGGGAACCGCGTTTGCCAATATCAGTTTTTCGTGGAAATAATCGCAAAAGGATTCAGAAGATTTCCACACACGGTTCTCAAATTTTCTTCTTAGAGTCATCCTGTCCTGGCGGTGGTCGAACATGGCCTCGAGTTCAGCCAGAAGGCTATCCACTGGCATCCCGATGAATTCCGGCCTCGAATGGAACCATCTTAATGCCTTTCCTTTTTACTTCGAGCCCATCAAAAGGCGCCCATAATCGTCATCCAGCTTGTAAGTTGACTTCAATAATGTGAATTGGTCTTTCCATTTGCGGAAATCTGTCTCACTGCCTGAAAAGTCGCTCAGAAGGTCCTTGAGAGTATTTATGTTGACGTGAAGTGGGGCCCGCTCGACTACGGCAGGAGCGGGGGCAGCGCGCAAAAGCTCCAACTCCTGTCTTGCAAGTTCAAGCTCACGTCTCATCAACTCGTGCTCTCGGCGTAAAAAGTCGGCTTCTCTCCCCTGAATACTCCCACTATGTGCCTGTGACTGACGGGGTCTCTGAGGAGATGAACCCCCCCACTCCTCATCACGATCATGGTCGTTCTCATCGGATCGTTCGATTAAACTGGCTTCCCTGAGCCACTCGTCTGCTGGATCCGCTTTCTGCAACCGTCTTATGATTTCCGCCTTGCTTCCACTGGTAGATAATCTTCGGTTGGTGCCTATTTCCTTCAACTGGACATACTTCAATTTGTTGGGATCCATAGCATACGTCACGTCACTTCACTAGTCAAAAGTTACACTATGGCACTTAGATAGGAGTACACACGCACACGGACTTGAAAGCGCCACACCGCGTTCTCTTTTGTGAACTAATTTACGACACTTTGATCCGCCATTACCCGGACACTGTTTGGCGTACACTATTCCGCCATTACGACGATTCACCAAAGTTGAAACTTTATGGGACCCTTTTTTCAGAAGTTTTCGAAACTATTTCGGTAAAATTTTCAGAGCAGAAGGCTCGTGCAGTCGCAGATCCAGTAAACGGCTCAGGAGGAATCGGAAGTCTCTCTGGGTCACAGAAGCCTGGAAAACCGAAGCGCGTCCGACATGAGGTGCGCGGCAGAATCAGCCTAAGTTTTTTTTTTTTGCTCAAGAAAATCCTCTTCACATCACCATCACTTCACAATTCTCTAGCACTCGCGTATCCAGTAAACGGCTCATCAGGTACAGAAGTATCTCTGGGTCAAGAAAGCCCGAGAAATAAAAACAGAAGCGCGTCTGAACACGAGGCACGCGACAGAATCAGCCCAAGCTTTTGCGGGATAAATTATTATCTTCGCGGCACCGTCACTTCATAGTTCACTGTGGGCACTTTTGGGCATTAGTATCCCACTTCGGAATTTGTAAGAAAACAGTACAGGGATTTATGGATAACATATAACGTTTATTCAGATAACTGTTTACACTGTGCTCGTCGGAAGCGGACTGACTCGAGGTTCGCATCTCGATGTTGGCGCTGTCGAGCTGTCGATCTTAGCTCTCGCTGACGTCAAACTTATTCTACTGTTTAAAATAAGTAAAACCTAACAGTATTATGGTTCCTAAGGTTCTTAAGGTTTTGATAAAATAAAAAACAAGATTTAATTTTACAAATTGTAAGTTTCTCTTCATTGTGCCGGAAATATGCCCCAAAAATGAAAATTAGCAAATAAAATAAACGAACGTTAAGATTAATATTTGTTTCATATGAAATTTGGAAATTATGTAAACAATTTTTATTTGTTTGAACAATAATTATGCGTTGTAAAACGTGAAAATTTATTATCTTCTAGAATTATGGTCGAAGCTAATAATTAATATCACCTGGTCATTTGCATAGAAAAGTTTGAGTGAATTCTAGTTTCGTCGAACCTCTTACACTATGTAGCTTATTAGTCAGTATTTTCCTATCTCAACGAAACTGATCCGAAAAAAATGACTATCCACAATGAAACTGAACAAAAATTGTTGATACAGATAATTATTTTTTACAAAATTAGGGTATACATTCTGAGATAAGAAAATACTGAACAGTTAGCGGCACACGCAAAAACTAGAATTTTCTACAAAATTGATCAAATGAAATTTTTTAAAAAGCAGTTTAACTTTCAAGCATGTAGTTGCATTTTTAAGCAAGATGATCAGCTTACTACCAAAAAATACAAATTTAAAACAAAATATATAAATTCACTACAAAATTATTGATTTGTTAACTAAAAATGATTATCCATCATTCCTTGTTCTTCAGAGATTAACTATATGTTTAGTACGATCCTTCAACACCAGATGACGCCACTTTTCAGAGTCTCTCTAAAGTAAGAATGAAACCTATATCCCTGCGGTACAGGAGCGGTGAGCCATTACGTCTTCTGGCGTCGATGAGGACACATGTTGACAGCGGGCCATAGTGTACTTCTTTTTCATTCTTCATTTATAGCTAGAAAAGTATACATTACTCCTGCCTTTGATAAAAAAAGTCAAAGCCGTTTTCGATAAAGATGAACCTACAGAATTTTTATTTGGAAATAAATTGAAGCGTTATTGTTCTCGCAAAGAGATAATATGCTTTCTTTGTCTGTACAAGAGGGAAAACATATTGAATCACGGGCAGATTCAGTATAGTGATACTGGATTTTAAACCCAATCTCTAATGAGATATTAGAAATCACTAATTCTCATCATTATGACCCGTAACACAATGATAATAATAAAGTTAATTGATTTGGCCTTAAGGGATCTGTTTTAGTGGGACAAGCAAATTTTAACAGCTTATAATAAGATTGGAACGTTTTAATTTGACAAAGAGATTTTCTCGGACGCCTCGAACATTGGATGGAGAGTCGTTTGCGATGATCAGGTTACTCACGGGGTTTGGAATACCCAAGAAAGATCGCATCATATAAACTTTCTAGAATTACGAGCAGCTTTCTTTGCCCCAAGTGTTTAGCTAGAAATGATCGGAAATGCCAGATCCTATTAAGGATTGATAACATTGTAGCGATTTCATGCACCAATGAAATGGGGGGAATGAAGTTCACACATTTAAATTGCATTGCCAGGTCAATATAGGAATGGTGCATTGAACGCAACATTTGAATTTTTGCAGAATATGTAGCTTCAAAAGAAAACCCAGCTGCTGGGGGATCTAGAATTTCAAACCTAGACACAGAATGGGAAATTGCAGACAACATTTTTAAACGTATTGTAAGCGGATTTGGCAATACCGACATTGATCTGTTTGCAACTAGGATGAATAGGAAATGTGCAGTATTTTGTTCATGGGAAAGGGTCCCAGAAGCGTACGCTGTTAATGCTTTCACAGTAAACTGGTAAAATTTTTTTGGTATGCATTTCTCCCATTTGCCTTGATAACAAAAATTTAAAAAAAAATCGAGAGGATAAGGCTTTTGGTATCATAATTATACCATACTGGACCATTCAACCATGGCATCCTAGTTTTCAGGAAATGTTGAAAAGAAATCCGTTAATTTTCAGGCCTTCTAAGTCGTTATTAATATCTTCTTGCAGAACCCGAGAGCATCCACTGTGCGATCAGCTCACTTTTATTGCAGGAATCTTATCCGGGAAACCTACAGAAGGAGATGATTGGATGAATCTTTGATTGGGGGTATATTAAATTTTTTATCAGAGAACAAATATAAGCAATATACTTCGGCTTTGAAAAAGTGGTGTTCCTTCTGTATTTCTAATAATCAAGATGTGTTTAATGCGAACGTAAATATTGTATTGAGATTTTTGCCTAATCAGGTTAATGGCGGCGCACAGTAAGGTACACTGAATAATATGAGAACAGCAATTTCTTTGTTATTCAATAACGATCTGTCTGACAGTAACGAAATAAATCGTTTTTTTAAAGGTTTTTTTCGGCTAAGGCAACCCCAACCAAAATGCAGCAATACTTGGGATGTAAATGTTGTTTTAAAAGAGCAAGAATCTTCGTTTCCATTAGAATCGTTAACGCTAGAAAGGCTCACATTTAAATTAGCAATGTTGTTGCCACTAGGTACAGGATCTAGAGTACAATCTTTATCGTTGTTAAAACTAGAAGGGATACAAATATCCTCGGAGGGTGTACAATGAAGAATCTTCGATTTAATTAAGACTTCAAGAGCATGAGCGACCCAACCGTATGCCTTGTCACCGTTTTTTCGTACTACACCTCGTGTTTGATTACAAAAACTATCATTCATTATGTTGATCACACAAAAACAATGAGGAATGATAAACAGACATTACTTTTGACAATAAAAAATCCCACCAAGGAGGCAACATCGCAGAACATCAGTAGATGGCGAAATTGGTATTAGAAACTTGTAAAATAGATGAGCATTTTACAAGGCACTCTACAAGACACGCTTCTACTTCCAAAGCTTTTCAAAAAGGTCTCAGTGTAAATGTCATAAAGCTGGCGGCGGATTGTTCGCACGAATCTAATGTTTTTGCAAAATTTGATAATCGTCAAATAACTAATGTAGAGACAACCTCTGCTGAAAGTGCTTGTATTTATGAATAAGGTTTCAATAATTTGTAACTTGCTTACGCTAATAATCTAACGATGAAGGAAGTTTCTAAATATATCATTTGGTAATATCAGTGATTTTCACCCTAAACATCTACATATAGTTAATCTCTGAAGAACAAGGGACGATGGATAATTGAAGATCCAATAAACTTACAAGTCAAGTTCGATCACAATTATCGGAGTTCCTTGCTCGAAGAGATTAGCGTCACTCCCGCTATTACTCATTAGATAATAAGTAATATTCCACCCACTTTTACCTTCAACTTGCCTCTAATTCTGAACTATAATAACTCACCACTCCAGCGCGGCAAGGAATATAGGTTTCATTTTTACTTGTCTTCAAAACCCGTCGTGAACCTTACACAGAAAAACGCCGATCCTCAAAAGCACACTAATTTGGTGTTGTTTTGAGTTACAACGAAAAGGAGACAGCGGAGAATGAGAATGCAGCTTATTTCATGATATAGTTTCATACACTTGAAGTATTCTCATTTTGAGAAGAAAAGTATTATTTCGAGTGTCGGGCAAATGAGCTGCAACAAAAATGATTTCGCTGTTTTTCTGTGTAGCCATAAATTCATGACTTAGGGTAAGCTGGGGCAACGCCGACCGGTGGGGAAGAGGTGACTTTGCTTATAACATCGCTATTGTCTAACAATTTTAATTTTACTTTGCACTTAATAAATGTATTTTATTATAGAGATAGAGCTACCTACTTAAATCTTGAAAATTGACGTTGTAAAAAGAAAGTTAAGCAGCAAACTGTTTTGGCAACGAACGAATGGAAGATTCGCTGGCCAAAAGATAAAGTTTTCGACATTAGTGGCAATATTTACAGTATGCACATTTGATATTTTGAACAGATAAAACAATATCACATCATGTAATTATAATAATTAAACATAATTCAAGTTCAAAATATATTAAATGTCGTAAATAATTGAGGCCTCGCCAGGGGGCCAAGGGCGAACAAGGTCATAGTTCACAAGTGCTCAGGTGGTACACGTATCAAAAGTTTTGTCGATAAATGATCGGCAATGTAGAACAGCCACTTATCTTCTGAGCTACATGCAAGACACTATTAAATATTATCATTCTCATGCCAACGGCCATACCACGCTGAAAAACCCAGTTCTCGTCAGATCACTGAAGTTAAGCAGCCTTGGACGCGGTTAGTACTTGGATGGGTGACCATTCAAGAATACTGACATGAGTGCTGTTGGCACATCGTGGGTGTGGTGAGCCCACACTTGTAGTTATTTATAACTACAAGAAAAACCTAGAAACACTACCCGAATCGGGTAGTGTCACGCCTACCCTGAAAGGGAAATGGTTTAATGGTATATATATTCTCAATCCGATCTGTAGAGCAGGTTTTTTGAATTGGTACGGTAGAAATATTTGCGTGTACTCCGTTTCTAGTTGAATGTCAAGAAATAAGAGTTTATGTCACAATTATCACTATTTTCATTTAAAATAACTCATTCTTGTAGCTGTATATGTTTAAAGGTAATTTTTCCAGTACCTAAGACACCACAGAGGCGAACCATCATATTAGGTGTCCCTAGCAACACTATTCTCACCCAGGTTGCTGATCAATCTCTCTAGCGATCACCCCCAGTGAAGAGCCTCACAAGGCTGTTATGTGAGCTTCCTCACTCGGACCCATTAGTATCCAAGGTCTTTTGCTTTAGGCGTCATTCGCTCTACTGACATTCTTTTTATAAACTATCTGTTCCCACACTTTTCTGTCCTGGCTACTCCTCTAGCTTGGTTCACGTCCATTCATTTTTTCATGCAAGCTCTCGTGTTTCTATGGCTTCTTATGTCTTTTCGGATTAATGTATCATTCACACATTCTAACCATTCTTTAGGCTGTCTACCTCTGGGCATTCTGCCATTCACTTTACCTTTATACACTCGTTTCGTCAGTCTTTCATCGTTCATTCTTTCCACATGTCTTAACCATCTTAACTGATTTCCTTCCCATGTGTCAACTATTGTCACGTTTGAACCACATTCCTTGAGGATTGTTTCATTTCTCCCTTTGTCCATCAGTGTTTTCCTGTATGTTTTGCGTAGGAAATTCATGCCAATCGCGATGATTTTGCTCTTGTCCTTTTCTTGATAGTCGGTACAAATATAGAATCATGTATTGCCATTTTAGCTTTTTTTGATGTTTTTACTTCTGATAATCGAGCCTATCTTCCCGTCACTAGTTAATAGGCTACCTAGATATACGTACTTATCAACTCATTCTAAGCTCTCGTCATTTAAGACAATGTTGCAAATTGTTTTCGCACCCATGTATTAAGTTTATTCAACATTCTTTGCAAGTCCTCGATTGATTCTGTCATAACAATCTTGTCTTTTGCGAAAGCTAACTCACGTACCTTCACTGTTTCGAGATCTACACCTTCTTCGTCGAAGAGGTCCATTCTTAGACACTTGTCCATAAATATGGTAAATAGCCATGAGAACATAACGCATTCTTGTTTAACGCCTTGCTTAATGTCGAACCAGTCACTCAGTTTCCCATTAACCCCTACAGTTGCTTTACTACCTGCATATACTGTTTTTATTGCTTGCAGGAGCCATACGTTGACTCAGTACTCTTTGAGGACTTCCCAAAGTTTACTTCTATCCACCTTGTCAAATGCTTTTTCTAGGTCAACAAACGCACAAAAAACTTTCTATTCTATTTTCAAACTTTTTTTTGTGATCTGTCTTAAGCTGAATATTTGATCCGTACATGATTTTCCTGGCATAAATCCACTTTGGTCTTCCCATATCTTTTCTTCTGTTATTTGCATTACCCTGTGGATAAGTATTTTTCAGTATATTTTACTTACGGTACTTAATCAGCTGATACCTCTGTAGTTATTGAAGTTCCTTTTATCTCCCTTCCTTTTGTATATTGGTACGATAATCGCCTTTCTTCATTCGTCTGGAACTTCCCCCATCTCGATACACAAATTTAGTAATTCGCACAACCTGCGGGGTATGTACTCGCCACCGTGTTTAAGCATTTCAGCGCTAATACTGTTTACACCAGCAGCCTTACTGTTTTTCAAGTTCTTAATCATATCTCTAACCTCAGTGAAACAGACTTTCTCAATTAGGTTTTCTAGTGCATTATGTTCTATGTCGCAGTGCTGTTGACCTATAGCTTGCTGTTTCTCATGCTGACAAGCTCTGTACTTTTAATTTGTTCCATCTTTTTAAATATTAGTTTTTTGCTTCCTTTAAAGTCGTTTTGTATTTTCTTCTCTTCTCCTCTTCTCCTCTTCTCCTCTTCTTCTGTTCTGATTTTATCTTTATTTTCCTTAACTAGTCGTTAAACTTTCCTACTTTTGTGTCTGTAAACATTTATGAGCCTATATCTCTCCTCATCGCTGAAACCTGTGATGTTCAACGTTCTCTTGTACGCTCTTTTCTTTCCTTTTCGGGCTGCCTCATCTTCATCATTCTACCATTCATCGCTAGACTTTCTTCCTTCAATCGCAGTACCACACACTTCAGTGGCACTCCTAACAACGACATCCTGGATCATAGCCGATGCGACCTGTATATTTTCATTGCCCATTAGCGCCTCCCAAGTTGCCACATCTTTGCGTTCGTTTATCTTATTCTGAAAATCTATTCGCACTTCCCGTTTCTGTAAGTTCTCAATATTGATTCGCGTTTTGTTTCGTTTGTTTGTTTCTCTTTCTTCTCCATCCCCGCCCTAAGTTCATTTTAAAGAACAGAAGGTAATGACCAGTATTGCATTCAGAACCCCTCCTTACTCTTGTATCTTATACTAGTTCACTTAGTCTTTAATACGCAATAACGAAGTCAATTATGCTGTGGTTATTTCCTTTACACCAGGTGTATATGTGGATTATTTTGTGTCCAAACCAAGTATTTGTAATAAATAGGCCCTTTTCTAAGCATAAGCTAACTAATTCTTCTCCGTTATAATATCTCCTTGGATCCCCGAAATTACCTACACCCTTTCTGTATCTGTATCCTGACGTTGGACGCCGACCTATCCGTTCATATCTGCTAGCAGAATTATTCTTTCACATGATCGCAAGTACTTATTGTATCATATAAAGTGTTCCAGAAGGCGTCTTTGACTTCTCTTGGTTCCCTATCAACTGGGGCGTAGCACGCTATGATAAACGATCTTCTGATTCCTACTTTAATTCTAGCCCACAATAATCTGGGAGATACAAAATCATGATCTTTGAGATGCTGTCTTGCTTTTTCATTCATAATGAAACCGACCCCTTGACTACCATGTGATGCCATGTGGTGCTTCCTTACTTGCATATTTTGTCGTATTCGTCGTATGGTAGAGACTCTATTTGTAACGTGGGTCCCGCCAAGCTTTGGTTACTGAGGGTGGGGGGGGGGGCGGACAGGAAATGGAAACCGAGAGAGACGCAATTGGTTGGTGTTCTATGCTGAGAATGTCACCAGCCTTTTGCAGCGTTGTATTAGGAAAGGAGTTTATATACATTACAAAATCTTCAAACAACTGTCAAATGACTCTAGTAGAAATATTTCTGGTTTTATCAAAGAGAATATTTCACGTGGAAGGTACTTTACAGAAACTTAAGATTTTCCAATTGCAACAAAAATCTGAGAGTTAAGAAGCATAATTCTTACAATCTTATATTTAAATTGAGCGGGCGGGGGGAGGGGGTGATTGAACGATCTTACGTATTAAAACATTTTTACTACAAAAAATAATATCCGAGATATTACAACATAGAGGAATGTCCAGCCGAAGTTCGATCTGTTCAATTGAGACTATTTTCTTTTCAACAAAGTAGATGAATTTTCATGCAAATAATGGATTTTTCAACAAAAAAGATGAAATTTCTGTTAAAGAGAATAACGTGAAGGTAGAGCGTAATTAAGAGTGAACTTCATTAATAATAAATCAGCAAAGACAATATAGCATCATGGATCGAAACTAATTCAAATATTTCGTTCGCTGATCGCAGGATATAAAATATAAATAATATTTTAACACTTTTCCTCGAGATATGGACGAACTCTTAACCATTTTTTATATTTTGGATACCCATTTGTTCTAGTCCGATAAGTTTTTATTAAAAAATTGGCCACCATACTATCTGTAGCAACGTAGTTAATTTTCTGCTCTTCTTTTTTTCAGAATTTCACGAACAAAATGATGTCGTACATCGATGTGTTTGGTTTTTGAATGGAATATTGAATTTTCGGCCAATTTCTTTGCTCCACAATTGCCTTCGTACAATTTGAGTTCTGCAAGGTCGTTAAATCCTAATTCTTTAAGAAATCTTTAAAGATAAACAACTTCCTTGGCTTCTTTTGATAAAGCCATATATTCCGCTTCTTTTGAAGAAGTTTGGAGAAGTGTTGTTCTCTGCTGCTTTGATTGGCAGGATATTGGACCACCAGAAAGAATAAAAGTGTATCCTACATATGATCGCCTATCATCCAAACTGGAAGATAACAAATAGGTTTACAAAGCGTAGAGTTTGTATAAACGAGAAGATAGGATGTGAGCTGTGGAGGGAGTTTAAAAAAAAATCATTTCAGGGCTCAGATTCAAGGAAGAGGGATGGTGGGAGTAGAAGAACGGGAGAGGCAGAGATGGAGGAGTTGAATGACGAGCAGATAGTTAAGAAGGTCAAAAGCAGCAGGGCTGCACGCGGGGGGGGGGTAGAGAACGAAGCATGGCTGTTTAGTACACAAGAGGTTAGGGAGAGGCTGAAGGAGTATAAGAAAGGAGATAGGAATAGACAGGAAAATTATAATTATATATATAATAATTATAATATATAATATATATTATATATTATTCCTGCGGAAGGATGTCGAGGGGAAAGGAATATTGCCGGAGACGCAGGTGGGCTTTAGGGCGGGTAGGAGTACTATCGACAATATCTACGTTCTGCAGCACGTGGTGGATAAAG
Source organism: Andricus curvator (assembly GCA_932195095.1). NCBI lineage: Eukaryota > Metazoa > Arthropoda > Insecta > Hymenoptera > Cynipidae > Andricus > Andricus curvator. Next base: position 189,593 of record CAKNYM010050986.1, read on the forward strand.
AATTAGCGAAATTTCTGCAGAATTACAAATAGGAGGTTCGTTGCGTACGTTAATATACTTATTATTAAAGGACTCTACTAGGAGAGTTTTCTTACTAAAACTAACACTTTTAGTAAGCTCAGTCTTTTTAAGCGAAGCGATTAACATCTTCAGCTTTTTCGAAACGATGCAGGGACAACAACGTCGTCCGAAAATTCTTACGAATGAAAAACCATTTGGGAACATCTAAATCCAAATCAAATCTACATCAAACAAGTTTGCTTCTCTTGAAAGAAAGAATACACCATACCAAATTTGTCTTGCACACTAGCTTCAAAAATCTATTAAAACTTCACCTAGACCTAACAAATACCCTCAGATTGGACATTTGGGCTACATTGGATCGCATGTCAATTGACCAATTCCAACGAATTAAAGATCTTCCCACTCAAAAACAAAAAATAAAATTTGACAAATTACTTCCAGTAAGGCGCACACCACTAACTAACACAGTAAAACATCTCTAGCCAGCATCTCAGCAATGAATGGTTTCAGCCTTATGTAAAGGACATAATTTTGCAGTAATTTCCTCCAAAATTTTGAAAAAAGAAATCATCAGTATTTTGGAATCCACAATATATACCCTTTGACCCAAAAAAGCGAAAAAAGTGATGATGTTTAGGAAGAGAAGGACAAAGGTAGAATATGAATGGAAGATGTACGGGGAGAAAGTGGAACAGGTCGAGGAATTTAGTTACCTAGGCTTCTGGTTTGAGTCGAAAGGAGGGGTTGAACTGCAGGTGAGGAGAAGGATAGAATGTGCGACTAAAGTAATGGGGCAGGTGTGGGGTATAGGGAAGAGAAGGTTTAAAGATGATTGGAAAATGAGACTGTGGATGTTTGATGCGTTGGAATGGTCAGTCCTAAGTTACGGAGTGGAGATCTGGGGATGGAAGGAGCACAAGAGGGTGGAAAGTATGCAGGAGAGATTCTTGAGATGGGTAATGGGAGTGAGCTGGAGCTGTCCAGCACACATGTTGAGGGAGGAATTAAGTAAAAGTAAAATGGTTATTAGACAAATGAAGAGAGCATGGAACTTTGATGAGAAACTAAAGAGGGGGGAGGGAAGCAGGATAGCACAAGCTTGTCTAAGGGAGGTAGTAAACAAAGAGACTAGGGGTAACACAGAAGGTTCAAGGTGGGAGGAAGAGAGACAACAGAGGAGGAGAGACTGCGATATAAGAGCAGATGTCAGAGTATGGCAAGAGTTAGAGAATGAACTGATAATTAAGGAGGGGGAGGAAAGATGGAAAAAATCGTGGAATCTGAGTATAACAGGTGGTATAAGGTAGTGAAGGCTGAAGGAGAACCAGAATATTTAAGAAAGATTAAAAAGGAGAGTAAATGGAACCACGTTATACGATTTAGGATGGGAGAAGGAATGAGAGAGTGTAGGTACTGGATGGATGAAGAGGAAAGAAGATGTAGAGTCTGTTATTACGAGATAGAATCATGGGGGCATGTTTTAGAGAGATGTACGGGAGATGAAACAGGTGGGGAGAGTGTGGATGACAGGATAAGGTGGATCTTGGATGGAAGTGGACAAGGGGCAAGCTGGATGATGAGACTGGAAGAAATGAGAGAAAGTAAAGGGCATGTAGTAGGGAAAGGCCAAGCGCGTACTCCTAGTCAAGGGCACTAATGTAAATAAAGCTTGAAAAATCATGTTAACGGAAATGGTAAGAGGAAACGGAAGCCCAGGAAACTCAATAGTCAGCAAATCTCGAGAATAATTAGGTTAAGACAAAGCGATAGTAAATAAGTTAATATAAGTAGAATATTATTATTTAGGTAGTAAGTATTATTAAGGTAGTATAAGTGGTTTTGTAACGTACTGTGAAGGGAGCGGAGGCCCTCAAACCCGTAAAAGGGAGAGAATAAATACATACAAATACATACTTCCAGTAAGGCACACACCACTAACTAACACAGTAAAACATCTCTAGCCAGCATCTCAGCAATGAATGGTTTCAGCCTTATGTAAAGGACATAATTTTGCAGTAATTCCCTCCAAAATTTTGAAAAAAGGAATCATCAGTATTTTGCAATCCACAATATATACCCTTCGACCCAAAAAAGCGAATGACATACTCTTTTTACTTCATCAAAAAGATACAACAGATTCACATTGTACCTCAAGACATCCTAGTGAGTTTCGACGTAGTATCTCTCATTACGAAAGTATCAGTCTCTTATACAATCGATAATAATTAATCGTTTGCAAATTTCCCCTACGCTCTCATATCATTGATGGAACCCTACCTGAATAATACGTACTTTTGGTGCCGTTACTTTGACCATACTTTTGTCATCTGGAGACATGGACTAGATGAGCTATACAACTTTTCCGATTTCATCAATCGATTATACTCCAATATCCAGTTCACCATGGAATTTGAACAAAATGGATAAACAGATACCTACGTGCCTCCTTTCATCACCACCCATCTCAAAAGCAATCGGTCATCAACTCTTCTGCATGCGGAGCTGTCTCCATAACAGATAAAGATAAATGGAAAAAGGAATTTTAAAACTTCTAAACAACCCTAGTGATAAAAAGGCACCTCTTAATGATCCGGGAATATATAAAATCTCTTGCTCTTGTGGCAATGTCTATATTGGAGAAACCGGGAGAGTGGTGAGCCAACGTGTAAAGGAACATGAGGGTAAAGTCAGGCTAAAACATTCCAAGCAATCAGCACAAGCTGAGCATCATATCGAAACAGGACATAGCATTTTATTTGACAAAACGACCGTCATAGCAAAAACATACAATATTTTTCCAACAAAACCTAAAGAAGCAATAGAAATCCTAAAACACCCTATTAACATCAATAGGGACAATTGATATAATACCAATCCGATTTGACTTTCCGTCCTCCCGGGTTTTTAAAAAAAGACTTGATTGGCCAATCAAGATCGACCAGTCCCCCCGGTGGGGCTTTTGACCAATGACAGGCAATGTTCACGAAACGTCAGCAAGATTCGTAGTTTTACACACGACTGAAACCCGAAACACATAATTTTATTATAATGAATTATCGTGAAAGCATTAAATCTATTATATCGTAGCTATGTTATCACATCTCCCAAAAATCCTAATGACGTATTTCTTTTCTTCCTTAGAAACCATTAGACTTGGCGCTCTCAAGGATGCTTTTCGTGCTGCGTCGTGGCGATGCAGATGTAAATTGTTTTTTCAATTCAAAGTTTTGCAAACGATCAGGACTTTCAATTACTTCAGCCAAGTAAAATTCATTTAGTAAAAGCAAACTTTTTCTCAGTGCATGAGTATTGAATTTTCTATACTTTGTTAATCGTTTTAAATCTTATAACAACGTATATTCGTATAGTTCTTCATTAAAAATTCGACTTTTGGGTTACAAATGTATCCCTTTGGTAGAAAAAATGCAGAATAAGCGTAAAATCCGTGTTGAGCCAACGGCTACATTACTTTCGAGGGTGAGTACAAATTGACGTCGGGTTGGGTATCAGATTTGCAACCCGGTTCAAAAACATGAAAAACTAGGATAGGTTGAAAACTCAAACCAGCCCGAAAGTTTAATTTGTAAATTATAAAAATTTCTAGGACATCAGAAAAATTACAAACAATTTTATCTTCTACCCACTATATACATTTTAAGTTGACAAAAACGAAACGTGTTCATACTGTGTCGCTTGAAATCTATTCGTTGACACTTTTGATATTTGATTCATTATGAAAAAAATCGATAAACGATATCACATGAATTCATCATATTAATTTGTGCAATAATAAAGCCTTAGAAGAGATAAAGTTAGATGAATAAAGATCTGTTTTCTGGAAGCTATGATTAAACTATGAGCGTATGTCAATATAATTTTTCAGATACCGCTATTTGTTCTATAACATATAGGAATACAAGGCCATAGACCAGAACATCTCTATGAAACTTTATTGTTAACGACGTATATATTTTTCTGGGCGACTGAGACAGGAGGTCAGAAAGGAGGAGTCAGCAAATCCAAATTGGCTACGTGGAATACGAAAAAAATCTACTGCCATTTACTCTCATCTACTCGATTAGTAGAAAATGAGGATCACTGTGGGTACTCTACTCTTTGCCTTCGCCGTTTCCCTTGATTTTATTGGTAAATATATAGTAATATAACATCTTTACTTCTTTTACTTCTCCCTCCACTACATCACAACTCCTAAAATCCTTCACATCCCTCACTTCTCATACTTTCTACCTCCTCCCTTTCCTGACTTCTCCTTTCTCTACTTCCGCTCCCCTCACATCCAACAATTTCACTCGCTTCTCCTACTTCCCATCCCTTCACATCCCACTCTTCCAATCCCATCACTTCCCTCACTTCTCCATCCTCTACTTTCCGTAATTCCACTCACATACTTCTACTTATCCTCTCTTCCCTTACTTTTTCCTCCTTTAATTTAATTTAATTTTTTTATAACTAATTCCGAAAGTTGTCGTGTTGACAGACAACGGCGACAGGCAGAAACCGAATTAAAAATCATTCCTTCTCAATCAGTGAGTCCAAAAACGTCGAATCATGATGAATTTGGCAAAACTCAATTTCTACATAAAACAAATACCTTCTATTTAAGATGAGAATGTCTTAATTATAATGATCATAATAAAAAATTTAAAATGATATTATTATCTGCGAGGATCAATCTTGACACTAACAACGTCGTTTTCTCACATATATGTGAGATAACGGCTACTTATGTACATATTTGTACTCTTATGATGCAATGGAATATTCCTTAGATAAAGTTATTAACCAAATTATTCACGGAAGCATTAATAAGTTTGTTCTCTACTTTGCGAAAATGCGGCTGGTCTGTACTTTTGTTTTCACTTTGGCGGTCATCGTTAATTCAATTGGTGAATATAATAGTATATCTATCATTTTTATTATAGTTTCTGTCACACAAACATGAATACGGTTATTTCTCAGGCTTTTGGAGCGAACCTAAATTCCCCCTTTCCACCTTATACTCATATAAGAGCCATTTGTATATTTGAACTGCAAAAACTAGAGATTCCTTTATTTACGGTATTATTTTTTTTCGCGTATTCTTTTTGAATGGGATAACTTCATGCTGTTATTTTCAAGGCAAAAAAAAACGATTCTGGGTTCCCACCAGTGGTGTCATTTTGCTACCACTTGAGACTAATTTTTCTCAGTCTTATTAAAATGCCTGAAGCTAGCCCTGAAATAATACATAGTTTTTACAGTTTATAACGACAAAAATCATGACGTCATAGATAGATAGATATTTTTGTCTGATATTTTGCATATCTCATCTACATATTAGTCTGTTTCGCCGAAAGGAACTGGTTTTTTGAGAAAATGTTTTTATTTGATGTTATAAACAAAAAGAAAAGAAAAATAGAATAAAATAGCAGTGACGCTCAGTGTTATCTCAGTTAGCATTTTCACGGTATGGCCATTGACCCTTATCAGTGATTCAACTTTAATTAGAAGAATTAGTTTGGTAACGCAATTTGAAGAAAGTGAAAAAAAGATTCATGAAAATCGGTTATTATTTGTAGTAATAATAGAAATGTTGAAGTGCACACGATAGTATACCCAGATACACCGCACAGTGGGAAGAAACGCATTTTTTTTCGTTCCAAAAATTCTACAGCCTTCAATTTTAAGCCGATATGAATTTTTTTTTTAATTGAAGTGCGCTGAATTTCTAAGAGCACCTTGGTCAGAGTTCTTTGCATTGTCATTTGTCTATTTATTATATGCTTACTCAGAGTATCAGAAAATCCAGATTTTTCACAAAATCATTATTTACTCTTTAACAACGGTTTGCATATAATGAAAATCATATTAAATTAACGCAAGAGTACTCCTGGAATAAAAATAATTTGATTGTTGTGTGTTTTAATTATTATAAACAAAGGACATTAACAAATAGCCAAATATTGTAATTTTTGTGAAAGAAATTTTTTTTAGGATGAAAATGCGTCAAGTTATTGTGAGAATGACTGTTAGCCACAAGTTTGATAAATCATCAACAATTGTAATTGTTATGAACAATTTTTTGAAAAACTTTGGAATTTGTGGTTTTTTCTATTTCGGTTTTTCCTTTAACATCTGAATTGATGTAGGTATACTTTGGCCTAGATATGTTTATTTTGCACTAAAACTGCTTTAAATTTTTGCAAGAGAGATTTGCAGCAACTCCGTCTATAACAGTAAACAATTCTTATTATTTAATTTCAAATATTACGATTTGTATGTATTTAAAAATATTGTAATTTTTATTGAAAAAAGTTTTTTCTTCTCTGGAAATACTTAAAATTATTGTGAGAGTGATTGTCAGTAAAAATTTCTATAAAACGTTATAAACAATTGTTTTGGAAAATTTTGGAATTTGTAGTTTTTCAACTTCGGATTTTCCTTCATCATCTGAATTGATGCAGATATTCTTGGAAAGAACATTAGTTCAAATATATTTGTTGAAATACAACAATAATTGTTGATGTTGTAAGCAAATGAAATAAGTAAATATAAAACTTTGGCTTTTTGGCTAGCAAAATACTTTTTTTTTGCACTAAAATTGCTTCAAATTTTTGTGATAGAGATTTGCAGTTACTATTTCTGTGTAAAACTACCAGCAAATCATTGTTACTATATATTTATTTAATTTCAAATATCACGAATACATGTATTTAAAAAAGCCATTTATGATTCAGAGGAATCCAAATTTGAGAAAATCGCTAATATAAATATGTCGCTACACAAATTTCTTATAACAATTGTATATTGTTTAGTTTTTAAGAAAATAGTGATTGCAAATCTTTCTCACAAAAACTTGAAGCAGTTTCAGTGAACAAAAGCTTTCCAGGCCAAAGTGCCAAAGCTTTGAATGAATTTCTTCAATTTGTTTACAAGATTGACACTTGTTGTATTTTAACAAATATAATTAAACCTATGTTATTTTCAAAAATATCTGCATCAATCCAGATAATGAAGCAGAATACGAAATTGAAAAACAACAAATTAACCTTAATGTGTCATAGAAATTGTTACTGACGATCACTCGCGCAACAATTTAAAGTATTCTCAGAGAAGAACAAACTTTTTACATTCTCATCTAGAGAAGGTATTAGATTTGTGTAAAATTTGACCCCCCCGGTTTTTGTCAAATATCCACGTTTTGAGGCCCCCTGTACCCAAAAAACAGGTTTTTACGAATTTGTCTGTCTGGTTGTCTGTCTTTAGATTTCCAGTTTGTTAGCACGATAACTTTCGAAAGAATTAACCTATGTGATTTGGCTTTGATATACTCTTCCAGTCTCATAAACTAAAGGTCAAGTTCGTTAGCCAGCCATTTTGGATATAAATTTAAAAATTTTGATTTTGATTGAATCATCAGACAGATGCTTTCTGCAAAGAAACGTTCAATACAGCAAAAGATATTAGAAACAAAACGTGCTGAACATAAAAAAATTAATCTTCTATTTCTTCTTGCAGAATGCAGTTCACAGCCCGACGAGAAACCCAATAGCGAACGTAATCCTGGCCCTTCTTCTTCTTCTGCTGCTCGACAACAATATTTGCCTGATTGGACTCCTCTGGAGGATGTCTTTTCTCGTGGCAGGTCCAGGTTTCCTGATAGCAAGAATTCTATTGGAGAACGTAATCCTGGTTCTTCTTCTTCTGCGAGCCAACATTCACCTGACCGGACTTCTCCAGCGGAGGCTCCTATTCGTGCCAGGTCCATTTCTCCACCCGGAAGGCCACCTTCAGATGAAGTACTTGGATGTACAATAGAAGAACTTGGATATGTTCGACTTATTCCTCGCACAAATCATAACCGTCAATTTGAATTTCGAAAATATGTTATTCCTGCCGGTATGCCAATTAAATTGCGAGCAGATCGGAATAGATATGTGCCCGTGTCAACCCGAGAATATATTGTATTATCAACATCTAACGCTGAGGTATTTGCAATATTGGATTATAGTGGGACTCTTTTTGGATTGTATAGGGCAGATAAACATCATTCGCGCATAAAAATAAATATGATGTGCGGCGCAGTTGATAATTTGACTCAAGATGAAATAAAGGATTGTCCAGTAGGCAAAAAGCCAAATATCTTTTTTAACAGTTTCATTAAAGTTTCTGCAAATTACGGTTCACTACAGACCGAACGGAATTCCAAAATCGAAAGTAATCCTGGCCCTTCTTCTTCTTCTGCTGCTCGACAACAACACTCACCTGACCGGACTTCTCCAGCGGAGGCTCCTATTCGTGCCAGGTCCATTTCTCCACCCGGCAGGCCACCTTCAGATGAAGTACTTGGATGTACAATAGAACAACTTGGATATGTTCGACTTATTCCTCGCACAAATCGGAACCGTCAATTTGAATTTCGAAAATATGTTATTCCTGCCGGTGTGCCAATTAAATTGCGAGCAGATCGGAATCGATATGTGCCCGTGTCAACCCGAGAATATATTGTATTATCAACATCCAACGCTGAGGTATTTGCAATATTGGATTATAGTGGGACTCTTTTTGGATTGTATAGGGCAGATAAACATCATTCGCGCATAAAAATAAATATGATGAGCGGCGCAGTTGGTAATTTGACTCAAGATGAAATAAAGGATTGTCCAGTAGGCAAAAAGCCACATATATTTTTTAACAGTTTTATTAAAGTTTCTGCAAATTACGATTCACTACAGTCCGAACGGAATTCCAAAATCGAAAATAATCCTGGCCCTTCTTCTTCTTCTGCTGGTCGACAACAACATTCACCTGACCGTACTTCTCCAGCGGAGGCTCCTATTCGTGCCAGGTCCATTTCTCCAACCGGCAGGCCTCCTTCAAATGGAGCACTTGGATTTACAATGGAACAACTTGGATATGTTCGGCTAATTCCCCCGACAAATCAGAACCGGCCATTCGAATTTCGAAGATATTTTATTCCTGCCAGGATACCAATAAGATTGCGAGTAAAACGGAATGTATATGTGCCCGTGCCAACCCGAGAATATATTGTATTATCAACATCCAATGGTGAGGTTTTTGCAATATTGGATTATACTGAGACTCTTCTTGGAATGTATAGGACAGATGGATATCATACAAGAATAAAAATAAACATGATATGCGGTGCAGTTAACGATATGACCGTAACTGAAATAAGGGAATGTCCTGTAGGCAGAAATAACCCAATTTTTGCACGTTGGTTTAAAAAAGGTGCTTCCAATAAAGATAGTCTACAGTTTGTGTATCATTAATTCAACAGAGAAAAGATAAACTAAAATATAATATTCTTTGTAATCCACAGTCGGATCAAAATTAAATAAAAAATTTTAATGCCAATGTATTATGGTTATTGCCCAAACTTCTAACACAATTTTTATTATTTTTTAGCTGCAGCGTATAATTTATAGGGAAATTAATTTTTTAGTGCAGTCGGATAGCCTCGTTGTCCACGCACAACGGAAGACAGAGTGGGGCGAAATCAAATAACATAGTTAACGATGACGGTAGGACGCAATTCCTAATTGATTTCAGATTCTGTTGCTATTGAAAAATTTGTTATTGAATTTACAACTGATATGTGCAAGCGATTTTTGAATTGCGATTGTTCAAAATTTTATATATATATATATATATATATATATATATATATATATATATATATGCAAATGATGAACAAATATTGATTCTGATTGAAATTTGATTTCCAAGTAATATTTTTACGAAAAAATTACTTGCTTTTATCGGCAATGTGTGGTAGATCATGAAAACGTATAATTCGATATTATTTATTAATTTCATTAACAAACAACTGGAATATTCTGACAATATAATTTACGAAAGATTAAGAAAGACTTGATTCTTCTCTGCCTTGTGATGTCCACATTATCTTTTCATTTATAATTTATTATTCAAATCATTTTTTATATCATTTGTTCATGAAATAAACAAATAGTATCGTGATCAATCACATTTCAAAAATATGATCAATTCTAGGACAGAAATAGAATACTTAAATTTTTAGTGAAAAAATTAATTTTCAACCAAAGAAACAACGAGTTTCCAACAAAACAGTTTAAACTTCAACAAAAAGGAATGAAGTTTTAGGAGAGTAGTGTCACTTTCAAGCAATTAGTTGAGTTTGCAAAGAAAAAAGATGAATTTTCAATGAAAAATTTATTAGTTGTATTTTCAACTAAAACGATGAATTTACAACAAAATTTGTTATCTTCCTGTAGTCTGAAGTAGTTGTAGTGTGAAGTAGTAATTCCATTACAATAACAGAATATTATGGTTCACAAGGCTGCTTGCTTCCTGTGTTTCCAAAAAATAGAAACAAGAGTTAATTTTACAAACTGTTTGTAAATTGCCCTGCATTGTGCTCGAAAAGTGCCCCAAGAAATTTCAAAATTATGTAAACAATTTTAATTTGTTTGAACAATATTTATTCGCTCTAAATCGTCAAACTTTATTATTTTCTGGAATTATGTACGAAGCTAATGAAACTGAACAAAAATTGATCATAAAGATTAGTGCCTAAAAAAATCAGGGTATACATTCTGAGATAAGAAAATACTGAACAGTTAGCGGCACACATAGTATAAGAGATTCGAAAATACTAGAACTTCCTACACAAGTGAGAAAATGAAATTTTAAAAAAATAGTTTAACTTTTAAAAATGTAGATCTTTTTTTGATGAACAATTTCTAAAGAATATTTTACCTTATATTGCACACTTCGGACGGAGAATATATTTTTTCAAATGAAATTATTATCGATTTAAACAAAAAATATGTGTATTATCTAAAATATATTGTCGCAAGAAAATTTGCTCATCTTTTTGACATGAACAATTCGTCTTATTAACATTTTTTTAATGTATCGTATAGTGTTTCTGAAAAATTGAATTTTTTATTTTTTATAAAACATTTCCGATAGACAAGCTGCAACCGTCGGCCAAAAATGACCGGCTAATGAATTTGTCCTTTCCTTTAACACAGAAAAAACTGAGGTTTTCATGAGAACTGATTTTTGGTTCCAAAGGAACTGCAACAAAAAGAAACCCTTCTTGCTGGAAAGAAACCTAAAACGACGAGTTAGTTTTAAAGGAGGCTCTATTCGGGTATCTGAACAAACCCAATTTTGATAGAGCCTATTCCCAAAGAATCTATTCAATGTAATTTTCAGGTTATGTAGCAAACTAGTAAACATAAAGACATAATCATATGCGAGAAACTTTTAGTCTTAAGTCAGCGGTCGATAACTGTAAATCGATCTTTGACTTACCAAGCATACCCGAGTAAAAATAATTCGACTTGACTAAGTCTTAATCCGAGACATAGCCAAGATATAGCCAAGACGTTTTTGTAAGTCTCGCCCCTGGCCGCCAGTGAGACTTCATTTTTCATCTCCAAGTCGAACTGAAGCGCACTGATAACAAAAGGCTCCCAAGACATCCGAGGTCATCAATAATTCGCTTTAAATTTTACAGAATTTTTATATTATTTATCTTTGTTGTTTCTTTTTTTTATGTATTGATAATTTTGTTTAACTGCGATAATTATCTTGTTTGGATGGCAAATCTGAAAATGTTATCCTTTTTCCAACAACATTTATCGGTTTAAAAATATCAATCTTGAGCAGATCTCAGCTGTTTGATCCCAGCCTAGCTACCTGATTCCTGGAAATGGCAGGCCCTGCCGTTAGGGTCCATAGTTTGGTAGAAACATGTGCGTGTAGTCCGTCTCTAATAGAATATCAAGAAACAAGAGTTTATATCATAACTATCACTATTTTCATTTAAAATAACTCATTCTTCTAGCTGGATATGTTTAAAGGTAATTTTTTCAATAACTAAAATACCACAGAAGCAAACCATCATACTTTTCTATCTTCAGATGATTTGATTTTCATAAAAAGCTGCGGTCGGCTTTACCCTCCAGTGGGGCAAAAAGCGACGAAATATAGCTTGTTGTACTTCAGTACCACAGACGGGCACTATGAGTATACCAGAATGAGAGAAATATGCAAGAAATCCTCACATGTTAAAGCTTTTTGAGAATTGCGAGGGATTAAAAATTATAATATTGCAGTTTATTATTATAACTATTTTAATATTTCAAGCAGGAGAAAATTACTTCAGGATTTTTTCCGCTCTCCGTTCGTAGGAATTTTCAATTGATTTCGGTGATTTCGAAGGAATTTCAAAAATTTTCAAAAAAATTCTCACATGTTAAAGCTTTTTGAGAATTGCTAGGGACTAAAAATTATAATATTGCAGTTCAATTATTATAACAACAATATAATACAACGCTGCTGAAGGCTGGTAGCCTTCTCAGCATAAATCACCAACCAATTTAGAATCTCGGTTTCCTTTCTCTGTCCCCCCCCCCACACTCCAGTAACATAAGTTTTGGTGGGACTGACGTTGCAACTAGTCTCTCCAGCGTACGACGAATCACTACTTGGACATGATTTCGACTCGCAAAACAAATCTCGCGCATAAAGGTGATAGTTGGGTGTACAATCTAAACATGAATAATATAAACAATAAAGTAGCCTCGGAATGGACTGAAACTTTGATTGACGAAATGCATACACACGGTAAACGTAAAGTTCGAGTTTCAGGCGATGAATGGAGACTCGGTGTTTGGAATGCTAGAGGAGTGAATGATCTTAAAGTAAGAGAACTAAGAGAAACTATGCATGCAACAAAACTAGATATTTTATGTGTACCTGAGACGAAGAAAAAGTGTTGCGAAAGTAGAAACATAGAAAATGGGGTATTGAAAGGCGGTTTTGAAATATGATCAGGAGTAGGTAGTGAATCAAATCGTAATCAAGGGGTCGGTTTAATTATGAATGAAAAAGCAAGGCAGCATCTCAAAGATCAAGGATATATATCGCCTAGATCGCTGTGGGTTAGAATGAAGGTAGAAATCAGAAGATTATTTATCATACCGTGTTACGCCCCAGTTGAGAGTGAGCCGCGAGAAGTCAAAGACGCCTTCTGGGACACTTTAAATGATATAATAAGTACTTGCGATTAAGGTGAAAGAATAATTCTGCTAGGAGATATGAAGGGATGGGTCGGCGTCCAACGTCAGGAAACAGATACAGGAAGGGTGCTAGGTAATTTTGGAGATTTAACAAGGAAAAATTCTAACGGGGAAGAATTGGTAAGCTTATGCTTAGAAAAGGGCCTATTTATTACCAATACTTGGTTTCCACATAAAATGATCCACACGCACACCTGGTGTAAAGGAAATAACCTCAGTATAATTGACTTAGTTATTGCGGACGAAAGACTAAGAGAACTAGTCGAAATAAACCAAAATAAACATAGGGCGGGGATGGAGAAGAAAGAGAACAAAAAAAAACGAAATAAACGCGGATAAAGATTGAAAATTTACAGAAACCGGAAGTGCGAATAGAGTTTCAAAATAAGTTAAACGAACGCATAGATAGGGCAACTTGGGAAGCGCTTATAAGCAATAAAGATGTAGAGGGCGCGTGGATTTTGTTACGGGATATCATTGTTAAAACTGCAATTAAAGTGTGTGCTACGGCACTGGTAGGAAGAAAGTCTGGTGATGCGTGGTGGAATGATGAAATTTAAGCAGCCTAGCAAGAAAAGAAAAAAGCGCACAAGAGAACATTAAACATCACAGGTCTTAGCGATGAGGAGAGAAATAGACTCGAAAATGATTACAAAGACAAAAAGAGGAAAGTTAAATGACTATTCAAGGAGAGTAAAGATAAAATCAGAACAAAAGAAGAGAAGTAAATACAAAACAGCTTTGAAGGAATTATGAAACTATGAAACTATGTCACTGAGGTTAGAAATATAATTAAGAACTTAAAAAACGGTGAAGCTGCTGGCGTAGACAGTATGAGCGCTGAAATGCTTAAATGCGGTGGCGAGTACATACGTCACAGGTTGTACAAATTGATAAATTTATGTATCGAGATGGGGAAGTCCCAGACGATTGGAGAAAAGCGATTATTGTACAAATATACAAAAGAAAGGGAGATAAAAGCAACTGCAGTAATTACAGAGGTATCAGCTTACTGAGTACCGTAAGTAAAATATACTCAAAAATACTCATTCGTAGAAAACTCATTCACAGAAAAAAGCTTAAGAGTAGGAAAGATAGTTTTCTGTGCATTTGTTGACCTAGAAAAAGCATGTGGCAAGGTGGATAGAAGTAAACTTTGGGAAGTCCTCAAAGACTACTGAGTCAACGTATGACTCCTACAGGAAATAAAAACAATATATACAGGTAGTAAAGCGAGTATAAGGGTAAATGGGAAACTAAGTGACTGGTTCGATATTATGCAAGGCGTTAAACAAGGATGCGTTATGTCCTCATGGCTATTTATCATATTTATGGATAAGTGTATAAGAATAGGGCTCTTCGACGAAGAAGGTATAGATCTCAAAACAGTGAATGTACGTGGGTTAGCTTTCGCAGATGACAAGATTATCATGGCAGAATCAATCGAGGACTTGCAAAGAATGTTGAATAAACTTAATACAAGCATGAAGAACACGGGCCTCAAAATTAACGATATCTAAGCCTTTGACTAGATTACTTAAAGCTAATGTGCCATTCGAATTTGGACAAGCGGGAAAATATGCCTCTGATAAACAAAAAAAATTAATTCATCACAGCTACCGTATTTACATATCCGGATTAGTATCAAGAATTTATTTTAACAACGGATGCATCCAATTACGCTATTGGAGTAATACTATCACAGGGTCCTCTAGGCGCGAATAAACCTCTCTCATATGCATCGAGAACTTTGAATAAAAGTGAAGTCAATTTCACAACGACTGAGAAGGAATTGCCTGCGATTGTGGCGACAACTAAACACTATCGCTGATGTCTTTATTAGAGAAAATTTAAGGTCATAACATCATAAACCTTCAATTTGGCTTATGAATATAAAAGATCAAAGCTCGAGACTTATGCTATGGAGGCTGAAATTACTGGAATACAAATTAGAAATAATAATTAGTAAAAAAGGAAAATTAAATACTAACGCGGAAGCCCTATCTAGAGTAAAATATGAAAACAGGAACGAAATAAATATTATGAAGAGAATGGGCGCTGACGAATTTATAAGTGAAGGATCTTGTGATGAGGACAGTAAAAGCCAGGCGGAGGAAGTCAATGAATTTAATTCTTAGATTGAAGGTAACGAAAGAGCAGAAAGAAAGATTAAAAATCATCAGATCATACTTACTCAAGAATACGGACCCAAGAGAATAAAAGAAATTCACATGACACGGATACTGCCAGACAAGGATAAATTATACATTGGACCAAACGAGAGTCCTTCGGATAAAGCTGAATTTTTCAAGATCAATTTCATGGACACCGACGTCCATGTATACACCGACCTCCCGTGTATTTTAATAAGAAAGAAGTAATGAGAGAAGCTCACGAAGGACTTCCAGGGGGACATTACGCTCTTAAAAAAAATCTTCAAGAAATTAAAAAACGACACGAATGGCCGAACATGACGAAAGAGGTAGATGAATACATAAAACAGTGTGACACTTGCCAACGGGATAATACATAAGCGAACTTACCAATACACTACACCAGATATTCCCAATAAACCAAACGAAAAAATTTCAATTGATCTCATGGGACCCTATGACACTACGGAGAAGGGAAATAGATCAATTTTAGTAGTTCAAGATTACTTGACGAGATTTCTGACTATTGAACCGTTACGAGAAAAATCTTCGGCAGACGTGGTACAAGCGCAATGGACTACGTTTGTAAGGATTCATGAAGAAACCAAGAATTATTTTAACCGACAGTGGAACAGCATTTGCATCATGGGAATTTGCTGAGTTACAAATGGGAAGGAAACCTAATACTATTTTCGACGAGAACATGGACACTGGGGATTCAGAAGATATAATCGAAACTCAATGTGTCATAACAGAAAACAAATTTGCAAATGCTCTTGAGAGAATTGAGTTACACCAAAATCAAAATATTGAGCCACTTTCTAAAGCTTTACCCAACATTCATAGAAATGACCTAGTTCTTGTCCGAAACTTGAATCCCAAATCATTAGACTAATTATGGAAAGGACCTTATAGCGTACTAAATGAAACGAATCAAGTAAGCTCCGAAATAAAAGTAGGGTTAGACCGTAAATTGTATTATAGGTCAAACATTAAGCCTTACATTTTGGTTTTAGATGAGGCTGATGATGCATATGTTAACGCTAGCTTCCCATTAAAATGTATCACGAGTATTGGAGAGTCGTGTTAAGTATAGACTTTGAATATCTACAACATAATCAAGAAACGATCGAAGTATGCCAGGATCCAAAAAACGAATAATCGAATTAAGGATTTCGATCAAAGAATGCAAAATGTAATGTTTATGACAGATCAACCCAACAGAATGAAATGCGGTCTGTTCTATTTCGTCGGCGATATATCAAAAACTTCATTTGGCACCTTAGACGAAAAAGACGCTCAATATTATAACGAAGCACTAGACAAACTAAGATCGGATAATGTAGAAATCGCTCACATTATTAAAAATCAGCCTAATTTAATATTAAACTCCTTAAGAGATGAATCCGAACTGAGAAGTAATTAAAAATATCAAGCAGCGCAAATCAACTTAAAATTTGGAAAAGTAGCAAATCTGTCTCGAAACAATGAATATAATTTAATGATCGACGAAGCTCTATTAGAATTAACTGATAGTTTAGACAGACAGGAATATTTTTTATCAAAGTTAGAAAGTCTATTAACTGATGGCAAAAGGGGGATAATTCACCGCAACATAATCTCCTCAATTACCTTGTTCAATACATTGCGTGAACAAAAACACGAGACAAATTTTCCTGTACCTTTGGAAGAGCGATATTTCTCTACGTTAATCGATATTAGGGAGATAGCAATAACATTTAAAAATCGAAGAGCGTTGATTATTCTGAACATTCCCTTACTAGAAGGAAAATTGTACAACTTAATTAGAGCCATAACAATACCTCAGATAGGATGGTTTTATAATACTCTCATTATGCCAAACGATCACTTGGTTATATTAGATCAAACTCAAACCACGTTTATACCCGCTACTGAAACTGAGCTGTTAAATATGAAAAACTTAGGAAAAATTAGTATATTAAAGAGAACCCATCCTGATTATTTAACGCAAACTGAAGACAGCTGTTTAATTTAAATGTTGAAGAAATTTGACACATATTGTGCAGTAATAATTATGTCCGTAATTTACGTATAAAGGGTACTTTTATATTACATTTGGATAGTGAATATACTGCGACTACGAACTTAGTAATACTGAGACCAACCACTAAAATAGATAGTCATATAGAATTGAAGGAAATCCTGAGTGTGGAAATAGAAGTAGATTTAAATCATACTTTAAATGAACTAAACAAAGAAGAGATTCCGTTAGAACTAATTACCGAAACAAGAATATGTCCTGAGAATCTAAAAACTCTAGAAACTACTATTGAAGATTTAAATGTAAGAGTAGAGTTAATAGCTAAACGAAAAAGAACATCAACGTGGACAGAAAAGGCTCATTCTTGGTTACATATTGCAGGATATACTGCATTGGGATTGATTGGTTTTTTATAGCTTATAAGATAGGGATTGTGAGAGCAATAATTAATACTTCTAAAAAGTTATTTCGAAACTGTTCCTATACGTATTGTAGCTTCGGGAATAATGGACATACCAGACATGTTACCGAGGTACAACCGGAGATATCCATCAGTTCAGAATCTTTAACAAATGTACCTAGGCGAATGGTCAGCAGAACCTTTTGAACTTAAGATAAATCCTTAAAGTTCAATCTTAGGAAGATAGATTTCGAGCATTGAGCTTTTATCATAAGTAAGCATATAACATAACTTATCTTTCGACCGCCGAACGCCTCTGGAATGCTCTCTTACATGCATCTTGCATTGTCAGCGATATGCGTCCGCGGATTAATATACGGTACCTACGCTACCGTGAGAACCGATGCGACAAAAGGTTAGTTACAGTCCTAACGAGAGAACCGGCAGTCGTACTGCTTAATAGAGCAGTCGTGCATTTTTAGTAGAATTTTAGTATTCAATAAAGTGAGAAAGGAAAAAGGTTGATTTCCATTTATAAAAAAAAAATAAAATAAACTTAAATTCAGTTATTTACGGTACAAGACATAGCCGTCTTAAGGACAAACTTATGGCAAGCCAAGACGAACCTAAAGTCGAAATAATTTTACTCGGGTACTTTCCAAGTCGTTTGTTTGTGAATACGCCATCATGCTGTTCTGTTCCAGGTCTTTAAAGGAACCATTTTGAGTGTCTACATGTTTCTATTGAAGCTCGAATTCTAAAAGATAACAACTTTTATCTAATTTTTCAAGGAATCTGTATTATCATCAGAGAATAACAGAAAAGTTAACGTCTTTTCAGACTGGATGGAAATATCAATAAAACATTATTTTAAAATAATTTTTTGCTGAAAAAAGATCTTCTCCTTTCGCTCCGCTGGGAATCGAACAACCTTGAAAAATAATGCGTGTATTTTATGAAAAAAGTTTCTTCTCTCGATCTCTCTAGTAGCTTAATAGGAAAGCACCTGACCGGCAATTGGAAGTTCTTTGGTTCGATTCCCAACAAAGCGAAAGGAGAAGGTATTTTTGCAGCAAAAAACTATTTTAAAATAACTTTTATATAAGCAGCAACTTCAGTAGACTCTCAGGTTTTTTCTGTGACGGCCTAAAAAAAAGTGTAGCATTTTTTTTCAATCAGTGAGTCTGAAAATGTGGAGTTTCTATAAAATCGACGATACTCAATATTCACATAAATCCAAAACCTCCTCGTTTGGATGAGAATGTAATGATTATAATGGTGATAAAAAAATGTAACGTGATAAAAATATCTCCGAAGGACAACCTTGATGCCTGTAACGTCGTTATCTCACCTATACGTGAGATAAAGGCTGCTTTTATCTGTCATCACCCTCATGAAGCTCTAGAATATTCATTATATATTATAACCAAATTATTCATTGGAGCATTGATCAGTTTTTCCTCTACTCTGAGAAAATGAGAACCCTTTTCACCTTATAGGTAAAAAATGGCGATTATATATATGACGTCAAAAATGATGACCTTGAAAAGCCTATAAAGACAAATTTATCAGAAGATAGGTGAATTGTCAACCTGACTGGGTAAATTAGAAAAAATAAGATCCTATTCAACCAATGAGGATGAATTTTCAACCATATCGTTGAATTAAAAAAAATCACAAAACATTTGGGGAAAGAGTGTGCACTGCCTAAATTGTAAATTGTAAGTCAACAAATTTTTCACACAAAAAATCATAAACGGATATGATTTAGAGGTCCTGTTTTGTTTGTTTTTTGTATTGTATTTTTTATGTCTTTATGTCAATTTTTAGCCTATGTCAATGTTGGGTCCTATGTCCATTGAGCTGCCGAATCAAATAAGGGCTCATAAAATTATTTCGCTGGGAGTGGGTAGACTCCTGGAGGCTTTCTAAAAAAATTCCAAATTTCAATTTTTAAAGAAAATATATAGATGTAGAATTTCATTGCGCATCTTTTTTCCTCCAGGAAAAAAGTTGTAACTTTCTAAATTTTCAACTTAAAGCCAAGAAACTGACTTTTTTGGAAAAATCTATTTGAATTTGTTTTTCATTTCAACTCGTGCTACGTCAGTTGCTTTTTCGAATTTTTCATTAAAACTGTTCAGGAATGCGGATCAAAATGTCCTTCGACTGATAGCGCAAAAGGAATTAAAATTTTAGCCCAATCGAATTGATATTGAAGAAATTATTAATGTTTCAAGTTGCTAGCGACTAGGTGACCCAAGCGCAGACTGTAGCGAGTCTCAGCTGCGATTGATAGTCTTAATACAGTTCACTGGCGTCAAAGATAGGAACCAATCAAGTAATCAGGTAATATCAAAGTATGATGAATAAAGAAATATAATAAATAAAAACAAATAAATTGTCACTTCACTGTAAAATCAAAGTATTCTTTCAGGGCTAGTTTCAGGTATACAATGAGGCTCAGAAAAAACAGTCTTGATTGGTACTAAAATGAAACGACTGGTGGGATCTCAGAATCGTTTCTTTTGCATCGAAAATAACAGCATGGAATCATCTTATTCAAAAACAGGACACGCAGAAAATAATACCTTTAAGAAAAGAGATCTCTAGTTTTTACAGTATGATTTTCAATGAAATTTCACTGTTTGTGAATTCTATTTTGTTAAAGCTTCTTTGGCTTTCACGAACACATTCTCATCACGTATCTCGTGTTTTTTTCATTGTTGATCTTATTCTTTTACGATTAGAAGGAAATCTAATCGTCTATTTAAAAATTATTGCTAACAACTCTGTAGATCCTTTTTGAGTGAACAACTTTTGTCTATTATTTCTTTCTTTTCTACCTTATGTCGTATTAAAAAAAAATGTCTAATTTTTAATGTTATTTTTTCACATCAAAACAAAAACTTGACGCCCTATAAAAAACTTATTGATGACAAATTTGTAGCTCTTTTTGGAACTAGCAATTTTTGTCTATTCATTTTTCTCATATCTAGCGTCGTTTGTTCAAAAATATGATGTTAATATTTTTAATTTCATTTTTTACGATTAAAACCAAAACTATGCGTTTCATGAAAAAATGATTCATAAGAAATTTGTAGCTCTTTTTTTGGCTGAACAACTTTGGTCTAGTCATTCCTTGTATCTTTCGTCGTTTGTCCAAAAATTCCATTTTTTAAATTATGTATCTCGTTTTCTATTAAAAATTCAATTTTCCGACTAAACTGTGCAGTATAAGATAAAATATTATCCAAAACATTGTTAATGTCAAAAAAATCTACAAATTTAACTGAAAAATTCCGTAAGCCAAACAACGCAGGATATGAAAAAAGGCAAAAGAAGAAAAACGTTGCTGTTTAAAAGCCCTACAAGATTATCATACCAACTTTTTGAATCTTCGTAAAAAATCGAAAATTTGAATGTTGATCCCACAAAAAAAAATAATGGGAAATCAAAAATTCCGTTTTGCGGTCAAACTATGCTAGATACAAGAAAAAATGTACAAAAAAGTTGTGCACCCTAAAACGATCTTTCTAGGGTGCACAACTGTTTTGTTAATTACATTCTCATTCTAATGAGAAGGTATTGGTTTTATGTAAAATTTGACATAGTCGGTTTTCATCAAATCTCCACGTTTCGAGACCCCCTGAGCTAGAAAAAACGATTTTTACGAAGGTGTCTGTCTGTCTGTCTGTCTGTAGCCACGATAACTTTCGAAAAAATGATCAGATTTGATTGAGCTTTGGCACACTTTTTTATGGCCCAAAAATAGAGAACGAGTTTGTTAACCAGCTATTTTGGATGAAAATCCAAAAAGTGAGCACATTTTGAAAATTTTTGAGACCACTTTTTTGGAAGATTTGAAAATTCTATGTACGGTTATTAGTAGTACGCAAAATGACGAACAAAATATTCTTATGACTTTTCGTGATAAAAAAAAATTACTGGAGTTATAGCATTTTCAAAATTCCAAAAAACAAACGAAAATGAACATTTTAAGCCGAAAACGCACGATATGAAAAAAAGTCAAGAGGAGAAAAACGTTGATTCCTGAACACCCTATAATATTTTCATAACAACTTTTTGAATTTTTCAAAAAATAAAAAATTCAAATTTTGATCGCACAAAAAATTAATGAAAAATCAAAAAAGCCATTTTGCTGTAAAACTATGCAAGATAGCAGAAAATATCATCTCACCAAAATTGTGCACCTAAAAAAGATCTACAAATTTCTTATCATTCACTTTTTGATATGACGCGTAGTTTTTGTTTTATTCGTAAAAAACAGCATTGAAAATAGAAAAATCAAATTTTCAGACGAATATTACCAGCTACGAAAAAATGACCGAAACAAAATTTGTTCATCCAAGGAAGAGGTACAAATTTATTGTGACTCATGTTTCGATAGGATGCGTGGTTTTCCTTTTATTCGTGAAAATAACATTGACAGTAAAAAAAATCAAATTTTTGAAAAAACAATGCAAGGCACGAAAACATATAAATGAACAAAAATTGTGCATTCAAAAAAGACTTACACACCCGTAATCAATTTTTGTGGTAAGAATATATTCAAAATGAAAAATTTAACTTTTTTGATGAACGGCACAAGCTAAAATAAAATGTTAACTAATAAAATTTGTCGCCTGAATTATATCATTACTTTTCATTTGAAATCAAATACAAATTTAGTAATTTGTATATGAAGAACATATAACACGAAGCGCAAAGTGCGCGCTCAGTGTATTTACCAAATCGCACGCCGTAAGTGCGCTCAAACTTTTTTGTTTCTATCATACGGTTCAAATGATTTTCAAATCAAATATCGAGCGCGAAGCGCGAGTGTCTGGATGAGAATATGTTCCTTAAGGTCGATAGAACCTTGAGTAAATAAAGTTCCTTTTCAGTCTAAAATAAAAATAAATTTAACAATCACTTATTATGTAGAGGTTTTGATAAATTTATAATATTTGCAAACAAACTTTTTCTTTTCATCGATGTCGAACACGAAGTTCAAAAATCTAGAGGAGCCTAGCGTAAAGCGCGATGCAAATACGCCCGAGCGCGTAGCGCGAGGTGAACACATAATCGAGCGCGAAGCGCGAGTTAAATATATGATCGAGCGCGAAGCGCGAGATCCAACAGTCGCGCGCCCTAGGCGCGTCAAACTTGCGAGCGAAGCGAGCCGCGCGCAAAGCGCGCCATGAGAATGTGCCCGCGAAGCGGGCAGATTTTTTTTTCTTGTATCTTGCATAGTTTGACCGCAACATGGAAGTTTTGACAGTTTCGGACTCAGAAAGTTTCAGATTTTCGGAGGTGTTACGTCCCGAGCAAGTAGGCGAGGGTAGTTTGGCTAAGTGCGAGATTGTGAGACACCAGTGTGCTGATTTTAACTCAGGTTGGTAAGGCCTGACCAATTATTTGTTTATGGGATCGTTAGCTACTTGTCAGCCCTACGCGGGCTATTAGGTTACAGTGTTTAAAAAACATATGGAATTCAGTGTGAACAATGTTTATCATAAATAGAACAGAGGTGTAATTATAATAAGTATACAAAAACTTACAGTTACCTCCCTACGCAAGAAAGGGAAAAAGAGATGTTTTGATAGCCAATTGGATCTCCGTGTTTATCGTAGAGCAGCGACGGAACTCTACCGGATGTTTCAATATTGAAAACGTGCACGAGCACTTTTCAGTATTGGTAATGCGATACAGGGTCCTACGCAGATACCCAATCCACACTTGAATTCTTTTCGCGAACGTTTAACACTGCGGACTTTATTCCTAAAAGACTCACTTTACGACGACCGAAGGTTTCAGCCGAAGGGACTGTAGTACAAGACTCGAACACACGTCAACTACTTTGAAAGTGCGCGACTTAATCAAATTGTTTCTTCGGTCACAATGAGGTAGAAGACGCGACTTTGTCGAAATGTTTCGAAGATCGAAGTGAACAGTATGACTGCTTGATGCGTAAAGACAATTGACAAGAGTAGCGTAGGGGTTTACACACGCTTGACACTTCGATAAAGTCACGAGCTTTCTTAGAAGAGGCTGTGGTAAAGACGCCAAAGGCACGTATTTCTTGAAATTGCAGTAGTTCATATTGATGAGTTTCGGATTACTTGTGTGAAGATTATTTATGTCCCGTCTACTGATTCTTCCAGTGGTCAGTCGTGTCTTCTCTAGATCGGATACATGTCATTTGATATGCGCGAACATTGTTATTACATGCGGAAACTAATAGCTACAGCGGCGGCCAGCGATCGCACAACTCTACTCTTGACCTCCTTAATAGTATGGATATTATATCTTAACATAATTATGCCTGCTACTTCCCGTCAGGAATTCTCGGTTTTGGTGCGTCTGACTATTTCAGTGCGCATTCAATTGAACATCGGATGTTACTTGTCTTCGGATCAGTTACAATTTAAAATGCCATCGGTGTTTACACATAATTGCGGACTTAATAACTACGTTTTATATAATCTATAAACTTACATGATTACTAACTAATAGTTTAAGTTGTTAAAATTCACATGAGATTTTATGTTTTATAATTCATTATGTTTTATTGAGTCTCCATCCTACCGTGGTACTGCTCGCTGTTTACCTTACGGCTTCTGCATTATCATCAGTGGTGCATGTAACGACGTTAGGTTAAACATCGGAAGAGTCTTACCACGGACATGACCATATTGTGTTGCTACTTAGTCTATTCTCTAAGTAAAGGAGGGCGAAGTTTAACGACCCAAAATTTTAAATTTTCGGGATGTAACAGAGGTAACGTAACCTCACTTTCGTCATTGCGAAATGGGGGGGGGGGCCTCAGCCCATTTGAACCCCTGAGAAACCCCACCCTGTTTATGTGGTAGTCTCCGATGGGTCGGGGGGCAGATGGGGGAATCAAATGCAAAGACCCTCGTGTAGCAGCTAGTATATTGTATATTATATATCATTTGTATTATGTATGTATATCAATACATGCATTTTTGATATACATAGAAAATAAAAGTCAATAAAGAGACGAAACTGAAATAAAGTATAAACGTTATTTGCAAATGAGATTTTGTTTTTAAATGCAGTTCCATGACATCATAATAATTTTTAACCCAAAATGTGACAGAAACTAACTAAAAGTGACTAACGCGTATTAATAATGTGTCTAATGTTCTTTTGAATTTAAAAAGACTTCGATGCTCGGTTTGATGAAGTTTATAAGAATTTCAGGAGAATTTCAACGAATTCAGGATAAATCCCACAAATAAAACGATGAGTTAAGTTAAATTCAAACACGGTGAGCCTTAATCATTTTGAACATGAAAGTTTTGACGCAAGACTCTTCTTTATAGAATTTTGAAATAAGTGCAATTGAATTCTTTATTCGTCATATTTGAAAAAAAATATGTTTATTTGAGACGAAAAACGCACGGTGGGGATTTATTATACTTAAGAATTATTTCTTATAATTTAGTTGAATCATCAGAAAGATACTTTCTGCAAAGAAACGTGAAATTCAGCCAAAGATATTAGACATAACTGTGCTGCAGAAACAAAAAATCTTCTATTTCTTTTTGCAGAAGGCAGTTCAAATACCGAAGAGAATACTAATAGCGAACGTAATCCTGGTCCTTCTTCTTCTGCTACAAAACAACATTTGCCTGCACGGGCTTCTCCAGAGGAGGATCCTTTACGTGACAGGTCCAGATCTTCTGCTAGCAGGCCTCCTTCCATTAGGGATGGACTAAAGTTATCTCCAACCCAAATGGATATTACTGAAACTTCCAAAAATTATCCTTCTTAACATTTTAAGCCTGTCTGTACATTTTTAGATCGATGCGCAAGCCGACTAGAGAAAATTATTCATTCAACGATTGCAACGATGATAAAAAAATTCAAACACAAATTCTATCTAATCAGTTTGATTAATTCAAGAGAGTTTAGGCTAAATTGAACGAGTACCAAGTGCACGTAATTTAAATTCAATCCAATGACGTCTCTTGAAGTCCAGCGTTAAAAAGAACGATAGCGAGCAATATTTCAGATTTTGAATTTAAGCCAACAAAGTTTGTGAAGTCCATCGCTGAAAGGGACAACAGCCTGAAATACATTGGATTTCGAAAGCAATCCAACGTGGTCTGTGAATATCCAACGCTATAAGGAACGATACTCAACAGATTTACTAAATGTATAGCAGCGCCATCTATCAATAACTTAAGTAGCCAATGATTTAAACTTCACTACTATTTAAAGAGACTAGAGTGCTACCGAATCTTAATAACTAATACTTAACTAACAGAACAATTTAAAATAAATCTTGACCTATAATAACCTTAAATGTTTGCTTATTCAAGAAAAAACACTTAAGCTAAGTTCACAATGTAGATTCTTAATTTATTTTAACAAAATAATCTCTTAACGTAATTATACAAATCAAACATAGTGAAAAAAAAAACATTCATAATGGTCATGCTGGCTAAAATATTATGTTTTTTCGAAGCAATATGTGAACAATTGCTTCACACTCGGGACTTTGTAATGAATCATGAGAGTTATTGTAAAATCGCAATGCATCTGCAAGTTTGTAAGGATCTGTATGATGCATCATACATCAGCATTCTCGACTTGGTTGAGAGTACACCTTGTACATCAGTTCACTAAATCCATCCTCCTCTTACTTCATTTTCTTCTTCTCCACTTTATCACAATCAACATCATCAACAGCTTCATTATCATCATCATGTTCCTGATCTTCTTTCAATTCTTGTTGAACCTCCTCGTCCTACTCATTTTCATCTCGATCTCCATCTTTCTTGTCCATATCATCCTGCTTCTCATCTTCCTTCTTTGTTTTCTTAGTTATAAAAGACTCAAAGACATCATGATATTCAGCATTTTTTCTGAGAGAGCCACATTTGCGCTTTAAGACTGCAGGAGGTATCAAAGGCACTACCATTATCATTTCGTTCATTGCTGTTATTATTTTTACTCGACAGCGCCGTGGTCATCGCTGTGGGCTTGACACTCGACGGACCTAAGTTCGATACCTGCTGGAGGTAGATTTTTCATCGGATTTTTCTGTTTCAGGTTCATCAAGATTTAAAATTATATGCTTTGTTTAAATTAAATATGTATAATAATAAGAATACTAATTATAATTTAAGCTGGAAGAATCGATCTGTTTATTTCGGAAAATATGTACTACAGTTGAAGTACGAACTACTATATTGCACTCGCGCATGATATAGGCCAAGGAAATATTTGTTTGAATATGTGGGATATTTTTTTGCTTCAAATACTCAAAAATTTGATGCAAATAAATAGTTTTGTGAGCCCATAACATATTTGCTTGACTTTAAAATATATTTCTTTCCATCAATCAACATATTCTGATCTTAAAGAAATATTCATTCCCATTAATGGCACATTTATTTGGAACAATGAGTCATTCATTTGGTTCAAAATGTATATTTTTGTCTTTAATTCTTTGATTTAAAGAAATATTTCCCTCCGACCAATAGGTCGTATTTTTTAATCAAACAATGTTAACTTAATCCTATTAACATTCGTCTGGCTGAAAGAAATTCTTTTTTCCATTCAAAGTGCATATTTTCATTTGACTCAACAAAATATTTCTGTGAAAATAAACAGGACTTTCACTTACTTCAGCCAAGTAAAATTCACTTGGTACAAGTAATCCTTTTTTTTCAGTGTTCTCGTGATCGTTTGTGTTGATGAGGATTTCTTCGTAGTTATTTAGGTCGCTCGAGCTTATGTAAGAATCCTCAGATGCCTGCCTAAATAATAATTCTAGAAGGCCAACAGTTTTCAAGTACTGTTTATCCCCCACGTATCACAAAAATGGACAGGTGTATCACCAATGATGAGAGCATCACCTAGTCTACGTACACCGTACACCATATCCAAATATTGTTTTCTATTTTGACTAAGCATCCTGAGGAACTTGTTGATGAGACACTGACAGTTATCAACTGGCTCCGTTGCAGTATCTCCTTCAAGCATTGTTATATCTAACTGCTCTAAATCCTTTTCTTTGTCATCATCAGCAGTCATAAATTATGCCTTCTCATAATCACCATCATCATCATTATCATCATAATCATCCTTTTGTTCAATTTCTGCACGTAATAATTGTTTGACTTCGTCTTTAACTTCAAGCGGTCGTTGCTTAATTTCAGACATTGATTCGGGCAACACTTGATTAACTTTTTCATTGGTAGAATATTAGGTAATGTTTACTAGTCTCTGCAGTGGTATCACTATAGGCTTGAACGTTTCATTGAGCATACTTTCGTTATCGGCTTTACTCCTTCTTAGCATTCGATGCTTTTGTCGTATCGCATTACTGGTTTCAACAATTGGACTTGTTATCATCCCTTTCTCCAACCACTTTAACCATCTACATTCTGCACATCCACCATCATCTGTGCACACTTTGTGCAACTTTGATTCAGCATTGTTTCAACGTTGCTTCAACGTTGAACCACCACCACCACCGCCGTCACCATCACCGCTGCCACCACCTTCACCTTCAGATGGATTGTGTATCAAGCAATTGTCCACATATTTGGTCAAAGAAACATAATATTTCAGCGTGCATGATCATTATGAATTTTTGTTTTCACGATGTTTAATTTGTATAATTACGTTAAGAGATTATTTTGTTAAACTAAATTAAGAATCTACATTGCGAACTTAGGTTAAGTGGTTTTTTTTAATGAACAACCATTTAAGGTTATTAAAGATCCAAATTTATTTAAACCTGTTCTCTTAGTTAAGTATCAGTTAGCAAGATTCGGTAGCACTCTAGTTTCTTTGAATAGTAGTGAAGTGCAAATCATTAGCTACTTAAATTACTGATAGATGGCACTGCTATACATTTAGTAAATCTAACGCTGGACTTCAAGAAGCGTCGTTGGGTTGAATTTAAATTCCGTACACTTGGCACTGATACCATTCAGCTTGAACTCTCTTGAATAAATTAAAAAAGAATTGATTGATCCATTAGGTAGAATATGTGTTCATATGAGCAATATTTCCCTTTACAATTTTCTCTATTGTTTAAAATTGTATTGATTTATATGTTTTTTTGTCTAACTTATACAGTCATCTGAAAAAGAAATGCAGTTAATACATTTTGGGTGGGTCACCTGGTGAACTAACCTCAAATTTCTAACCTTTACTATGCGTTAGCAAATTTTTTTTTTTGTCCTGGTAAAACTTTCAAATTGATAACCCCCCTGTTCAAATTGAAATTTTCTCACGTGCAAATTTTAATATCCCTCCAATTTAACTGACTTGACGGTGGTACCATCTGTTACTGGTAACCACTTATTGACTCGTGGTATCTTATCACCGATACGAACCATTATCGTCTGTCATTAAATGACTGATCACTGTTTTATCAGAATTTAGCTTGGAACAGTACCGTGTTACAGAATTGACCAAAACAGTACCTTGTAGCATTGTGTGCCGTGCAAGTGTACTGCACAGTCTTGAGTAACATATTTATACGACACAGCTTTATGTACCGCAAAATACGACTGCGCATTAGTATGTGTTAGAGAAGCCTACTGCGCATCCATAAGTATCATAGAAATCCACCGCGCATCCTTGTGTACCACCAAACTGTACTGCGCATCTATATGTATCCTATATCTATATGTATTTATATGCAGTCTTCCTTTTATTCTAGTCATAAGCTTGCATGGTTTTTCGGGTTCTCTCTTTAGTTCTTCTTCTAGTCTGATTTGTTCGTTGTTTTCTTGGTTTTTGTTGATGTCATTTTGACCACTGTGCATTAGCTTTTTGTTGTTTTTAGATTGACCTAGTTGTTATTCTGACCTACGGGTTCTATTATTAATGACTGCACTTTTTGAATTTTTTTCCAAAATGGCTAGCTAACGAACTTGACCTTCATTTTAGGACACTTGAAGAGTATACCAAAGCCCAATCCAATCTGTCAATTCTTTCGAAAGTTGTCGTGCTAACAAAATAAAAATCTACATACGCACACACCTACATACATACATACATACATACATGCAATCAGACAGACACAGTCGCGAAAACCGGTTTTTTGGGTTCAGAATGTCTCAAAACGTGGACATTTGACAAAAACGGAGGGGGTCAAATTTTACACAAATCTAATACCTTCTCTGATAAGAATGTAAAAAACGAAAAAACGCAGAATAAATGTAAAATCCGTGTTTAGCCAACGGCTACGTTACATTCGAGTTTGGGTTTAAGACTCAAACCAGCCCGAAACTTTGATTCTTAAATTATGAAAATATCTAGGACATCAGAAAAATTGTAAACAATTTTATGTTCTACCCATTATATACCTTCTAAGTTGACAAAAACAAAACGTGTTCATACTGTGTCGTTCAAAATCGATTCATTCACACTTTTGATATTTGGTTAAAGAAAAATCGATAAACGATATCACATGAATTCATCATATTAATTTGTGTAATAATGAAGCCTTGTAAAAGATAAAATTGGACGAATGAAGATCTGTTTTCTGGAATCTTTCTCTAAACTGTGAGCGTATGTCGATATAATTTCTCAGATAGCGCTATTTGTTCCATAACATACAGGTATACAAGGACATAGAACAGACAATCGCTATGAAACTTTATTGCTAAATAAGTAAGTGTTTGTCTGGGGGCTTTAATTTACGATATCGAGTAAGATAGTGACTGGCGGCTGTCCGTATACTAAGTAAATATTTTTTTGGGCGAGAGAGGCAGGTGGTCAGAAAGGGGGAGTCAGCAAATCAAAGTTGACTACGTGGAATACGAAAATTCCACTAGTATATATATGGAAATATCTGGTAGAAAATTCCTTTTCTCGCTGAATCAGTTTCATCTACTGCCATTTACTCTCATCTATTCGATTCGTAAAAAATGAGGATCACCGTCGGTACTCTATTCCTTGCCTTTGCCGTTTTCCTTGATTTTATTGGTAAATATATGATAATATAACATCTCTACTTCTCTTACTTCTCCCTCCTTTACACCACAACCCCTTACATTCTTCACATCCCTCACTTCTCATACGTTCTACCTCCACACTTTCCTGACTTCTCCTTTCTCTACTTCCGCTCCCCTCACATCCAACAGTTACACTCGCTTCTCCTACTTCCCAACCCCTGACATCCCACTCTTCCATTCCTATCACTTCGCTCACTTCTCATCTTTTACTTCCCCTAATTTCACTCCCATACTTCTCCTACTTCTCCTCCTCACTATTAGTTCCCTTATTTCTCCATTCTCTACTTCCTCTCGTTCCACTCACATACCACTACTTATCCTCCCTTCCCTTACTTCTTCGGCATGCTGTATATATGCATTTCAATTGACCTTCAAATTCGCAGAATTTCCATACATTTGTATGGAAATACTATTTCCATACAAATGAGAAATTTAATCAGAAATTTACTCAGATAATTTAATACGATAATTTCTTTGAAAGTTGTCGTGTTTATAGACAACGACGAAATCAATACCTTTCATTTGATATGAGAATGTCTTAATCATAATGATCATAATAAAAAATGTCAAATGATATTATTATCTGCGAGGAACATTCTTGACGCTAACAACGTCATTATCTCACATATATGTGAGATAACGGCTACTTATGTATATATTTTTACTCTGATGATGCAATGAAATATTCCTTAGATACAGTTGTTAACCAAATTATTCAATGAAGCATTGATCAGTTTGTTCTCTACTTTGCGAAAATGAGGATGATCTGTACTTTCCTTTTCACTTTGGCGGTTATAGTTAATTCTGTTGGTGAATATAGTAATATATCTATCATTTTTATGATAGTTTATGTAACACAAGTATGAATACGGTATTTGTCAGGCCTATGGAGCGAACCTAATGTCCCCCTTTCCAGTTTACAGTCATATAATAGCCATTTGTATATAGTAGCCATAATGAATGACCCTTTCATTGTTATGCGATGCAGGCCGGTTAAAAAAACTGAAATTATGAAAGCATGGCGTGATTCAATTTTAATTAGCAGAATTAGTACGTCCACACAATTATTCACGCATTCTTTTCGTTCAAAAAAGTCTGCAGCCGTTAATTTTAACCCGATTCGCAATTATTTCTTTTTTAAATTGAAGTGCGCTAAATTTTAAAGAGCACCTTGGTCAGAGATTTTTGCATTTTAATTTGTTTATTTATTATATGTTCACCCAGAAATAACCTAAAAGGTATAAAATGACATACTTCAGACCAAATAAAAAGACATTGATGATGTTAAGAACATCCTTCAATCATTCGACGTTTCGAGATTTAAATGCTCTCGAAACATGATGTTCTTTAGTTCTAGTGGAAAGTAATCTACTGCTCTCACCTACGTAGCATTTATCACAATTCAAACAAACAATTTTATATACTACATAACTAGGCTGAAAAATGTTAAGAGAATCTTTGCCAAGTATCAAAAACTTATCCAGTTTAAAATAAATTCTAAATGTTGTTTTAATGTTGAATTCACTCAAAACTCTTTCAACTTCAAATAACAAATTACCATGAAAAGGTATAGAAACAATACTTTTGAAATATAAATTATAATCTAGATGTGAATTAATTTGTTGTGGTAAAGGATCTTCAAGGGTTTTTATTTTATTACTAATTTGTGTTTGAACAAACTCTTTTGGATAATTATTAAGTGACAAAATACTTTTTATAAAATCAATATGAGACTTGTGAAAAGATTCATGTGATAATTTGAACGATGTGTCCACGAGATTTTTAATAATAGCTATTATTGTATGTTTTAATCATTATGAACAAACTGCATTAACAAATAGCCAAATATTGTAATTTTTGTTGAAAAAATTTGTTTTGGAATGAAAATGCTTCAAATTATTGTAAGAATGATTGTTAGTCACAATTTATATAAGAAATGAACAATTGTAATTGTTATGAACAATTTTTTGCAAAAATTTTGAATTGATGATTTCTTTTATTTCGGTTATCCCTCTATCATCCGAATTGATGTAGATATTCAGAAAAATTATATCGGTTTGATTATATTTTTTTAAATACAACAAGATAGAGAGAGATTTGCAGTAACTGCTTCTATGTAAAATTGGCAATAAACAATTCTTATTATTTAATTTAATATATTACGCTTTTTGTATGTATTTGAAAATATTGTAATTTTTATTTAAAAAAGTTCGTTCTTCTCTGGGAATATTCGGATTTTCCTCCATCATTTGAATTGATGCAGATATTCTTAAAAGGAACCTAAGTTCAAGTATATTCGTTGAAATACAACAATTGTTGATTTTGTAAACAAATGAAATAAGTAAATATAAAACACTGGCTTTTTGGCCTGCAAAATACTTATTTTTTGCACTAAAACTGCTTCAAATTCATGTGACAGAGATTTGCAGTCACTATTTCCATGTAAAATTAACAATGAATTATTGTTTCTCTCTATTTATTTAATTTCGAATATCATGAAATTGTCAGGTATTTAAAAAAGCCATTCATTAGTTCATTGTATTAGATCCATTTATTGGTTACCTAAGGTGATGGAAAACTGCCAAAACTTTTCATTTATTCATCTCCATTGCTTATAAAATGAACAAATAGAATTACATATGTATCATTTCCCAGAATATCTGAAGTACATCTTAAATGATTCAGAGGAATCCAAATTTGAAAAAATCGCTAATTTAAATATGTCGCTACGAAGATTTCCTATAACAATTGTATATTGTTTATTTTTTATGAAAATGGTGATTGCAAATCTTTCTTTCAAAAACTTGCAGCAAAATACGAAATTAAAAAACCACAAATTAATGTTAATGCTTCATAGGAATTGTTACTGACTAGCATTGTGACTAGCATTGTGACTAGCAGACACTCTCACTACGATTTTGAGCATATTTGTCCAATAATTGTTTAAATATTTCCATGTCATTCATTTTCTGCTAATTAGAATTGATCACTTCATGTTTTCATAATTTTAGTTTTTTTAGGTGGCCTGCATCTGATAACAACGAAAGGGTCATTCGTTATGGCTAATTCGACGCGATCCGGGGTGTCTGCCTCGTGAGTTTGATGGTGGCACTCGAACTCTCTCACGATCAGAATTGAGGGGCGTGGCCGTACTCAAACTGAGTCCCAAATTCAGTCCGGCGGCGCTCTCTCCTCCATTCCTTCTTTCCCCCACCACCGCCGTATGAGGAGGGCAGAATAAGCGCGCGTAAGTGAGAGAGAAGATATCAGAAGTTATTAAACCTCTCTCTCGCTCCGAATGTTAACCAACGTTTTCCCTTTACACTTACGTGCACTTGAAAAAACTGTGCTGGTAAGAATTAGTGCGAAACTTTACGAATGAACTCGATTTTTGTCAAACTACCATTATGGAAGGACATCATAATTTTGATAAGGAATTGTTCTTTTTTTGAAATTTCAGGCCTTCTTGTCTCTACACTTCTCACTTTTACGTAAGTATTAATTTGTACACCCTTTAAAGCGTCGATGAAATGAGAAATTTTTGTCTTGGAAGTGTTAAACATAGCGTAGTGTTAATCATAGTGTTAAATACTGACGCTGAATATACAAACATCTATTTACTCGCAATGACAAGGACGTACTGGACACCTAGCCCCTTGCCCTCCCTTCCTGAAAGGGAGAGAAATTCAGCAAACTGAAAATCGGCAAAACGCACTAGTCTTTAGATGATGTTTGCAAAATATCAGACAAAAATATTCAACCGTGCAAGTGAAAACTGAAAGCTCGTTTACTAACTCTGATAAATCCCCTTAAGTTCGGTTCCTATAACTCGCACTGGAAACATACACTCATAATTTTCATTGAATCATCAGAAATGGGCTTTCTGCAATGAAACTTTATATTCAGCAAAAGATATTAGAAATGAACGTGCTGAATACAAAGAAAATGAATCTTCTATTGCTTCTTGCAGAATGCAGTTCTCAGCCAGGCGAGAAACCTAATAGCGAACGTAATCCTGGCCTTACTTCTTCTTCTGCTACTCGACAACAACATTTGCCTGATAGGACTCCTGTGGAGGAGGCTGCTTTTCGTGGCAGGTACAGGTTTCCTGCTAGCATGAATCCTATTGGCGAACGTAATCCTGGTTCTTCTTCTTCTGCTAGACAACATTCACCTGACCGCACTTCTCCAGCGGAGGCTCCTATTCGTGCCAGGTCCATTTCTCCTCCGGGCAGGCCTCCTTCAGATCGAATACTTGGGTGTACAATAGAAGAACTTGGATATGTGCGGCTTATTCCTCGCTCAAATCAGAACCAGCAATTTGAATTTCGAAGATACGTTATTCCTGCCGGTATGCCAATTCAATTTCTAGTCGAACAAAATAGATATGTTCCCGTGCCACCCCGAGAATATATTGTATTATCAACATCCAATGATGACATTTTTGCGATATTGGATTATAGTGGGACTCTTCGTGGTATTTATAGGAAAGATCAAAATAAATCGCGAATAAAAATAAATATGATAAGGGGCGCAGTTTATAATTTAACTCCAGATGAAAAAAAGGATTGTCCAGTAGGCAAAAAGCAACCAATCTTCCCAAACAGTTTTATTAAAGCTTCTGCAAATTACGATTCACTGCAAAATTCACTCGCCCCTACTTCTTCTCAGGAGCCTCCACTTCATGTCAGGTCTGGGTCTCCTCCGGGCTGGCCACCTTCTCATGAAGTACTTGGATATGTACTTTCAAAACTCGGATATATTCGTCTCATTCCCCAGATAAATCAGAATCGGCAATTTGAATTTCGAAGATATGTTATCCCCGCCTGTTTTTCCATTTATTTGCGAGTAGAAAAGAATAGATATGTGCCCGTGCCAATGCAAGAACATATTGTTTTATCAACATCCACTGGTGACGTTTCGGCAATACTGGAGTATACTGGGATTCTTCGTGGAATATATAAGCCAGATGGATATCATTCGAGAATAAAAATAAACATGATAAGCGGTGCAGTTGACGATATGACCAAAACTGAAATGAGGGAATGTCCTGTAGGCAAAAATAACCCAATTTTTCCACGTTGTTTTAAAGAAGTTGCTTCCAATGAGGATACTCTACAGTTTGTGTATCATTAATTCAATAGAAAAAAGATAACATAAAATATAATATTCTTTGTAATTCACAGTCGGATCCCAATTATATAACAAGATTTAAATGCGAATGTATTATGGTTATTGCCCAAACTGCTAACAGAATTTTTATTATTTTTTCAGCTGCAGCGTACAAGTTACAGGGATATTAATTTTTTAGTGCAGTCGCGTAGCCTCATTATCCACGCGCAACGGCAGACACAGTGGTGCGAAATCGAATAACATAGTTAACGATGATTTGTAGGACGCAATTCCTAATTGATTTTAAATTCTGTTTTTATAGAAAAATTTTTTATTGAATTCACAACTGATATGTGCAAGCGTACAGTATCGTTTCATTATTTAAATCATTTTTTATATCATTTGTTTATGAAATTACAGGAGATCCTAATTATTTTAATGCATTTTAAGCGTTTTCAACAGATTTTGTATGATTTGTATGACCTCAAGTAATTTTCTTAATGAATAGTAAATAGATTCCAGTATTATATTTGTCATCTGCACACTTTTATTCATATAAATACACAAATGTTGTAAGCCACCTCAACATTTTAATAAGCCGATAAGGATAATGTGAGTGATGAACTAGTGAGCAAAACAGAAAAAGTTTTAGTCGCGATTTTGATCAAAAAGTTGAATTGGTTTTAAAATAAGGCCAAAAATTCGCATTTTATTTTGAAATTAAATATGTTTTTTATTTGAGAAATATTTTCAAATTTCATTTTTATCAAAAATGTCCAGCTTAAAAAAAATCATTTAATTTAAAAGTGACGATTCTCTGCAGTCAGTGTAACATTAGTTCAATTTGAAAATGTCTAAGCTAAAAATAATATTTTTTCTGATCCGAACTCAGATAAAAATGTATGTTACTGGTAATTACATTACAAAGACAGAGTATTATGGTTTCTAAGGCTGCTTGCTTTCTGTGTTTCCAAAACATGGAAAAAAGAGTTAATTTTACAAACTGTTTGTAAATTTCCCTGTATTGTGCTCGAAAAGTGAAAAAAAATTGGGAATTATGTAAACAATTTTTATTTGTTTGAACACTATTCATTCAGCTTACTACCAAAAAAGATGAATTCAAAACAAAATATATAAATTTACAACAAAATCGTTTCAAAAAAATTAATTGTCGACAAAATAGTTGAATTTCAATTTAAACTGTTACCTGCCGATGCGTATTTTATGATTTAATGAATTTTTATTTATTTCCATCTTTCTTGATTTTGACCCTGGAAAATATTAAAGCCCTCAATTGCACACAAATTTGGTGTTGTTTTGAATTGCAACAAAAATGAGACAGCGATTACTTTGCAAAGATTACAAAGATGACTTTGCTCATAACATCGTTATTATTTGACAATTTTAATTCTACTTATTAGAATCTTGAACATTGACGTTGTAAAAGAAAAATTATGCAGAAAACTGTTTTGACAACGATATAATGGGAGATTCGCTGGCAGAAATATAAAGTTTTCATAGGATGGGTTTAAAACTCAAACCAGCCCAAAAGTTTAATTTGAAAATTATAAAAATTTCTAGGACATCAGGAAAATTACAAACAATTTTATCTTCTACCTACTATATAAATTGTTAGTTGACAAAAACGAAGCGTTTTCATACTGTTTCGCTAGAAATATATTCATTGACACTTCTGATATTTGTAAATTATATTCAGTGAATAGATTTCAAGTAATCATAAAAACCTGTTCTATCTTCCAATGTTTTTTTGTAATAATTGGTACAGAGCTATTTTTTCACTGAAAAAATTTTTATTCTGGGAATTTAAATTATCTTCTGAAGATTTATCTATTTCTCAAATATCTTTCCCAGATCGTTAGGACGTTGTGCATGAAAAATTAATATATTTAATTAAAAATGTGTATTTTTTTCATAATAAAATAAACGATATCACGTGAATTCATCATATTGATTTGTACAATAATGAAGCTTTGGAAGAGATAAAATTGGACCAATAAAGATCTGTTTCCTGGAACCTTTGTTTAAACTTTAAGTGTATTTCGATATAATTTTTCAGATACCGCTATTTGTTCTATAACAGACAGGTATACAAGCACATAGACCGGAAAATCGCTATGAAACTTTATTGTTAAATAAATAAGTATTTGTTTCAAGGCTTAAATTTACGATGTCGAGTAAGATAGTGACTAGCGGCTGTCCGTATACGACGTATATATTTTTTTGGGCGAGAGACGCAGGATGTCAGGAAGGGGAAATCAGCAAATCAAAATTGGCTATGTGGAATACGAAAAGTCCACTAGTATATATATGGAAACATCTTGTAGAAAATTCCTTTTGTCGCTCAATCAGTAGCATCTACTGCCGTTTACTTCCATCTACTCGATTATTAAAAAATGAGGATCAGCGTCGGTACTCTATTCCTAATTTTTGCCGTTTTCCTGGATTGTATTAGTAAATATATAATAATATAACATGCTTTCTATAACTTTAAGTACACTAGAAAACAAACACGATTATTTTTTTTTGTCTCACACAATTTTCAGATTATACATATTATAAAATTCCTGTAAATATGAAACTTGTGTTTTCATTCATCATTTCATTTCAATTCATCAAAAAAGTTAATTTGAAACCAAATATTTGAAGATTCAACTGAATATATGAATTTTCTACCAAAAAGATTGATTTTCTACCAAAAAATACGAATTTGCAAAAAATGGTTACATTTTCAACCCAACAGATTAATTTTCATCTAAAATTATTGACCGTCGACTAAAAAGATTAGGTTTAAACCAAACTTTCAATCAAAAGATATGACTTTCTACCCAAAAATGTAACAGTTGATATGTGAACTGAAAGGAAATCTAATTTTAAATCAAAGACAGTTTTAATCAACTAAAAATGACGAATTTTCGAAGAAATACTTCAAAGTTCAACTAAAATGGAATAATTTTCATCCAACCGTTGCATTTTTAACCAAAAAAGAGTAAATTACTACCAAAAGAGATGCATTTTCAAAACCCTTTTATGCTGACTAGAATGATTTCCCACATTACAAAAAATCTTTCAAAATTTACATTAAAGTAAAATTAAAAATATATGTACAGGGTGTCCAAAAAGTCCCGGGACGGCTAAATATTTCCTCAGGTAAGATATTTTTCAGGGAGGTCAAGGTCATTCTTGAAGGAACTTTCAACAAGGAATTCAATGGTGACCTTTATTTTGATCATGACCATGACCTTCACGGTCATTTCAAGGTCAAATTCATTTTTTTAAATGGGATCCTCTATTTTTGACCCCGGGAACTGAGAGAGCGGAAAATTTTACGTCCAGATATGACCTTGACAAATCGAAAATTTGACCTGGAAAGGTCAGGGCAAGGTCAAACAACGTGCAGCAGGATGACTCGACTGGCATGCATTTTTGAAGAAAATGTCCTGGTGAAGGTTCTGGTCATAGACAAGGTCAAAGTGACCAATCGATCGGGAGTATAAAATGCTACAACTCTTGCGTTGAACATTTTCCTCATAAATGCATGCTGGTCGAGTCATCCTGCTGTACGTTGTTTGACCTTGCCATATCTGGACGTAAGATTTTCCGCTCTCTCAGTTCCCGGGGTCAAAAATAGAGGTTCCCATTAAAAAAAATCGATTTGACCTTGAAATGACCGTGAAGATCATGGTCAAGATCAAAATAAAGGTCACCATTGAATTCCTTGTTGAAAGTTCCTTCAAGAATGACCTTGACCGCCTTGAAAAATATCTTACCTGAGGAAATATTTAGCCGTCCCGGGACTTTTTGGACACCCGATATAAAACAAAAAATATGTGTATAATCAAAAAATTGTATGCGTTATATTTTATCTTATATTGCATAGTTTGGCCGGAAAACAGAATTTATTATTTCTTAAAAAGGATTTTCGACTGACAAACTAGAATCGCGAGTCAAAAATGGCTGGCTAAGGAAATCATCCTTTCTCTTTATGCCTTAAAAAGTTCACTAAAGTCAAATTTAATCGGATGATGACCATTTCATACCTACGAACTTGAAAAGCGGTACTTAACGTCGGTTCCTACGACTCGCCAATAATGTCCCTCTTCTCACCCATTATGCATAATATACTAGTAAGCTCACCACAAGGAAATTATTTTTCAACACAATAATGCATTTTCAACCAAAAAGTAGAAACAAAACAAATTGATTTCGTAAATTCCCACCAAACAGTTCGACTTACGAACAGAGTTAAATCTTCAATTAGGAAAGAGGAATTTTCAACAAAATAGCTAATTTTTTATTAAAAAAGTTGAATTTTCAAGGAAAGACGATGGATCCTCAAGAAAATAGATTAATTTCACAGATACGCAAAAAATGGGTTGCGATTGTTGTTGGCCAACTGAGGGTCATTTCCGATGTATTTTTCTGCGAAGAATCCGAATCCGGGGTCAAAATTTTCCCAGCACGTCAGGTTTTTGAGATAGCCTAACCTAAAAGTGCGAAAAATGCGGTTTTTTGGCATATTTGAGGTTATGTTACATCGCGAAAATTTTATTTTTCTAAAATCGGCTCATTCCATCTAAAAGAAAAACTATTAAGCTTTTAAAAGCTTTTTTAAAATTTAAGATATCATTTTTCTTTGCAGAGATATCCTTAAATGAAGTTTAGTACTTTGATGATCACATTACTAAGCAAAATATATTAGACATAAATGTGCTAAACAACAACAACAAAATCTATTTCTTTTTTCAGAATGCAGTTCACAGACCGACGGGAAGACTAATAGTGAACGTAATCCTGGTCCTTCTTCTTCTTCTGCTTCTGGACAACAACACTTTCCTGACCGTGCTTCTCCAGAGGAGGGTCCTTTTCGTGGCAGGTCCAGGTTTCCTGCTAGCAGGAATCCTATTGACGAACGTAATCCTGGTTCTTCTTCTTCTGCCAGACAACATTCACCTGACCGGTCTTCTCCAGCGGAGGCTCCTATTCGTGTCAGATCCATTTCTCCACCCGGCAGGCCACCTTCAGAAGAAGTACTTGGATGTACAATAGAACAACTTGGATATGTTCGACTTATTCCTCGCACAAATCGGAACCGTCAATTTCAATTTCGAAGATATGTTATTTCTGCCGGTATGCCAATTAAATTGCGAGCACGACTGAATGTATATGTGCCCGTGCCAACCCGAGAATATATTGTATTATCAACATCCAATGGTGAGGTTTTTGCAATATTGGATCATAGTGAGACTCTTTATGGATTGTATAGGAAAGATCAAAATCATTCGCGAATAAAAATAAATATGATAAGCGGCGCAGTTGATAATTTGACTCCAGATGAAAAAAGGGATTGTCCAGTAGGCAAAAAACAACCAATCTCCCCAAACACTTTTATTAAAGCTTCCGCAAATTACGATTCACTACAAAATGTACATGTCTCTACTTCTTCTCAGAAGCCGCCTCTTCATGGCAGGTCCACTTCTCCACGGGGCAGGCCTCCTTCAGATGGAGTACTTGGATTTACAATGGAACAACTTGGACGTGTTCGGCTCATTCCCCTGACAAATCAGAACCGACAGTTCGAATTTCGAAGATATGTTATTCCTGCCGGTAAACCAATTAAATTGCGAGCAGAACAGAATAGATATGTGCCGGTACCAACCCGAGAACATATTGTTTTATCAACATCCAATGGTGCCGTTTTTGCAATACTGGAGTATACTGGGATTCTTCGTGGAATATATAAGGCAGATGCAAACCATTCGCGAATAAAAATAAACATGATAAGTGGCGCAGTTGACAATATGACCGAAATTGAAAAGGGGGAATGTTATTTAGGACAAAGTTCAATCTTTACACGTTGGTTTAAAGAATTTGTTTCAAATGAAGATTCTCTACAGTATGTGTATCATTAATTCAATAAAAAAAAAGATAAACTGAGATATATTCATATATATTGAGAAATATTCTTTGTAATTCGTAGTCGAATCAAAGCTAAATACAAAGATTCAAATACGAATGTATTATCCTTATCAAGGTTTCTTTTCTTTTATCTTTTGCTAATCCTCACAATGTCAATAAAGTTTTTTTTCTTCGAATATTCAAAATTCAGAGAGTGACAAGATTTTCAGTTTTCAGACGCGAGTTTTTTGAAAACACCGTATTGCCTAAACTGATAACAAAATTTTCATTATTTTTGTTAGCTGCAGCGTATAATTTATACAGACATTAATTTTTCAGTGTAGTCGCGTGGCCTCATTATCCACGCGCAACGACAGACACGGTGGGGCGAAATCAGATAACATAGTAGTGTAATTTTCAACCAATTTGTTGAATTTTCAAACAAAAAAGGTGCATTTTCAGTGGAAAATTTATTCGTTCTATTTTCAACTAAAAAAGGAAATTTACAACAAAATGTTGTTATCCCCTTGCAGTTTCCAAATATTTTATATGGTTTCTTGCGATTTCATAAACTTGAAAAGATTTCCTCTGCTGCAAAGATTTTAAGAGATTTGCAAACTTTGAATTAAATTTTAAAGGATTTTATCAAATTTCAAAGGATGATTTCATCGTATTTCGAGGGATTTTGAAGGATTTGACAAGATTTCCTCGAGTAATCCGATAAGAATAATGTGAGTGACGAACTAGTGAGCAAAACGGAAAAAGTTTTAATCGCGGTCTTCTTGAAAAAGTTGAATTGTTTTTGAAATAAGGAAAAAAGTTCGCACGGTCAACTTCGATTGCTTCAAATTTGAAATTAAATATTTTTCTTATTTCTGAAATAATTTCATTTTTATAAAAAAAATTTCAACGTAAAAAAATTATTTAATTTAAAAGTAACGATGCTCTGCTGTTTTTTACAAACTGTAAATTCCTCTGCATCGTGCCCAAAACATGCCCCAAAAAATGAAAAGTAGCGAATAAAGTAAACGAATGTTAAGATTAATATTTGTTTGCATAGGAAATTTGGAAATTATGTAAACAATTTTTATTTGTTTGAACAATATTTATGCGCTGTAAAACGTGAAAATTTATTATCTTCTGGAATTATGGACGAAGCTAATAAATGTCAAGATTGATATTTTTTGTGAAAAATAATTTTCAGTTCTTTGAAAATGAATATCACCTGATCCTCTGCATAGAAAAGTTTGAGTGAATTCTAGTTTTGTCAAATCTCTTACTCTGTGTCGCTTATTAATCAGTATTTTCCTATCACAAGGAAACTGGTCCAAAAACAAACAAATATCCACAACGAAACTGAACAAAAATTGTTCATAAAAATAATTATGCTTTACAAAATTAGGGTATAAATTCTGAGATAAAA
This sequence comes from Andricus curvator, assembly GCA_932195095.1. Taxonomy (NCBI): domain Eukaryota; kingdom Metazoa; phylum Arthropoda; class Insecta; order Hymenoptera; family Cynipidae; genus Andricus; species Andricus curvator. Next base: position 232,757 of record CAKNYM010050986.1, read on the forward strand.
AAATACTGAACAATTGGCGGCATACGAAAAAACTAGAATTTTCTACACAATTGATAAAATGCAATTTTATCAAAGTAGTTCAACTTTCAAGCATGTAGTTGCATTTTTAAGCAAGATGATCAGCTTACTACCAAAAAATACAAATTTAAAACAAAATATATAAATTTACTACAAAATTATTGATCTGTTAACTAAAAATGATTATCCATCCTTTCTTGTTCTTCACAGATTAATTATATGTTTAGTACGGTCCTCCAACACCAGATGACGCCACTTTTCAGAGTCTTTCGAAAGTAAAAATGAAACCTATATCCCTGCCGTAAAGAAGCGGTGAGCCTTTTTCGTATATTATATTCAGAATCTCACATATTAAGTGAATCAAGTTAAACCTGAACATTTTTCTTCACAATCAGCTATAGAACCCAATCGAGTAATTACTTTTTGGAAATACCTCATAAGTGACAAAATTTGCTTTTGTCAGTTTTTGGCGCTCGTTATTATTATGTTTGGCGGTTTTTAATGAAAATTATTTTTTATGTATGAATTACTACTTAACCAACGGCCATACCACGCTGAAAAAAACAGTTCTCATCAGATCACTGAAGTTAAGCAGCATTGGGCGCGGTTAGTACTTGGATGGGTGACCATTCGAGAATACTGCGTGCTGTTGACACATCCTGGGTGTAATGAGCCCAACTTGTAGTTATTTACTACAAGAAACTATCCACCTAGAAACCCTACCCAAAGCGGGTAGTATCACGCCTACCCTGAAATGGAAATGGCTTAATGGTAATGGTATACTACTTAACCACGCATGAGGAGATATTTACATACATTCTTTAAACCACTCATTATTATTTATAACAATATTCTCTTAGAATAATGCTAGGAAGTTCCGGTTTTTTTCTGTAATATTTCGTATTTGTCGACTCATCAATTAGACTGAGGTAATAATTAATTAAAGACGACAAACATAATTTCTTGAAAGATTTGTTATTGTTTGTAACTATCTTCTCTTAGAGTTATCCTGAAACGTTATGGTAATTCTAGGTAAATTTGCGGTTAAATTTTCCGCTCTGAAAGTATCATTTTCCATGTTAAGAACAATGGGAAAAGCGTCACGCAAGTAGGTGGAGGGGGGTGGGGGCTGAATTTCCTGAAGAAGTTACCACGTATTTTGTTAGCGGCCCCTCAACTCAAAAAGGTCTGTTTTCCAGAAAAATCGTTGGTTCGAAATCTCGGGTTCAACTCATCGCCAAATCCAGTAAATTGTTCCCGAACATTTTTTTTTACATCATGAAATCAATATCAAATCATACTCTCTGGATTTGGATCGAGGAGACAAATAAATATTACGTAATTGCTGAGAAATCATAAAAAATGTCTACCGATGAAATAGAAATTTCTGCGGAACTACAAATACCAGACTCGTTGCGTGCGTTACTATCCTTCTTATTAAAGAACTCTACAGGGAGAGTTTTCTTACTAATACTAACACTTTTAGTGAGCTCAGTCTTCTCAAGCTAAGCTATTAAAATCTTTAGCTTTCTTGGAACCATGCAGGGACAACAACATCGTCCCAAAATTCTTACAAATGAAAAACCATTTGAGAACATCTAAATCTAAATCAATTTTACATGAAGCACGTTTGCTTCTCTTGAAAGAAAGAATACACCATACCAAATGAGTTGCATACTAACTTGAAAAAACTATTAAAACTTCACCTCGACCTATCAAATACCGTCAGATTTGACACTTGGTCTACATTGGATCGCATATCATTTGACTTGTCCCAACGGATTGATTATAGATCTTTCCACTCAAAAACAAAAAATAAAATTTGACAAGTCATTCTACTATCTCGCCAAAAAAAAAAGATGATTTTCCAGAATTTTTTTCTCAACAACTACTTTATATAATTGAATACAATTTTCAGCGTTTATTTATGCTGTCTCAATGTTTACAAAAACAATCTTTTCACGTAAAATTATTATTTAGTTTAGGTATTATTTAACAATAAAAAAGTGTCTAAAAAAGGCATGTCCACTGCGCGCACGATATCTCCAGTCAGCATCATCTGAAACAAATAAATCAGAAATTGCTTTATTAGTAGGACCATAGCTCTAGAGTGAAGAAGCGAATTTTTTTATTTTGCAAAAGAACAAAATGGCGGCAGTTTAAACAAAAAATTTCCAAAAATCGTGATTTTTTGCTCCTTTTTTGTTGATTTCACTATGATAAAATAAAAATTTTAAAACCCGCTTCGACACTCTGTAGATATTTATATTTAGAATAAACGTAGAAAAATTGAAAGTAATCGTTTGGAAACATTTTGAGAAATCGTGCGCGCAGAATGCAAAAACGTTGTTTCGAGAAAAACGGGTTTAAATTTTTCGGAACATAAAAATTGTAAGAAAAAGTTACTTACACTTAATCAGCGATCCCTGCTACATATAATTTTCCTTCTGCTTGCCTGAATGCATCCTCCTGGTTTAATAACCTCTTTCACTTTATATCTAACATTTTCACTAAACGAAACTGCACAAAATGAAACAACGCTACAATGTTTACAAGCACTCAGTTCTCTACGCGCTTTTGCTCCAAGCTCTCAAAAGTATAAAAAGACTCCGAATTTCTGTGTGAAATTTTGACAAGATATTTCTGAATATATAACCTATCGAAAAATGTAAAGAAAAAAAATCGATTTTTCAAAAGTGAGATAGTAGAATGACCCCTTAAATGATTTCAGCCTTTATGAAAAGGATATAATTTTGCATTAATTCCCTCCAAAATCTCGAAAGAAGGAATTATCAGTATTTTGTAATCCACAATATATACCCTTCCACCCAAAAAAGCGAATGACATACGGCGTAGTACAGCCAACATCTTACGCCAAGCTCTACTTCCCTTCTCAAACTTAACAAAACAAGAAAAAATAGCACTTAGAGAACTCAATCGGAATAAAGATATCATAATATAACCCGCAGACAAAGGCACCGCAACATTGATAATGAATAAAGAAGACTATAACAACAAATTCATGTTTGTTTCCTATAAGACTATAAACTTAACAGCAAAACAATATCTAAATTGATACCTACTAATCCGATCTCTCCAAAACTTCACCGGCTTCCAAAAATCCACAAAAACAACATTCCACTCAGACCGATCATCAGCGCAATAAACTCACCAGCTTACAACCTAGCACGCTTCCTTACCAAAGGACTGAATCCTTTCGCAGGAAACTCTATCACACATTTCTACAATTTTTTTTACTTTATCAAGAAAATACAACAGATTCACATTCAACCTTAAGACATCTTAGTGAGTTTCGACATAGTTTCGTCATAGTTTCGAAATAGTCTTTCTACGAAAGTACCAATCTCTGATACAATCGATATTATTAAATCCTTTGCAAACTTCCCCGCCGATCTCATCCATTTGATGGAACACTGTCTCAATAATACTTACTTCTCTTTCAATAACTAATTCTACGAACAACCTTGCGGAACAGCAATGGGACCTCCAATCTCACCTGTAATAACCAACACCTTTATGAAACATCTAGAAACTCAAAAATATTCAACCAATCCAAGCTTAAACCGGAATTTTGGAATTTCATCAATCGATTACACCTCCATATCCAGTTCACCATGGAAATTGAAAAAAATGACAAATTGCGTTTCTTGCACGTACTAGTTTACAAGAAATCTGATAACATATTAGGATATGAGGTTTACAGAAAACCCACATATACAAACAGATACCTACATCTCATGCTACCACCACCACCCATCTCAAAAGCAATCGGTCACCAACTCCTTTGTATGTAGAGCTGTCTCCATAACAGATAAAAATATAAAAAAACAGGAATTTCAAAACTTCTAAACAACCCTAATGATGAAAAGCCACCTCTTAGTGATCCGGGAAAGTATAAAATCCCTTGCTCTTGTGGCAAAGTCTGTATTGAAGAAACCAGGAAAGCAGTGAGCCAACGTGTGAAGGAACATGAGAGTAAAGTCATGTCAGGCTGAAACATTTCATGCAATCAGCACTAGCTGAGCATCATATCGAAACAGGCCATAGCATTTTATTTGATAAAACGACCGTCATCGCAAAAACATACAATATTTTTCGAAGAAAACATGAAGAAGCAATCGAAATCTTAAACCACCCTATTAACATCAATAGGGACAATGAATATAATGCCAATCCGATCTGACTTTCCGCCCTCCCGCGTTTCAAAAAAAAGACCAAATCCTATTAACGTATTTTCCCCCTTAGAAATCATTATTCTTGGCTCTCTCAAGGATGCTTTTCGTGCTGCGTCGTGGCGGTGCAGATATAAATCACTTTTTCAATTTGAAGTTTTGCAAATGGTCAGGACTTTCCATTACTTCAGCCAAGTAATATTTACTTAGGGCTCGTGCCTAAATTACGTAAGATGTTTTTCTTTTGTTTATATCGTTGGGTCCTTTTCAACTTCACATCAATTTTATTCTCGTCTTTATTTAAACAAAAGAAAAACGTCTTACGTAATTTAGGTACGATCCCTTAGTGAAAGCAAACTTTTTTTCAGTGCATGAGTATTGAGTTTTCTATACTTTATTAATCGTTTTAAATGTTATTACAACGTATATTCGTTTCTTCTGCTTTAAAGTTCAACTATTTGGTTGCTACTACAACTGATTAGCTAGAAAACAATTTTTTGTTGAGAATTCATATATTTCATTGAAAATTCGACTTTTTGCCTTCAAAATGTATCCCTTTAGTAGAAAATCTTTGTTGGTTGAAAATTCAATTTTTTCGTTAGCAATGCAACATATTGTGACATGAAATCTTAAGAATTTAAAGCGTTTTATATTGAATTGCATATGGTGTCCACATTAGTGGTATTTAAAAGAATTAATTCTCTATTATCCCTCTATTTTTGTGAAAAACCACCCCATTTCCTCTTTTTAAAGAGCACTTCGGGCTCTAAAGCGTGACATTTTATTTTATCAATTATTCTTGATTCATCATTATAATTAAAAAGAAAACGAAAAAACGCAGAATAAACGTAAAATCCGCGATTAGCCAACGGCTATGTTAATTTTAAGGGTGAGTACAAATTGACGTCGGGTCGGGTATTAGGTTCGCAACCCTGCCTAAAACCACGAAAGGATGTGTTGAAAACTCAAACCAGCCCGAACATTTGATTTATAAATTATAAAAATTTCTAGGACATCAGGAAAATTACAAAGAATTTTATCTTTTACCCGCTATACAGATTGTAAGTTGACGAAAACGAAACTTGTTAATACTGTGTCGCTTGAAATCTATGAATTGACACTTTTGATATTTGGTTCATTATAAAAAAAATCGATAAACGATATCACATGAATTCATCATATTAATTTGTGCAATAATGAAGCCTTGGAAGAGATAAAATTTGAGGAATAAAGATCTGTTTTCTAGAACATTTGTTCAAACTGTGAGCGTATGTCGAGATAATTTTGCAGATACCGCTATTTCTTCTATGACATACAGGCGTACAAGAACATAGACCAGAAAATCTCTATGAAACTTTATTGGTAAATAAATAAGTGTTTGTCTCGAGGCTTTGATTTACGATATCGAGTAAGATAGTGATTATCGGATGTCCATATACGACGTATATAGTTTTGTGGGTGAGTGAGGCATCAGGCTAGAAAGTGGGAGTCAGCAAATCAAAATTGGATACGTGGAATACGATAAGCCCACTAGAACATATATGGAAACATCTTGCAGAAAATTCCTTTTTTCGCTGAATCAGTATTATCTACTGCTATTCACTCTCATCTACTCGATTAGTAAAAAATGAGGATCACAGTGTGTACTCTATTGCTTGCTCTGGCCGTTTTCCTTGACTGCATTGGTAAATATATAATAATATAACATCTCTACTTCTCTTACTTCTCCCTTCTTCACATAACAACCCCTAACATTCTTCACATCTCTCACTTCTCATACTCTGCACCTCCTCACTTTCCTGACTTCTCCTTTCGCTCGCCTCATATCCAACAATTACATTCGCTTCTCCTACTTCCCAACCCCTCACATCCCACTCTTCCAATCCCATCACTTCTCTCACTTCTCCATATTTTACTCCCCCTAATTTCACTCCCATACTCCTCCTGCTTTTCCTCCCCACCACCACTTCCCTTATTTCTGCATCCTCTACTTCCCCTAATTCCATTCACATACTACTACTTATCCTCCCTTCGTAAAATTGAGTAAAAAAGAATTTCTTAACATGTGAAATTTGTTTTTCTACCTTACATTGTTTTTCAGTTTACCTTAGTACGTAATTAGGCATATGCGAAAGCCTCTGGGAATGAGAAAAAATAAATAAATAAATAAATATATATATATATATATCTGCATGCTATATAAATGCATTTCAATTCACCTACAAAAACACAGCAGCTCCATACATTTGTATGGAAATACTACTTCCATACAAATGAGAAATGTAATCAGAAATTTATTGAGATAATTTCTCAATAATAATTAATTATAATTAATTGAATCAATTATTAATTAATTTAATTCAATTTTTTAATAACTAATTTCGAAAGTTGTCGTGTTGACAGAGAACGAGGACAGACAGAAACCGAAGTAAAAACCATTGCTTCTCAATCAGTGAATCTAAAAACGTCGAATCTTGATGAATTTGGAAAAACTAAATTTTTACATAAAACCAATACCTTCCATTTCATATAAGAATTTCTTAATTATAATGATCATAATGAAAAATATCAAATGATATTATTAACTGCGAGGAACATTCTTGACACTAACAACGTCGCTATCTCACACATATGTGAGATAACGGCTACTGATGTATATATTTGTGCTCTTCGGATGCAATGGAATATTCCTTAGATACAGTTATTAACCAAATTATTCACTGAAGCATTGATTAGTTTTTTCTCTACTTTGCGAAAATGCGGGTGGTCTGTACTCTTGTTTTCACTTTGGCGGTCATCTTTAATTCTATTGGTGAATATAGTAATATATCTATTATTTTTATTATAGTATATGTAACACAAGCATGAACACGGCTATTTCTCAGGCCTGTGGAGCGAACCTAAAGTCTCTCTTTCCACCCTATAGTCATATAATAGCCATTTGTATATTTACATTGTAAAAACTAGAGATTTCTTGTTTTACGGCATTATTTTCTTTCGCGTCCTATTTTTGAATGGGATAATTTCATGCTGTTATTTTCAGCGCAAAAAAAAAAGATTCTGGGTTCACACCAGTGGTGTCATTTTAGTACCACTTGAAACTAATTTTTCTCAGTCTTATTAAAATGCCTGAAACTAGACCTGAAATAATACTTCGTTTTTACAGTTTATAACGTGAAAAATCATGATGTAATAGATAGATAGATATTTGTATATTTGTATATAAATATTAAACATTTGTATATAAATATTATTTGATAGGTATTTGTGTGATATTTTTTGAAAAAATTTGTTTTTGTATGAAAATGCGTCAAATTTTGGTGAGAATGACTGTTGGTCACAATTTTTATAAAACATCAAGAATTGTAATTGTTAGGAATCGTTCATATATTACGTAAGGCGTTTTTCTTTTGTTTAAATGAAGACGAGAATAAAATTGCTGTGAAGTTGAAAAGGACACAACGATACAAACAAAAGAAAAACGTCTTACGTAATACATGAACGATCCCTTATGAACAATTTTTTGCAAAAATTTGGAATTTGTGGTTTTTTCTATTTTGATTTTTTCTTTATCATCTAAATTGATGTAGATATTCGGGACAATAATATCAGTTTGATTATATTCTTTAAAATACAATTGATTGATTGTTAATTAGATGATTTTGTAAAGAAATGAGATAAGTAAATATAAAACTTTGACCTGGAACATATTTCTTTTTGCAGTAAAACTGCTTTAAATTTTTGCGAGAGTGATTTGAAGTAGCTGCTTCTATGTAAAATTGACAGTACACAATTGTTATTATTTAATTTAAAATATTACGTTTTGCATGTACTTAAAAATATTGTAATTTTCATTGAAAAAAGTTTTTTTCTTCTCTGGAAATACTTTGAATTATTGTGAGAGTGATTGTCAGTAACAATTTCTGTAAAACATTATAAACAATTGTTTTGGAAAATTTTGAAATTTGTAGTTTTTAACTTCGGGGTTTCCTGCATCATCTAAATTGATGCAGATATTCATATATCATTTGTTGAAATACAACAATTGTTAATTTTGTAATAAAAATGTAAATATATAAGTAGAAATAATATATATATATATATATATATATAATAATATAATATATATATATATATATAATATATAATAATAATAAAGTAAGAAATAAGTAAATATAAAACTTTGGCTTTTTGGCTAGCAAAATTCTTTTGTTTTGCACTAAAATTGCTTCAAATTTTTGTGACAGAGATTTGCAGTCACTATTTCTGTGTAAAACTAACAATAAATCATTGTTACTATCTATTTATTCAATTTCAAATATCACGAAATTTACATGTATTTAAAAAGGCCGTTTTATGATACAGAGGAATCCAAATTTGAAAAAATCGAAATTGAAAGACCACAAATTAATGTTAATGTTTCATAGAAATTGTTACTGGCGATCACTCGCGCAATAATTTAAAGTATTTTCAGAGATGAACAAACTTTTTTCAATCAAAATTACAATATTTTGAAATATATACAAATTTCATAATATTTTAAATTAAATAATAACAATAAATAATGATTGTTTATTGTCAATTTTACATAGAAATAGTTACTGCAAACAAAAAATTATTTTCCAGTCCTAAGTTTTATATTTACATATTTTATGTCTTTATAAAATCAACAATTGTTGTATCCTGACAAATATAAGCAAACAAGTATCATTTTTTCGAATATCTACATAAAATCAGATAATAAAGAAAAAACCGTAACAGAAAAAACTACAAGAACAAATTTTCTTCAACAAAAATTACAATGTTTGGCTATTTGTTGATGTAATTTGTTTATAATAATTAAAAAATACAATAATCAAATTATTTGTATTCTGGGAGTACTCTTGCGTTGATATAAGATGATTTTCATTGTTCAAGATTAAATAATGATTTCGTGCAAAATCTCGATTTTCTCAAATTTTGAGTAAACATATGATAAATAAACATATGAAAATGCCATAATCTCTGACCACGGTGCTCTTTGAAATTTAGCGCACTTCAATTTCAGAAAAATAATTGTACTATCGCGTGCACTGCAACATTTCTTTTATTACTGAAAATAATAATCGATTTTTATTAATCTCTTTCTGACTTTTTTCAAATCAAATAAATAAACTAATTCTGCTGATTAGAATTAAATGACGCCATGCCTTCATAATTTTAGTTTTTTTAACAGGCCTGCATCTGATAACAACGAAAGGGTCATTCGTTATGGGTAATTCGACGCGCTCCGGGCTTTCTGCCTCGTGAGTTTGATAATGGCACTCGAACTCAGTCCCACGATCAGAATTGAGGGGCGTGGCCGTACTCAAACTCAGTCGCAAATTCAGTCCGGCGGCACTCTCTCATCCGTTCCTTCTTTTCCCCACCACTGGTTGCCCCTTCGTACTGCCGCACGAGGAGGAGAGCATGAGCGCGCGTTAGTGAGAGAGAGAAATTGTCCGAAGGTGTCAAACCTCTCTCTCTCGCTCCAACTGTTACCCAACATTTTCCCTTTACACTTACTTGCACTAAATATTTTTGATATAATTGTCAAATGAGTTATTGTGGACTGAAATCCATTCTTTAAAGAAGCTTGCTATTTTCCAGTTAATCATTAATGCAAAAAACTGTGCTGGTAAGAATTTGCGCGAAACTTTACGAACGAACTCGATTCTTGTCAAACGTTAAACACAGCGTAGTGTTAAACATAGTGTTAAACACTGGCGCTGAATATACATCCATCTACTCCAGGGATGTCCAACGCAAGAGTAAAAGAGTAAAAATCTGTCAGTTCGTGATCCCCTCTCTTACCACCTTCGTTGGGACCATGTGGCATAACGAAACGAGAAGAGGAGAACTCTCGGTAAGGCGCTCGGAAAAAGGGAAGAAACGAGAGGAAAGGAGAAGCATCAGAACCTCTCGTTGGCCATCCCTGATCTACTCACTAGCAATGACAATGACATACTGGACACTTTGCCCCGTTCCCTGCCTTCCTGAAGGGGAGAGGAAGTCAGCCAAGTGAAAGAGAAGTGGAGGGAGAGTGACGTTGACTCTGCTCAGCTCCGGGGAGTCTCTTCACGGGACTCAGTTCGAGTGCAGCCGAGTTTGATGAGGGTCGATGGTCATGCCGTGAAAATGCTAACTGAGCTAACCCTAAGCGTCACTGCATTTTTATTCTATTGTTATTTTCTTTTTGTTTAGAAAGATGCTTTTCGCAAAGAAACGTTGAATTCAGCAAAAGATATTAGAATTGAACGTGCTGAACAAAAAAAAAAAGAATCTTCTATTTCTTCTTGCAGAATGCAGTTCACAGCCCGACGAGAAACCTAATAGGGAACGTAATCCTGGCCCTTCTTCTTCTTCTGCTGCTCGACAAAAACATTTGCCTGATCGGACTCCTCCGGAGGAGGCATCTTTTCTTGACAGGTCGCGGTGTCCTGCTAGCAGGAATTCTATTGGAGAACGTAATCATGGTTCTTCTTCTTCTTACGGACAACATGCACCTGAACGCACTTCTCCAGTGGAGGCTCCTAACCGTGCCAGGTCCATTTCTCCACCTGGCAGGCCACCGGCAGATGGAGTATTTGGATGTACAATAGAAGAACTTGGATATGTTCGACTTATTCCTCGCACAAATCGGAACCTGCTCTTCGAGTTTCGAAGATATGTTATTCCTGCCGGTTTACCAATTAAATTGCGAGCAGATCGGAATAGATATGTGCCCGCGCCAACCCGAGAATATATTGTGTTATCAACATCCAATGGTGACGTTTTTGCAATATTGGATTATAGTGGGACTCTTTTTGGAATGTATAGGGCAGATAAACATCATTCGCGCATAAAAATAAATATGATAAGCAAAGCAGTTTATAATTTGACGCAAGATGAAATAAAGGATTGTCCAGTAGGCAAAAAGCAACCAAACTTCTTAAGCAGTTATATTAAAGTTTCTCAAAATTACGATTCACTTCAGTGCGGACAAAGTTCCAAAATCGAATGTAATCCTGTTCCTTCTTCATATGCCAGACAACATTCACCTGACCGCACTTCTCCAGCGGAGGCTCCTATTCATGCACGGTCCATTTCTCCAACTGGCAGGCCTCCTTCAGATGGAGTACCTGGATTTACAATGGAAGAACTTGGATATGTTCGGCTAATTCCCCCGACAAATCAGAACCGACAATTCGAATTTCGAAGATATGTTATTCCTGCCGGTATGCCAATTAGATTGCGAGTACAACGGAATGTATATGTGCCCGTGCCAACCCGAGAATATATTGTATTATCAACATCCAATGGTGAGGTTTTTGCAATATTGGATTATAGTGGGACTCTTCTTGGAATGTATAGGGCAGATGGATATCATTCGAGAATAAAAATAAACATGATGAGCGGTGCAGTTGACGATATGACCGTAACTGAAATGGGGGAATGTTTTTTAGGCAAAGGCAAACGTTCAATTTTTACAAGTTGGTTCAAAGAAGGTTCTTCAAATGAAGATACTCTACAGTATGTGTATCATTAATTCAATAAAAAAAAAGATAAACTAAAATATAAGATACTTTGTAATCCACAGCCGGATGAAAATTAAATAAAAAGATTTAAATGCGAATGTATTATGGTTATTGCCCAAACTGCTAACAGAATTTTCATTATTTTTTCAGCTGCAGCGTATAATTTATAGAGATATTAATTTTTTAGCGCAGTCGCGTATTCTCATTATCCACGCGCGACGGCAGACACAGTGGGGCGAAATCAAATAACATAGTTAACGATCACTTGTAGGACATTGAATTTACAACTATCCGACTCTCATTAGCTTTTGGATTCAATGCGCAGGGGTGTGTGCCAGTAAGAAGGATTGATAAGTAATATTATTTGTTATAAAAAAATTATAATATCAAATAAAATGATATCATCGTTATCGATCATTTGATTTCAGGGTAATATTTTCACGAAAAAATTACTTGCTTTTATCGACAATGTATGGTGGATCATAAAAAGTTGTCATTGGATATTATTAGTTTTTCAATTCAATTATACCGCGTAACTTAAGTTTAATCTGAAAAGTGGACGAAAATCTAGAATAACCTGAAACCTATTTCAAAGATAAGTTTTTTTCTTTTATACCAATTTATATTAATTTTTTCTGAAGCAAAATTTCTTCAAAAATTTTTAGAGATAAAAATGTAGACTATCAGGCTTCATTTTATGATAGAGAGAAGGGGGGGGGGGGTAAACTCTAAAGATACTTCAAGGCTCTTTGAGAGCTTCAAGTGATCAATTCACAGAATTTTCGTCTGGTTTTAATAGTTTCAACGAAACTTCAAAAAATTGTTTTTCCAAGCATTTCTGAAATGTTAAGGCTTTTTGAGAGATTCCAGGGATTAATTTTGATAATTTTCACTGCATTTTTGTAACAATGTTTGAACGCTTTTTCAAAGAATTTCATAAAAAAGAACTACACAGTATTTCAGTGATTTTTACATTATCGAGAGAATATCAGAAACTTTCTTGAAACACTGGATATTTCTAACGCTTAAATTCGAAATGCGACAAAATTTAAAACGAACTTTCAACACATGGCCTTCCTTTGTCCCTTTAAAGAAAACAAAATTAGTCTCCAAATATGAAATTATAAAATTTTGATCATTTTTCCTTTAAATTGTGTTTCTATATACAAACAATTTCATGCAAGATTTTTAACCGCGTATAGTTTTTCAATTCAATTATACCGCTTAACTCAAGTGTAATCTCAAAAGTGGACAAAAAATAGAACAGCCCGAAACCCATTTTAAGGATAAGTTTTTTTCTTTTATGCCAACTTATATCTCACGTAATGATAGAGGGGGTAATCTTTAAAGATATTTCAAGGTGGTTGAAACCCCAAAAATTAAACTGATGATTCCAGAGGTAGGCCGGGTTCCGGCAGATGGGAACATATCGACTTCTATCTATTACAACGCTGCTGAAGGCTGGTGACCTACTCAGCATAAATCACCAACGAATTGAGTCTCGCGGTTTCCTTTCTCTCTCTCCCCCCCCCCCCAACCCCAGTGACAGAAGTTTTGGTGTGACTGACGTTACAACTAGACTCTCCACCGTACGACGAATCACTACTTAGCTTGGACATGATTTCGACTCGCAAAACAAATTTCGCGCGTAAAGGTGGCAGTTGGGTGTACAATCTAAACATGAATAATACAAAGAAATAAAGTAGCCTCGGAGTGGACTGGAACTTTGATTGACGAAATGCATACAGACAGTAAACGTAAAGGCCCAGTTTCAGGCGATGAGAAAAAGGCAAGAAAAGAAAAATGTGCACAAGAGAACATTAAACATCATAGGTCTTAGTGATGAGGAGAGAAATAAACTTAAAAGCGATTATAGCCACAAAAATAGGAAAGTTGAACGACTAGTCAAGGAGAGTAAAGATAAAATCAGAACAGAAGAAGAGAAGAAAATACAGAACGGCTTTGAAGTAATTATGAAACTATTATTCAAACTGATAATGGAAAGTAAAAGTACAGAGTTTGTCAGGATGAGAAACAGCAAAGGTTAAATGCTATATGAAATAGACGGGATAGTAGACGCTTTAAAAGACTATTTCCAAGAATTATTAAGAGGTGAAGATATGGGGCAAGAGAACTGCGACATAGAACATAATGCATTAGAAAACCCAATTGAAAAAGTCTGTGTCACTGAAGTTAGGGATATAATTAAGAACTTAAAAAACGGTAAGGCTGCTGGTGTAGACCGTATTAGCGCTGAAATGCTTAAATACGGTTGCGAGTACATACCTCACAGGTTGCGCGAATCGATAAATTTATGTATCGAGACGGCGGAAGTCCCAGACGATTGGGGAAAAGCGATTATCGTAGCAATATACAAAAGAAAGGGAGACAAAAGCAACTGCAGCAATTACAGAGGTATCAGTCTACTAAGTACCGTAAGTAAAATATACTCAAAAATACTTATTCGTAGGGTAATGAAAATTACAGAAAGCTTTCTGTGCATTTGTTGACGTAGAAAAAGCATTTGACAAGGTAAATAAAAGTAAACTTTGGAAAGTCCTTAAAGAGTACGGAGTCAATGGATGGCTCCTACAAGCAATAAAATCAGTAAATGGGAAATTGAGTGACTGGTTCGATATTATGCAAGGCGTGAAACAAGGATGCGTTATGTTCTCATGGCTATTTATCATATTTATGAATAAGTGTCTAAACACGGCCGTCTTCGACGAAGAAGGTGTAGATCGCGGAACAGTGAAGGTACGTGGGTTAGCTTTCGCAAATGACAAGATTGTCATGGCAGAATCAATCGAGGACTTGTAAAGAATGTTGAATAAACCTAATACAAGCATGAAAAACATGGGCCTCAAAATTAACGTAAATAAAACAAAAATCATGGTGTTTGAAGGAAAAACTGAGGAAACAATGTGCAACATTGTCCTAATTTGTTTAAATAATGAATTTTCAAATAAAATTGTGTATTTCTAAACCAAAGGGGGCCATTTTCAATCAAGAAGATTAATTTTCTACCAAAAAAGACAAATTTCCAACTAAAATGATAAATTTGTAACAAAAAAATAAAAAATAACAAAATGTGTTCAGCTTTTGACCGAATTTCAAAAAAAGAAGATAAATACTCTTTGAAAGATATAATGCATGGTTCGATATTTCGACAAAAAAGATTTAAATTTCAAATTAAAAACTAGCAATTTCAGATAAATTGCAATATTTATTCGGATTCCGAACAATTCAATTGATAGCCCTTTTTATACATTTTACATAGGAACGATTTATCATTTTATTGTTATTCCCTAATTTCATCGGCTCTAATGTCTCAAATTTACTAAAAAAATTGGAATTTTTACATTCTTCACAAGTTTTCAGATAACACGATTAATGCATTAATTCATTTCGGGCAAAAAAATGTTACCAAAAGTAACCTTTTCATAACATATGTAACTTCTTAGTAACCGCAGATCAGAAAAGTAACTAAGTTACTAAAAAGTAACCCGTTACGAGCCCTGCGTATAGCGTTTCTGAAAAATAGAATTTTTTATTTTTTAGGAAACATTTTCTATGGACAAGCTACAATCGTCGGGCAAAAATGGCCGGCTGACGAAGTCGTCCTTTCCTTTAACACAGAAAAAACTGAGGTTTTCATGAGAACTAATTTTTGGTTCCAAAGGAACTGCAACAAAAAGAAACCCCTCTTGCTGGAAAGAAACCTAAAACGATGAGTATTTTTATGAGTGAAAATTTAAGGTCATAGCAGATCATGAACCTTTAATATGGCTTACGAGTATAAAAGATCCGTGCTCGAGACTGATGCGATGGAGGCTGAAATTACGGAAATGCAAATTCGAAATAATTTATAAAAAAGGAAAGTTAAATACTAACACGGATGCCCTATCTAGAGTAAAATATGAAAACAGGAACGAAATAAATATTATGAAAAGAATGGGCGCTGACGAACTTATAAGTGAAGGTTCTTGTGATGAAGACAGTAGAAGCCAGGCGGAGGAAGTCAATGAATTTAATTCTCAGATTGAAGGTAACGAAAGAGCAGAAAGAAAGATTAAAAACCATCAGATCATACTTACTCAGGATAAAGCTGAATTTTTCAAGATCAATCTCAGGGACACCAAAGTCCATGTATACATCGACCTACTGTGTGTTTTAATAAGGAAGAAGTAATGAAAGAAGCTCACGACGGAATTCTAGGAGGACATTAGGCTCTGGAAAAAACCACTTCAAGAAATTAAAAAACGACACGAATTGCCGAACATGACGAAAGAGGTGGATGAATACATAAAACACTGTGACACTTGCCAACGGAATAAGAATATACATAAGCGAATTCACCAATGCACCACACCAGATATTCCCAATAAACCAAACGAAAAAATTTAAATTGATCTTATGGGACCCTATGACACTACGGAGAAGGGAAATAGATACATTTTAGTAGTTCAAGATTACTTGACGAGATTTCTGACTATTGAACCGTTACGAGACAAATATTCAGCAGCCATGGTACAAAATGGGGATTTAGAAGATATAATCGGAACTCAACGTGTCATAACAGAAAACAAATTGGCAAATGTTCTAGAGAGAATTGAGTTACACCAAACTCAAAACATTGAGTCACTTCCTAAACCTTTACCCAAGATTCATAGAAATGACTTAGCCCTTATCCGAAACTTGAATCCCAAATCATCCAGCGTTCCTTTTCAGCGTCAGAACGGAGTTTATTGAAATAACTCCGGACAGTGCAGTTAGGGAGTTCTTTTCCAAGAGTTACAATTTAACTCGTCTTCTTCTACTCCACTTGCCGTTTACTCGAAACGGTGGGACTTTTATAGGGTATGTTTCGGAGTTGATTTTAACTCCGCTTTTTTAACAGTGTACATATTTCAGGATATACTGCATTGGGATTGATTGGGTTTTTGATAGCTTATAAGTTAGGGAATGTAAGAGCATTAGTTAATACTTTTAAAATTGTAATTTGAAACTGTTCCTATACACATTGTAGCTTCGGGAATAATCGACATACCTGGCATGTTACCGAGGTACAACCGGAGATATCTATCAGCTCAAAATCCTTAACAAATGTACCGACGAACGCCTCTAGAATGCTCTCTTACATGCATATTGCATTGTCAGCGATATGCGTTCGCGAAATAATACACGGTACCTACCCTACTGGCTACGCTAATGGTTAATTTCCATTTCTAAAAAAATCCAATGAACTTAAATTCAGTTATTTACGACACAAAACATAGCCGTCTTAAAGACAAACTTATGGCGAGCCAAGACGAACCTCAAGACGAAATAATTTTACTCGGGTACTTTCCAAGTCGTTCGTTTGTGAATACACCTTCATGTTGTTCTGTTCCAGGTCTCTGAATGAACCATTTGGAGTGTCTACATGTTTCTATTGAAGCTCGAGTTCTAAAAGATAAAAACTTTAATAGAAGCAGCAACTTCAGTAGACTCCCAGTTTTTTCTGTGAAGGCCTTAAAAAAAATTGTAGCATTTTTGTAATCAGTGAGTATGAAAATGTCGAGTTTTTATAAAATCGACGATAGTCAATATTCACACAAATCCAATATCTCCTTGTTTGGATGAGAATGTAATAATTATAATGATAATGATAAAAAAATGTAAAGTGATGAAAATATCTCCGAAGGACAACCTGGATTAATAAGTTTTTCGTATACTCTGAGAAAAACTTATAGGTATAAAATGGCGATTATATATATGACGTCGAAAATGATGACGTCATAGATATAGAATTGCCATTACATATCTATGAGCTGATATTTAATAACCATTATTTATATATGATGTAATAATTTTTAATGTCATAGAGATACATTGCCATTATATGCCTATGACCGTGAAAAGCCTACAAAGACAAATTTATCAGAAGATATTCAAATTATCAACCTGACAAAATAAATTAGAAAAAAGAAGACCCCTTTCAACCAATAAAGATGAATTTTCAATCATATGGTTGAATTAAGAAGAATCACGAAACAGTTGGGGAAAGAGTGTGCACTGCCTAAATTGTAAATTGTAAGTCAACAAATTTTTCACACAAAAAATCATAAACGGATATGATTTAGAGGTCCCCTTTTGATTGCTTTTTGTTTTGTATTTTGTATGACTTTATGTCAATTTTGGGCCTATGTCTATGTTGGGTCCTATGTCCATTGAGCTGCCAAATCAAATAAGGGCTCATAAAATTATTTCACCGGGACTGGGTATACCCCTGGAGGTTTTCTAAGACAATTCCAAATTTTGATTTTTAAAGACAATATATAAATGTAGAATTTCATTGCGCATTTTTTTTTCCTCCAGGGAAAAAGTTGAAGCTTTCTCAATTTTCAACTTAAGGCCATGTGACGAGTAGGTCACGTGACCGGATTCCTACCTTACCGACGCTTTTTTATTTGTAAACTTATTTTCACACGAATAGCCACATCGAGAAGAAAATTTGGGATAATAAATAAGAAGCACTAAGAAATGCGGCTCTGGTTTTAAATTTTTATAATTATGAAAAAAGTTTTTTTTTGTAAATAATTTTTTTTGCTTTTTTCATAATTATTCAAATTTAGGACCAGAGCCGCATTTCTTAATGCTTCTTATTTATTATCCCAAATTTTCAATTCGATGTGACTATTCGTGTGAAAATAAGTTTACAAATAAAAAGTGTCGGTAAGGTAGGAATTCGGTCACGTGACCCACTCGTAACATGGCCTTAAAGCCAAGAAATAGATTTTTTGGAAAAATCGATTTTAATTTGTTTTTCATTTCAACTCGTGCTACGTCAGTCGGTTTTTGGAATTTTTTATTAAAACTGTTTAGGAATGGGAATCAAAATCTCCTTCGACTGATAGCGCAAAAAGAATTAAAATTTTAGCCCCATCGAATTGATATTCAAGAAATTATTAATGTTTCAAGTGGCTAGCGATAAGAACCAATCAAGTAATCAGGTGATATCAAAGTATTATAAATAAATAAATATAATAAATAAGAATAAATAAATGGTCACTTCACTGTAAAATCAAAGTATTCTTTCAGGGCTAGTTTCAGGTATTACAATATGGCTCAGAAAAAACAGTCTTGAGTGGTGCTAAAATGAAACCACTGGTGGGATCTCAGAATCGTTTCTTTCGCATCGAAAATAACAGCATAGAGTTATCTTATTCAAAAACAGGGCACGCAAAAAATGATACTGTAAGAAAAGGGATCTCTAGTTTTTACAGTGTGATTTTCAATGAAATTTCACTGATTGTGAATTCTCTTTTGTTAAAGCTTCTTCGGCTTTCACGAACATATTCTCATCACGCATCTCGTGCTTTTTTATTTTTAATCTCATTTTCTACTATTAGAAGGAAATCAACTTGTCTATTCCAAAATCATTGATAAACATTTTGTAGATCCTTTTTTAATTGAACAACTTTTTTTGTTTATAGGCGCCCTATAAAAAACTTATTCATAACAAATGAATGATATCAAATATCGATACAATCGATATTATTAAATCCTTTGCAAGCTTCCCCGCCGATCTCATACCTTTGATGAAACATTGTCTCAATAATACTTACTGCTCTTTTAATAACCAACTCTGCGAATAACCTTCAGGAGCAGCAATGGGATCTCCAAACTCACCTGTAATAGCCAACATCTTTATTAAATATCTAGAAACTAAAATCTACAACCAATCGAAGCTTAGACCGGAATTTTAGTACCTTTCCTTTCAAAATACTTTGTCATCTGGAGACACGGACTAGATGAGCTAAGTTTTCCGAATTCGTCAATCAATTACACCCCTATATCCAGGTCAGCATGGAAATTGAACAAATTAGAAAATTGCCTTCCTTGCACGTACTAGTTTACAAAAAATTTGATAACACATAAGGACATGAGGTTTACAGGGAACTTTCACATACATACCTTGCTCTTGTGGCAAAGTCTATACTGGAGAAACCGTGTGAGCGGTGAGCCAACGTGTAAAGGAACATGAGAGTAAAATCAGGCTAAAACATTTCACGCAATCAGCACTGGCTGATCATCATATCGAAACAGGACATAGCATTTTATTTGACAAAACGACCGTCATCGCAAAAACATACAATATTTTTCCAAGAAAACATGGAGAAGAATCGAAATCTTAAAACAACCTATTAACATCAATAGGGACAATGGATATAATAATAATCCGATTTGACTTTCCGTCCTCCCGGGTTTAAAAAAAGACTTGTTTGGCCAATCAAGTTCGACCAGTCCCCGCAGTGGGGCTTTTGACCAATCACAGGCAAAGTTCACGAAACGTCGGCAAGATTCGTAGGTTTGTACACGATTGAGACCCGAAACACATAACTTTATTATAATGAATGATCGTGAAAGCATTAAATCTATTATATTGTAGCTATCTTATCATATATCCCGAAAATTCTAATGACGTATTTTTTTCTTTCTTAGAAATAATCAGTCTTGGCGCTCTGAAGGATGCTTTTCGTGCCGCGT
Organism: Andricus curvator; assembly: GCA_932195095.1. Lineage (NCBI taxonomy): Eukaryota > Metazoa > Arthropoda > Insecta > Hymenoptera > Cynipidae > Andricus > Andricus curvator. The sequence continues at coordinate 253,035 of CAKNYM010050986.1, forward strand.
CGTAGCGGCGCAGATGTAAATCATTTTTTCAATTCAAAGTTTTGCAAATGATCAGGACTTTCAATTACTCCAGCCAAGTAAAATTCACTTAGTAAAAGCATACTTTCTCTCAGAGCATGAGTATTGCATTTTCTATACTTGAAAGTTCAACTAATTGGTTCCTAATGACACTGGTTAGTTAAAAATCGATTTTTTGTTGAGAATTAAAATGTTTTGTTGAAATTTTCACTTTTTAAGTTGAAAATGTATCCCTTTCGTAGAAAATATTTGTTGGTTGAGAATTGAGCTTTTTTGTTGGCAACGCCACATATTGTGACATGAAATCAGAAGAATTTGAAGGGTGTCATATTGAATTGCATATGGTATGAATATTAGTGGTATTTAACAGAATTAATTTCTTAATTAATTTCTTCATTATTCCCATATTTTTGTGAAAAATCACCCCATTCTGTCTTTTTTAAGAGCATTTTGGGCTCTAAAGTGTGACATTTTAATATTCTTAATTATTCTTAATTTATTATTGTAATTAAAAAAATAACTCAGAATGAAAGTAAAATCCGTGTTCAGCCAACGGCTACTTTACTTTCGAGAGGGACACAAATTGACGTCGGGTCGGGTATTAGGTTCGCAACCCGGCCTAAAAACAAGAAAATCTAGGATACGTTGAAAACGCAAACCAGGCCAAAAGCTTAATTTGAAAATTATAAGAATGTCAAGGACATCAGGAAAATTATATACAATTTTACCTTCTACCCACTTTATACATTGTAAGTTGACAATAATGAAACGTGTTCATACCGTGTCACTAAAAATCTATTCATCCACACTTTTGATATTTGGTCCATTATAAAAAAAAACAATAAACGATATCACATGAATTAATCATATTAATTTGTGCAATAATGAAGCTTCGGAAGGGATAAAATTGGACGAATAAAGATGTGTTTTTTGGAACATTTGTTCAAACTATGAGCGTATGTCGATATAATTGTGAGACATACATGAGGTGAGTGAGGCATGAGGTCAGAAAGGGGGAGTCAGCAAATCAAAATTGAATACGTGAAATAGGAAAAGCCCAGTAGTATATATAGGGAAACATCTTGTAGAAAATTCCTTTTCTCGCTGAATCAGTATCATCTACTGCCATTTACTATCATCTACTCGATTAGTAAAAAATGAGGATCACTGTCGGTACTCTATTCCTTGCTTTTGCCGTTTTCCTTGATTCTATTGGTAAATATATAATAATATAAAATCTGCACTTCTCTTACTTTTCCCTCTTCTACATCACAACCGCTAACATTCTTGACATCCCTCACTTCTCATACTTCCTACCTCCTCAATTTCCTGACTTCTCCTTTCTCTACTTCCCCTCCCCTCACATCCAAAATTACACTTGCTTTTCCAACTTCCCAACCACTCATATCCCACTCTTCCAATCCCATCACTTCCCTCACTTCTCCATCTTTTACTTCCCCTAATTTCACTCCCATACTTCTCCTACCTCTCCTCCCCACCAACACTTCCTTATTTCTCCAGCCTCTCCTTCCCCTAATTCCACTCATATACCTCTACTTATCCTCCCTTCCCTTACTTCTTCATCATCCATACAAATTCCATTTATTATTAACAATTTTTTATCGATATAAATTTCATTTATAAGAATGATATAGATCGAAATAACGCTTAAAAGTGAATTTAAAAAAAAATTCTTTGGGTAGAAACTTTGTCGGCCTGTGTTATCTGCCAGGAACATTCTTGGCACTAACAACGTCGTTATCTCACATATATTTGAGATAACGGCTACTTATGTATATATTTGTACTCTGATGATGCAATTAAATATTTCTTAGATACAGTTGTTAACCAAATTATTCACTGAAGGATTAATCAGTTTGTTCTCTACTTTGCGAAAATGAGGATGGTCTGTACTTTTGTTCTCACTTTGGCAGTCATCGTTAATTCTATTGGTGAATATATTAATATATCTCTAACTTTTATTATAGTTTATGTAACACAAGCATGAAGACGGCTATTTCTCAGGCTTGTGGAGCGAACCTAAGGTCCCACTTTCCACCTTATAGTCATATAATAGCCATTTGTATATTTAAACTGTAAAAACCAGAGATTTTTTTTTTTTTAAAATAGGATAACTTCATGCTGTTATTTTCAAGGGGGAAAAAAACGATTCTGAAACTAGCCCTGAAATATTACTTCGTTTTTACAGTCTATAACGCCGAAAATCATGTCATAGATATACCTGGCCATTACATACTTACGAACTTGAACAGCGGCACTGAAGGGGATTTATCAAAGTTAGAAAACGGATTCCAATTTTCAGCCGCTCGGTTGAATATTTTTGTCTGATATTTTGCATACCTCATCTAAATATTATTTTGTTTTGCCGAAAAAAGCACGGAGCGCGTCGAAGTACCTATAATAAATGACCCTTTCATTCTTATGAGATGCAGGCCGGTTGAAAAACTGAAATTATGAAAGCATGGCGTGATTCAATTTTGATTATTAGGATTAATTTGTTCACACAATTTGAAGAGGATGAAAAAAAATTCATGAAAATCAGTCGATATTTGCAGTAATAATAGAAATGTTGAAGTGCACACGATATAGTATACTTAGATAGACTGCTCAAAGAGCACCTTGGTCAGAGATTTTTGCATTTTTATTTGTTTATTTATCGTATGTTTACTCAGAGTATGAGGAAATCAAGATTTTTCACAAAATCATTATTTACTCTTTAACGACGGTTTACCTATAATGAAAATCATCTTAAATTGACGCAAGAGTACTCACGGAATAAAAATAATTTGATTATTCAATCATTATAAACAAACCACATTAACAAATAGCCAAATATTGTAATTTTTGTTGAAAAAAAATTGTGTTTTGATGAAAATGCTTCAATTTATTGCGAGAATGACTTTTAGTCACAATTTTTATAAAACATCAACAATTGTAGTAGTTATGAACAATATTTTGCAAAATTTGGAATGTATAGTTTCTTTTATTACGGCTTTCCCTCTATCATCTGAATTGATGCACATATTCTTAAAAAGAACATAAGTTCAAGTATATTTATTGAAATACAACAATTGTTGATTTTGTAAACAAATGAAATAAGTAGATATAAAACTTTGACTTTTTGGCCTGCAAAATAATTTCTTTTTTTTGCACTCAAATTGCTTCAAATTTTTGTGACAGAGATTTGCAGTCACTATTTCTATGTAAAATTAACAATAAATTATTGTTAATATCTATTTATTTAATTTTGAATATCACGAAAGTTTCATGTATTTAAAAAAGCCATTTATTGATCCATTGTATTAGATCCATTTATTGGTTAGCTAAGGGAATGGAAAAGTGCCAAAACTTTCCATTTATTATATTATTCATTATATCTGAAGTATATCTTAAATGATTCAGAGGAATCTAGATTTAAAAAAATCGTTAATTTATGTATGTCGCTACAAAATTTTGTTATAACAATTGTATATTGTTCATTTTTTATGAAATTAGTAATTGCAAATCTTCGTTAAAAAAACTTTAAGCAGTTGCAGTGAAAAAAATCTTTCCAGGCCAAAGTGCCAAAGCTTTGAATTCAGATGATGAAGCAAAATACGAAATTGAAAAGCCAAAAAAATAATGTTAATGTTTTACAGAAATTGTTACTGACGATCACTCGCGCAATAATTTAAAGTATTTCCAGAGAAGGACAAACTTTCTAAAATAAAAATTACAATATTTTGAAACACATACAAATTTTGCAATATTTTAAATTAAATAATAACAGTAAATAATAATTGGTTATTGTCAATTTTACAAAGAGATAGTTACTGCAAAAAAATTATTTTCTAGACCAAAGGTTTATATTCACTTATTCTATTTCATTACAAAATCAACAATGGTTGTATTCTGAAAAATATAAGCAAACATATATCATTTTTTCCGAATATCTACATAAATTCAGATAATAAAGAAGAAACCGAAATGAAAAAAAAACCTACAAATTACAAATTTTTGTAAAAATTGTTTATAACAATTACAATTGTTCATTATTCATGAATATTGTGACTAGCAGTCACTCTGACTACAATTTAAAGCATTTTCATCTAATAATTTTTTTAATATTTTCATCTAATTCCTTTTCTGCTAATTAGAATTGAATCACGCCATGCTTTCATACTTATAGTTTTTTTTAACCGGCCTGCATCTGATAAGAACGAAAGGGTCATTCGTGATGGGTCATTCGACGCGCTCCGGGGTGTCTACCTCGTGAGTTCAGCCCGGCGGCACTCTCTCATCCGTTCCTTCTTTCCCCCACAACTGGCGGACCCTTCGTACCACCGTGCGAGAAGGAGAGAATGAGCGCGCGTAAGTAAGATAGAGTAGATGTCCGAAGGTGACAAACCTCTCTCTTGCTCCAACTGTTACCCATTATTTTCCCCTTACACTTACTTGCACTAAACAAAACTGTGCTGCTAAGAATTTGTGCGAAATTTTGAACGAAATGAAAGATGACATACTGGACACCTTGCCCCTTTTCCTACTTTCCTAAAAAGAAGAGGAAGTCAGCCAAGTGAAAGAGGACTGGAAGGAGAGCGACTTTGGCTCAGCTTAGCTCCCGGGAGACTCTTGAAGGACTGAGTTCTATTGCAGCCGAGTTTGATGAGGGTCGACGGCCATGCCGTGAAAATGCTAACTGAGCTAACACTGAGCGTCACTGCAATTTTATTCTATTGTTCTTTTCTTTTTGTTTATAACATTGAATATAAACATTTTTTCAAAAAACCGGCTCTGGTCAGCAAAACAGACTAATATTTAGATAAGGTATGCAAAATATCTGAGAAAAATATTTAACCGTGCATCTAAAAAGTGTGATCTCGTTTTCTATCTCTGATAAATCCCCTTAAAGTCGGTTCCTGTGACTCGGACTGGAAACATACATTCCTAATTTTGATTGAATCATCAGAAAGATGCTTTTTGCAAAAAAAAAGTTGCATTCAACAAAAGATATCAGAAATAGGCGTGCTGAACACAAAAAAATGAATCTTCTATTTCTTCTTGCAGAATGCAGTTCACAGCCTGACGAAAAACCTAATACCGAACGTAATCCTGGCACTTCTCCTTCTTCTGCTGCTCAACAACAACATTTGCCTGATCAGACTCATCTGAAGGAGGCTCCTTTTCGTGGTAGGTCCAGGCTTCCTGCTAGCAAGAATCCTATTGGCCCACGTAATCCTGGTACTTCTTCTTCTGCCACACAACATCCACCTGACCGTCCTTCTCCAGCAGAGGCTCCTATCCATGCCAGGTCCATTTCTCCACCCGGCAGGCCACCTTCAGATGGAGTACTTGGATGTACAATAGAACAACTTGGATACGTTCGACTAATTCCTCGCACAAATCGGAACCGTCAATTTGAATTTCGAAGATTTGTTATTCCCGCCTGTATGCCAATTAAATTGCGAGCAGAACGGAATAGATATGTGCCCGTGACAACCCGAGAATATATTGTATTATCAACATCCAATGGTGAGGTTTTTGCAATATTGGATCATAGTGGGACTCTTCTTGGAATGTATAGGACAGATAAAAGTCATTCGCGCATAAAAATAAATATGATGAGCGGCGCGGTTGATAATGTGACTCAAGATGAAATAAAGGATTGCCCAGTAGGCAGACAGCAAACAATCTACTTAAACAGTTATATTAAAATTTCTGAAAATTACGATTCACTTCAGTCCGAACGGAATCCCAAAATCGAATGTATTCCTGGTTCTTCCTCTTCCGCCAGACAATATCCACCAGAACGCACTTCTCCAGCGGAGGCTCCTATTCGTGCCAGGTCCATTTCTCCACCCGGCAGGCCACCTTCAGATGGAGTACTTGGATGTACAATAGAACAACTTGGATATGTTCGACTTATTCCTCGCACAAATCGGAACCGTCAATTTGAATTCCGAAGATATGTTATTCCTACCGGTATGCCAATTAAATTGCGAGCAGGACAGAATAGATATGTGCCCGTGCAAAACCGAGAATATATTGTATTATCAACATCCAATGGTGAGGTTTTTGCAATATTGGATTATAGTGGGACTTTTCTTGGAATGTATAGGACAGGTGAAAATCATAAGCGCATAAAAATAAATATGCTGAGCGGCCAAGTTGATAAATTGACTCAAGATGAAATAAAAGATAGTCCAGTAGGCAAGAAGCAACCAATCTTCCCGAACAGTTTTATTAAAGTTTCTGCAAATTACGATACACTACGACATTCACTTGCCCCTACTTCTTCTCAGGAGCCTCCTCTTCATGCCGGGTCCGGTTCTCCTCCGGGCTGGCCTCCTTCTCATGAAGTACTTGGATATGCACTTTCAAAACTCGGATATATTCGGCTTATTCCCCAGACAAATCAGAACCGGCAATTCGAATTTCGAAGATATGTTATTCCCGCCGGTTTGACAATTTATTTGCGAGCAGAACAGAACAGATATGTCCCCGTGCCAAACCGAGAACATATTGTTTTATCAACATCCAATGGTGACGTTTTTGCAATACTGGAGTATACTGGGATTCTTCGTGGAATATATAAGCCAGATGGATATCATTCCAGAATAAAAATAAACATGATAAGCGGTGCAGTTGACGATATGACCGTAATTGAAATGAGGGAATGTCCTTTAGGCAGAAATAACCCAATTTTTCCACGTTGTTTTAAAGAAGATGCTTCCAATGAAGATACTCTACAGTATGTGTATCATTAATTTAATAGAAAAAAGATAAACTAAAATATATTATTCTTTGTAATCCACAGCCGGATCAAAATTAAATAGAAAGATTTAACTGCGAATGTATTATGGTTATTGCCCAAACTGCTAACAGAATTTTCATTATTTTGTCAGGTGCAGCGTATAATTTATAGGGGTAATAATATTTTGGTGCAGTCACGTAGCCTCATTATCCGCGCACAACGGCAGACACAGTGGTGCGAAATCAAATAACATAGTTAACGATCTTATTTTTTGTCTATCATTTGGTAAACAACTTTCCGGCTCTCATTATCTTTTGGATCATAAAAAGGTATCAGAAAGGTATCAGAAGTATACCAGAACGGTTTTTAATGGTATTGTTTTCTCCTTTAATAATAAATTTTATCAACAAATTTCGGGTTGCCCTCTGGGTTCACCTTTATCCCCAGTTGTTTCTGACCTAGTTTTACAAGATGTTGAAAAAAGAGCTCTAAATTTATTAGATTTTACACCTATTTTATACAAAAGGTACGTAGATGATATTTTAGCCATTGTTCCTACTGACAAGATTGAAGTTTTCTTAAATGTGTTTAATAGCATTGAAGATTGTATCAAATTTACTCATGAACGGGAGATTAATAACGTTATTAACTATCTTGATCTAAAAATCATTAAAACACAAAATGGTGATTTACTAACCAACTGGTATAAAAAACCTTCTTGGTCTGGCAGATATCTAAACTATAATTCTCATAATTTATTTGGTCATAAAATTGGTTTAATGAAAGGTTTAGTAGACAGATGTGTTAAATTAAGTGATATACAATTTAGAAAAGAAAATTTAAATGAATTAAAAACAACCTTAGTACATAATAACTATCCGCTTAATTTTTTTAATGACATTATTACAGAACGCATTCATGAGATTTACAATAATAGTAGAAAAATAAAGAAAAATAATAAATGGATTGACACTTACAATAAATTCAAATCAAATGTTACTTTGCCTTACATTCAGGGATTATCTGAACGATTAAGGAGTTCACTTAAAAAATTTAATATTAATGTTTATTTTAAAAACACAAATACTCTAGATAATTATTTATTAAAGAAGAAAGACAGTGATCCCATGGAAAATTTATCTGGTGTTATTTATCTGATTAAATGTAAATGTTGCAATAAAGTCTATATAGGTGAAACTGGCCGGAGATTAAAAACTAGAATTGCTGAACACAAAAGAGATTGTGAAGTTGGGAATTTTAACACAGGTTTGTCACAACATTCATGGAATTTTAATCATTATTTTGATTTTTGTTTTAAAAATATTAAAATATTAGCCACTGAAAAAAATAGGTATCAACGACGTATTATTGAGTCCATTTTTATAAACAAATTTCGCAATATTTCTGTTAACTTACATACTGAAATTCTAAACATTAATAAAATTTATCAAAGTATTTTGAAGTAATGTCACATTTTTTATTTTTTAGTTGAAACAATTTTTTCTCACATTTAAATTTCAAATTCAGTTTCGCGCGTTTCCTCATCAGTGGTTTCAATGAAAACTCATCTTTGTAAACGCTCATTACGTATACTGTCTTATTGTATCTCCATATTGTCAATTTTCGTTTTCGTCGTTCCTAACCATCATAAAGATCTCTTTTTCTATATTTTAAGATGTAGTTTTTAAAGTGAGTGAAGTCTCCTTAATTTTTTTGAGACTTCTATAACAATTTTTAATGTTTTCTAAATTTTTGACTTAAATTTTGACTTGGATTCTTCCAAATTGACATTGGTTTCTATCTTTCTTTTTCGATGTTTGTTTACTCTTCGAAATTAATCTTATCTCAGGTACAAATTTATATTAATTATTATTCTATTTTAATTTTTTTGTTTTGTTTAATTATTGTTAATTTCAAATATTATTGTATTTAGGTTTTAAAAACCTTTTGAAAAAGGTACGCAATTGTACCGAAACGTACGTAAAGGATGGAGTAAGGTGTTTTTTAATTAATAAATTTTGAGTTGCAAAGATGTTTTTGGCTCATTTTTTATTCAATTTGTATGTGGACCGTAAGACATAAAAAAAATTCACAATTTAAAATTCTTAAACATCGTCGGTCGAAGAAAAGGATTGATTTGTATCAAATCATTTTTACACTAAAAAGGTATCGTTCGATATTATTTGTTAATTTCATTCACAAACAACTGGAATATTCTGACAATATAATTTACGAAAGATTACGAAAGACTTGATTCTTTTCTGCCTTGTGATGTCCACAGTATCTTTTTATTTGTAGTTCATTATTTAACTCTTTTTTTATATCATTTGTTTATGAAATAAAAAACTATGATCAATTTTAGGACAGAAATAGAATACTTGAATTTTTAGTGAAAAAATTAATTTTCAACCAAAAAAACGGGTTTTCAACAAAATAGTTCAAACTTGAACAAAAAGGAATATTTCAAGGTATTCCAAGGGTTTTCGAAAGATTTTTTATGAATAATGTAGATAAGATGATTCATTACGTAAAAAAAATATAAGCTGACAGGAAAAATAAGGACTTTTGTTACAGACATGTATTTTTAATCTTATTGCATCTTGAGAACCTCAAGTAATTCTCTTACTGAATGGTAAATAGATTCCAATTCTATATTTGTCATCTGTATACTTTCATTCATAGAAGTACACAAATGTCCTAAGCCACCTCAGAATTTTAATAATCAGATTAGAATAATGTGAGTCAGGAACTAGTGATACAGCTTGTTATACTTCAGTACAGCATACGGACACTAGGAGTATACAAGGATGCCTTTTGGACTAAAAAACGCACCTCCAATATTTCAGCCGATGATGAACAACTGATTAAAATGTTTGATAGGAAACGGATATTTTGTTTATATGGACGACATCTTCGTCCTCGGAGAAACATTAAAAGAACACAATAATAATCTTAAAATAATTATTTCAATGTTTAGGGCAAATTAATCCCAAATTAAAACCCGATAAGTGCGAGTATATTAGGGTAGACCTCGAATACATAGGGCACGTTATAACAGCTGATGGAATAAAACCTAACCCTGACAGAATTCCCAAAGTACAGCATTACCCCGAACCAAAAAATGAAAAAGAAATAAAACAATTTTTAGGACTTGTGGGCTATTATAGAAAATTTATTCAATCGTTTCAGCGATAGCTAAGCCTTTGACTAGATTACTTAAAGCTAATGTACTATTCGAATTCGGACAAGCGGAAAAATATGCCTTTGATAAACTAAAAAATTGTTTCATCACAGCTCCCGTATTAGCACATCGGGATTGGAATCAAGAATTTATTTTAACAACCAATGCATCCAATTACGCTATTGGAGCAATACTATGACAGGTTCCTCTTGGCGCGGATAAAACTCTCTCATATGCATCGAGAACTTTGAATAAAAGTAAAGTCAGTTTTACAACGTCTGAGACGGAATTACTTGCGATTGTGGCGGCAATTACACAATATCGTAAGTAAGAGTAAAATAAGAAAACAGGAACGAAATCAATATTATGAAAAGAATGGGCGCTGACGAACTTATAAGTGAAGGTTCTTGTGATGAAGACAGTAGGAGCCAGGCGGAGGAACTCAATGAATTTAATTCTCAGATTGAAGAGATGAATCCGAACTGAGAAGTAATTTAAAATATCAAGCAGCGCAAATCAACTTAAAATTTGGAAAAGTAGCAAATCTATCTCGAAACAATGAATAGAATTTAATGATCGACGAAGCTCTATTAGAATTAACTGATAGTTTAGACTCCCCAAATACCTTGTTGAATTAGAGCTATACCAATACCTCAGATAGGATGGTTTTATAATTCTCTCATTACTATACCAAAAGATCACTTGATTATATTAGATCAAACTCAAATTATGTTTATACCCACTTCTGAAACTGAGCTGTTAGACATGAAAAACTAGTTAAGAGAAAAACTAGGAAAAATTAGTATATTAAAGAGAACACAACCTGATTATTCGACGCAAACTAAAGACAGCTGTTTAATTGAAATCATGACTAAAATAAAGACAGAAAGTTTCCAAACTCAAGTAATGGAATTAATAAATACTCTATGGATATAGTTAAGGAGTAATCAAGATTGTTTAGCTGCAGCACCTGCGGAAGAAATTTTACACATATTTTGCAATAATAATTATGTCCGTAATTTACGCATGAAGGGTTCTTTTATATTACATTTGGATAGTGCATGTACTGCGACAACGAACTTAGTAATGCTGAGACCAAGCACTAAAATAGATATTCATGTCGAATTGAATGAAATCTTGAATGCGAAAATATAAGTAGATTTAAGTCATACTTTAAATGAACTAGACAAAGAAGAGATTCCGTTAGAACTAATCACCGAAACAAGAATAAGTTCTGTAATTCTAAAGACTCTAGGAACTACTATTGAAGATTTAGATGAAAGAGTAGAGTTAATAGATTAGCGGAAAAGAACATTAACCTGGAAAGAAAAGGCTTAGTCTCGGTTACATATTGCAGAATATACTGCATTGGGATTGATTGGTTTTTTGATAACAAAGACAATTTATCTGGAGTTGTATATCTAATCAATTGTAAATGCTGCCACAAAATTTATATTGGGGAAACTGGCAGGAAATTAAAAACTCGTATATACGAGCATAAAAGAGATTGTAAACTAGAAAATCAAAATACTGGTTTATCACAACATGCATGGCAATTAAATCATTATTTTCATTTCAAACTGGATAATATCAAAATGTTAGCTCGAAAAAAAATACTCATAAAAGAAAAGTTATTGAGTCCATTTTCATTGATAAATATATCAAAGCTTCCATTAATTTAAAAACAGAAATATTAAATATCAACAAAATTTACCAAAGTATTTCATAAAAAAATTGTTTAAAAAAAATCACCGGCGATACTTTAAGGAATTGATTTTGATAATAATTTGAAGGGATTTCAATGAAGTTCAAAGACTATAGGGAATTTTTTTATAATTCAAGGAATTTTCAAAAATTTTAAACAATTGCAAGGAATTTGAAAAGATTTCGAAGAATTTGAAATATTTTGAGATATTATGAAAGATTTTAAGGAGTTTTGAATTAATTTCAAAAGATTCCAAATATATATATATTGTAGGAAAATATTTGGAAGAATTTAAAAGATTCCAAGGAATTTGTTATTTATTGTAATAATTTGAAAACTTTTAGAGTATTTCAAAATATTCTAAGGAATTTTCAATTGATTTAAGTAATTTAATTAGATGTTAGAGGATTAACAAATATCAAGTGATTTTAAAATATTTCAACTGAATATATATTCTAGGAAAATATTTCAAGAGAATTTCAGAAAATTGCAAGGAATTTTTTTTTATTTCAATAATTTGAAGAAATTTTAAAGGATTAGGCATATTTTAGTGTATTTTAAAAGAATCCAAGGCATTTTATTGAGATGTCAATAATTTCAAGGAATTTAAAAAGATTTTAAAGGGCTTAAAATATTTAAGGGAATTTTGAAGTATTTTAGGGAATTCTGTATTTATTTAAATAATTTGAAGGAATTTTTAAAGATTATAAATATTTTAGGGTATTTCAAAAGAATCCAAGGTATTTTCAAGAGATTTCAACAATTTGAAGGAATTTCGACAAAATTAGAGGATTTGAAAACTCTTAGAGTTTTCTTTGAGATTCCAAGGATTCTTCATTTGATTTCAGTAATTTAATTGATTGCAGAGGATTATTATTCTATTCTAGAGTAATTTAAAAGATTCCAAGACATTTTTGAAAGCTTTGAAATGTTTTTAGTGATTTTCAAAGTTTTAAAGGTCTTGAAATATTTTGGGGAATTTCTAATGACGCGAATGAATTTTTTTTATTTGAACAATTTGAAGGAATTTCAAAGGATTTGAAATATTTTAGGCTGTTTTTATAATTTTCATTTGATTTTAAAGAGATTAACAAAATTTCAAGAATCCAAGGATTTTTTAATTGATTGCAGGAATTGATTTCAGAGCATTTTAAATATTTTGGAGTATTTTAAAATATTTCAAGGCATTTAAAAAAAATTTTAAGTTTCAAGGATTTGAAAATCTTTAGATTATTCTAAAAGATTTCAAGAAGTTTTCAATTACCTTCAGTAATTCAATTGATTTCCGAGGATTGGAAATATTTTTGAATATTTTAGAAGACTCCAAGGCATTTTCTAACGCTTTAATATGTTTCAATTTATTTGAAAACATTTCAAAGTATTTGAAAACTTTAAGAGTATTTCAAAAGATTATAATGAATATTTAATTGATTTCAGAAGATTTAAAATATTTTAAAGTATTTGAAAAGATTTTAAAGCATTTTCAAGAGGTTTTAAAAAATTTTCATGGGGTATTGTATCAAAGAGTTTCCTAAAATTTCTAAAATATAAATCGATTTGATAGGACCTATGCCAGGTTCTAGGGTATATTAAAATATTCCAAGGAATTTTCAATTGATTTCGGTAAACTGATAGGATTTGAAGTGATTAAAAATATTTCAGGGTACTTCAGAAGATTTCGAAGCAAATTAAATTGAATTATAATTATATTCACAATCCTTTCAAGATGATAACGATGGCAGAATTTACCTACAAATAAATTATGAGAAATCTATTTATTACTTTAACATCATACTTGGTGCCTTCTAATTATTTTATACAAATATTTTGTGACATTAATTAAAGTACCCGCGCAATGCGCCTTTGTCACTACGCTGCTGGTGTTTTGCGCTTGTTTAAGCAACCATCTCTCGACCCTGCAAGCTTCTGTCTTACCCCGAAACTGCGCACCCATCCATCTGCAGCCTGAGGGTACGTTCAGTGGTTTTGTCATAGGCCCTTCACATCGATTCCAAAGGAACTAAAACCGCGAACCGAAAAAAACACACACACACACACACACATATATATATATATATATATATATATATATTTATTTAAAAAAGTGTTGAACAGCCGCCACAGGGTCCCACTGAGAGCAACTGCCATCTCACAACCGTGAGATGGGTGGTCAGAGGGAACGACGAAATCACAACGACCGCCCGGCGAAACCCTCGTGTGCCTCGAGGACACGAAGCGACCAAAGGATGACAGCTTTCTGCATCCATCTCACAAGTGCCTTGGCATATTTTTGGCACGCGGGCATGGCTTCAAGGTTACGAACCAGTGATAGCTTTGCACCTCCGAGGGCACCTATCACAAGGACTTCGTTGCTTTGTCGCTGTTCCCACCTGCTCTAATTTTTCTTACCATGATAAGGGTGCTGTGTGAGCACCGAAACGTTGGTAAATATTTTTCATGCTTTCATATTGTGATTTGATAATAATGAAAAAAAAAGACGAAAGAAATAAAAAAAGAGAGAAGGAAGGGGTTGGTTGGTTGCCTTCTCATTTTTCTTTCCTCTTTTTTATTTTTGTCCTAAGAAACACAATTTTTTTGTTTTTAGGGATTGCAATAGGAGCATTTTATGGTGGTTGTCCAGATTTGATCGTTGAATTCTTGTTTTATTTTCAGGAGTTCTATACATTAACTTGATTATTGGACGTTAAATGGGATTTTGAATTTGATTTTAATCTAATTAAAAATTTTTGAATTTCAATTCAATAAAGCTCGGTTAATGAAAGAAACCATGCATAGATTTTGCCGATGTAAGATAATTATATACACTGAAACCTGAAGTAAATTACGGCTTCGGGCTTGGCTTACATTGGCCTTGATACTATTTCTCAGGCATCTAAAGGTAAACAGGCAGGGCCGCTTGGGTAATTTCTGTTGGATTTGAACACAGGATAACAGCTGACACAGCTAATGCGATGAGAGTGCGGACCTCCTGCTTGTTTTTCATGCTTGACTGAACAAGACTCTCTTTAGACCCCGATACTCCTCTCGTAATGCAACTGCGTGGACCACTAATTATAGGACTACAGTAAATCCGAGGTAATTAATTCCAGGTTTCAGTGTACTATCGTTCAGTCAATACATATATTGTAAGACCCGTCCCAAAAATTTCGGTCCAGGTCTCTAAAAAACCCGAACCGGTATTTATCGGTTCAAGTATCTGAGTAGACCCGACATGAACAATACTAAATCGGGGCGGATCTGTCCCTCTATTGGTAACACTACCCAAACTTTGTATAATTGGAATATGTTGTGCTAGATTTCGGAAATAAGTGGACATAAATTCGTTTCTGACTGCGCAGTAGACATGGAATTTATAGTTGGGGGCACTAGACTCATGTCGCACTTCCGGGTCCGCAGATAAATTATAAGACTTCTGTGACATTTTTAGTTGCTCACTAGAGCTAGGTTGCACTTTCAGCTGCAGAGTAGACTTTTGTAGCAGTAGTGGTTTGCGCAATAGTTATGTTGCATTACTGATGCACAATAGACTCTGGTGGCACTTTTGATTGCGCACTAGCTTGCACTTCAGGCTGCGCAGTGGAATTATATGGCATGTGTGGCTGTGCAACAGTGTTATGTCGCACTTAAGGATGCGCAGTGGACTTTTGCGGAGTTTTTGTGGCTTATGCTAAAGTAGGACGTAACACTACTGCGCAGCCATAAGTGTCAGACAATTGCACTCCGTAACCGTAAATCCCATAGCAGTCTACGGCAGTGCTCCCATTTCTAGTTCCTTTACGCACTGCGCTTGCGTCCCGTCGAGAACTGGATTCGTTGATGTTGGCGCGCTTATTTAAAACAGTTGAATGTTCAAATCCTGTGTTGACAGCAAATAATAATCGTAACATTTTGAATAATTCTTTGATCGCAAGATGCACCTATAAACAAATATGAATTAAAAATAATGTTCAATATCACCAGCTTCTGCACCCAACACTGCTCTTTCAATATACTGATTCACATTGAAGAGCTTTTATGAACTGTTCTAGAGCAAATAATAATGGTGGAATGAATTCTTTTGAATCAAATTAATGTAATGTAAGTGTAATGTTAATGTGCACATTTTTAACTAAACAGTTGCATTAGAAAATCAAATAGTTGAACTTTCAAGCAAAAAAATAATAATATCTTTCAACAAAAATAGTTGATTATTCAACCAAATAGTACAATTTTCAAGCTAAAAAGACAATTTTTTCGAGGATAGTTGAATTGCTATAAAAAGTTCATTTCCAACAGGAAAGATGACTTTTTCACTCTAAAAGATGAATTTCCAACCCGAAAAGTTTAATTCTCTACAAAACAGTGCATTTTTTACCCATATGACTTTTCTATGACGACAGATGAATCATCAACCAAATAGATGAATTTCCAATAAATAAAGTTAAATTACGAACCAAATAATTAAATTTTCAACTAAAACATATATTTTTTGTACCAAAAAGGGAATCGGTCAATTTCAGTTAAAAAAATTAATTCCCAACAACAAAAAACGAATTTTTGAACAAATACTTGAATCCGTAACTAAAAAGATTAATTTTCTACACACAGGATTAATTTTCTAAACAAAAAGAGGATTTTTTAACAAAACA
Source organism: Andricus curvator (assembly GCA_932195095.1). Taxonomy (NCBI): domain Eukaryota; kingdom Metazoa; phylum Arthropoda; class Insecta; order Hymenoptera; family Cynipidae; genus Andricus; species Andricus curvator. The sequence continues at coordinate 269,342 of CAKNYM010050986.1, forward strand.
TGAATTTTCTACCAATAGTTCATTTTTCAACTTATAAATAATAAATTTCCAACCAAAAACGGAATAGTTGACCCTTCTGTAGAAAAATGAATTTTCAACCAAAAAAAAATATGAATTTTCAACTGGAATGAGTAATCATCAAACAAAAAAGGCATTTTTTGAAAAGTAGTTAAACTTTAAACTCTTGAATCAAAGCAGATTGATTTTCAACCAAACAGTTGCATTTTTGACCAAAAGCGATGAATTTTCAAACTACAAAATTAATTTTCTACGAAAAAGGACCTATTTTCAACAAAATACATGAGATTTCAGTCAACTAGTTGAATTTTCGACTAAGAAAGATAAATTTTCTGCCTAAAGTATACTAAAATAAACAATAAACCATGTTTAATAAGAAAATTGTGTTAACGCAGATACGCATCATTTTTTGATATAAATTCAGTGGAATGATACCTTTTCCAGGGTAACTGTGAATATAGGTTAATGTAAATAAGGAACAAATATTAAGAGAATCATAAAGAAATGTTTGAAAACTTCATTTTGCAATATCTGAATAACAAATTTCGGAACAAATTAAAGAAATTAAAGAACACACATTTAATATAATAGAGTTGAACATAATATAGAAAAGTTCGCGTTTTGGGCATATAAACTATATATATATATATATATATATATATACCATTAAACCATTTCCCTTTCAGGGTAGGCGTGACACTACCCGTTTCGGGTAGTGTTTCTAGGTTTTTCTTGTAGTTATAAATAACTACAAGTGTGGGCTCACCACACCCACGATGTGCCAACAGCACTCATGTCAGTATTCTTGAATGGTCACCCATCCAAGTACTAACCGCGTCCAACGCTGCTTAACTTCAGTGATCTGACGAGAACTGGGTTTTTCAGCGTGGTATGGCCGTTATAATTAAACTATAATTGAGTGCAAAACGCCAGACAGGTGATGAGACAAAATCTTGAATACATTTTGATTTCAGATTTTATTTTATAACAATTAGGTGGCATTATTTAAACCCTAATTAATATAAAAAGTTTTACATTAGCGAAAAATTTATTTTGATTTTGATTTTTATGCAAAACTTTGAGCACGCGATGATAATGTTCAATGTTTGTTAAAAATTCGCTTTTTTGTATTCAAAATTAAGTTTTTCAGCTAAAAATTCAACTATTCCAGCTTCAGATTCATCACTTTCAATGAAATCTAATTTTTTCGTTGTAACTAAGATTTTTTAATTGGCATTAGGTTCAATAATATTTATTTTTGTTCTGCAATTAATTTTTAAACAATTTCAGAAGTGAACTGCAATGTTCACGAATCGTCCGCAAGATTCGTAGTTTTGGTCAGCATTGAAACACCTCATTTTTGTTATAGTAACTAAGCTTGTAACTATTTTATTTTTGTTTCGAAATTGATTTTTAAAATAAAAATTGATCTTTTCTAGTATGACCTTCAACTTGTTGACTAAAAATTCATGTAATCGGTTGAAAATTCTTCTTTTCAGTTGAACATCAACTACTTGGTTTAGAGTTGAACTGCGTTCTAAAAAATGTATTTTTTAGATGATTTATTCTATTAGTTGAAAATTGTGCGATTTGGTTGAAAGTTCAACTATTTTCGTAAACAAAATTTGTTTTTGCTTGAAGGTTCAACTATCTGATTGTTAATGTAATTTTTTGTTTGAAAATGTATATATTAACATTCAGAGTATTCAAGAAATATTTTTTTAATACAGAGTAATTCAGATAATTCTTAGTGATTCAGGTAATCTAAGTGATCCACTTATAATCTAGGGTAATCCATTTTTAAGTCAGTTAAGTCGAAGTGATTTAGATAATCTAAGTAATTAGTGTGTAATCAAGAGTAATACAAATAATTAGGAGTAATTTACATTGTGAACCCAAATAGTTTACAAATATATAGTTAAAAATGTTTTTTTGTGAGAGACTAATTTCTTAACTGAAAAATCGAACTATTCCATTTTTAGTCGAAAATTTTTCTTTTTTTAGTTGAAAATCAATTTTTTTTTTTAGTAGAAACAATACATTTTTATTTCAAAATTCAGCTAGTTCGTTGAAAATTCTTATATTTTATTTTGTGTAATCCATCTCAATTTATTGTCAAAGTTTCTTGTCCTTGCATTTTTTGTGCGTAAAAATATACTTTTTTTAAAAAGCGTTCAACTTGCTCTTTGTATTCTGTAACAATGAAAGTACACGCAATTATAAAACATTGAACAAATATGATGCGATAATAATCACCGAAATGTTTACTGACACCAAAACAATAGATGATATTTTTTCTTAGCTTTAGTTCTTGACTATTACGTGATTTTTCCATGTCTAGATGTTTACCTATTAAAACAGAAATTTCTGCAAGTGAGTCACTAAGAACTTACATGTATCTATCACTCATGCGCACATAAAACCCATTCACAAAACGTGGCAGTTTCGTGGAAAAAATGT
>CAKNYM010050986.1:301819-313562 GCA_932195095.1 Andricus curvator
GACTGTGTTTATCGTATTTTTATTATCACTCGTTTGGAAAATTGTGCATTTTATTGAAATTCTTTATTCTTGAATAGTTTCTAGTATTTATATTTCTAAATTAAATTAGGAACAACATGTTCCGAATGATAATTTTAACAATAAATACAAAATGTAAATGTTAAAATGCATGTATGATGAGATGTTCAAGCTGGACGATGAAGGGTTATCGAATTGCACCACCAAAGTAATTCCGCCAAAGTGTACTCCTTTGATCTATATGAGTAATTTCTTTGAAAGAAATGGAAGGATTTTTTTGGTCATCCGTTCATATGCTGATTCAACTTTTATTTCAAAAATAAATAAAAGTGCCGATACAAGTTGCCGACGTTTCGACACGGCTTTGTGTCTTCTTCAAGGCTGTTAGTGTAGAATACATTGAATTTTTGTGAAATAAAATTGCAGAGGTATAAACTGTCATGCTTGATGAAAGTTAAAGTATTAAAATAAAGTGGAAAATTTAAAAATTATTTGTGTATAACCTCCTACGCAAAAGAAGCGGAGGTTAAATTACTTAAAGTTCTACATTTTTTTTATATATATTTTTTTCCTTTCTTCCTTTAATCTAACCTTGTGATGTTTATTTTTACAGGCAGGTAAACAAATCTTATCCCATCAATGTTCTGAAAAAAGCGTGTAAATGTAACAAATCTGCGTTTATTAGATTGTGCCAGATGTCGCGAAACTTTTTTTTTCTTGCTTTTATGACCAGTATCACTCTGGTTCGTGCGCGATGCTACATAATCCTAATGATATAAATAATAATAGTTGAGAATAAATGTGAGTGTAAAAAAGTAAATGCATTAAAGATAATTGCCTATTATTTAAATGTTTTTTTGTAGTTTGCCAAAAACATTTTAATTTTGTAGATAGATAGATAAACGTTTATTTTTCAGCCTGCTGGCCTTAAAAAATTGAAATGCTTACACTTCTATTCTTTACAGAATTTTCTTAAAACTAACCCTCAAAACTAACATCCTTCCACACCTTATCTCTAACGCCGCTCGCTCTTATCGCCTTGCCTTCCTCGCTTCGCCTCGCCTCGCACGCATGTCCCTACTTTCTCGCTTTGCCTCTCGTTGCCAAACTCTGCCTCCGCGGCCAATACCTAATACTTATGTACTATTTACATTATTTAGATCTATCTATTTACGATCTGTCCTTCTCCATTCTTCTTCCTCCTTCCTTGTCTTCTTCTCCTTCTTACCCAACACTCACTTCTCCCATGCTACTGCCCTTTTGTCCCCCTTTTCATGCATCAATACCGCCATGCTTATCCCACTTCTTTCCACTTCTACGCACTCCTCCAACCAGTGCTGCACTCTTGCATCCCCCTTCCCACATAGTTCACACATCCTCTTTTTCCTAGAAAGCCAGAACCTATTAAAACCCTCCATACACCCACATCTCATCCTCGCTATAAGCTCCTGACTTCGTTTCTCTCTTTTCTCACACAAATATTGCTCTCTCGCCCTTGGCATAATCCACACATAGTTCCCGTTAAACCTTTACTCTCTTATTTCCCCCCTGCTGTCTTCTCTCTCTACATGCCGTTTTTCTTAACCAACTCATATACCTTTCTTCCTTCCTTGTGCATCCTTCTCACTTCATCCATCTCTAGTCCATTCGTTCTAAAATACACTCCTTAACCAGCTTCCTTCCCCCCTATTTCAAAAATTTCTCCTCAAATTTACACGCTTGACTCCCCGCTAGAATCCCTACACTCGTTCTTCCCGTCTTCCTCCTGACAATATAATTAGGTGTGTTCCTTGCCAGCCCCAGTGTCCACTTTACAAACCTGTACTGTGCCCTATTTACTCCTTCTTCTTCACCCCTGCTACGTTCCAGAACAGCACCTTCACAACTCCTCTAACCTGCATTACCCTCATCCCCCTACTTCCTACGAAACAAATTCTTCTGCACTTCCTTCAACACGTCTTTCTCCTCGTCCCACACCCACATTTTCTCGTCTATTTTTATTTTCCGATATTCTACCTTCGCCAATCTCCCTTCACTCCTGTCCCTCCTAGCCCGGTCGTACAGAATTCTCTGTACATCCCTTTCCTTTCTCGTCAAATCGTGATCGACGAAAACTTAACCTTCCCTACCCTGCCTTCATCCCACCCTATGCTACTTAAATTTTCCTACCCTGCCTTTATCCCACCCTATGCTCTGCATCAGCGCTTCCACGCCCTCCCTTTCTTCCCCGCTCTTTAGCTTCAACCCTCTTATCACAATATTATTTCTCCTGTCTGCCTTCTCCTTTCTCTCCATTCTCAAGTCCATTGCCCTTATCCTTTCCCTATCCGCTCTCTCCTTCTTTTCATTCCTACGCTCTCTCACTTTCTCTTCCATCATATTCTCTACCCTCTCCCAAATATCTTTAATCTTGTTCCCCTTACCCCCGTCACCTGCTTCCATTCCCGTCCTTCCCTTCACCTTCTGAAGTCTTTTTTCCGTCCTTCCCTTCCACATCCTAATCTCCTTTTCCATCTGTTTTATTCTAACTTCTTTTTCATTCCCCCCCCCTCTCTAACCCATCTACTCTCTCTCTCAGCTCTCTCACCTCCTTCTCCCGTTTCTCATATCTGATTCTCAAGTCCTCCCTCATGCCTTCCATCTGCCCTGATCTCGGCTAACACCATCCCAAGAGCCTCCTTCTCCAACGTCCCCTCTTTATTTTTTTTTCGGGGGGGGGGGGGGGGGACCCACGTGTTATCCCACTTTTTTTAAACGGACTCTCAACCTCGCTTTTCTCCGGACTCTCTTGGCTGTCTCTCTTCCTCTTCAAGAAATCCTCCCCGTCACTTGCGCTCGACTCTCTCGCTCTCCCTCTCGCTCTCTTTCTCGACCTTCTTGCTTCCTTCTTTCCCACCGTTCCGCTTTCTCCCTCTCCCCGACGCACCGCTCGACACCTAGCCACGTGCTGTTGGCCGTCGTGGCTTGTGGAAAATTCCCTCCACGCAATTTCACTATCAGCACTGCCAGTACTCTCGCTGCCTACCTCCCGCTTTGCCGTTGGTAACTGGGACCTCTTCATGCAGTACCTTCCGCAACCGACAGATGTCCCTGCAGAATGCTCGCGTGTTTTGCCGCCAAATTTTCCTTTTACTTCCCTTTTTTCAATTCCTCACAGTCCCTGCGGACACCCCTTTCCCCCACTTAGCATCCCACAACTCTGTGAGAATCACCCTTGACCCCTCGAAAGCCCAAGACCCCTGACCACAAACTCCCCTGATAACTTGCCAACCTAACCTCACTTTCCCTATCTAACTAAGTTCCACCTCACACCTACGCTGAAAATTACTTTTTGCCTCCCTAATTCACCCCACACAACCCTACTGTCCTCCTAGGCTTCCACCCTCACACTCCACTCACACCTTCCAAACAAATTCCGTAAAATCCTCTCACCACCTGTCACTAAACACTTTCTCACTTCGCCAGCAACATGCCAGTCTTTTAATTAAAAAAAAAACAAATACTAGAAACTATTTAAGAATAAAGAATTTCAATAAAATGCACAATTTTCCAAACGAGTGATAATAAAAATACAATAATCATAAAATGGTATAATTTTATTAAATGTTATTAAAAAATGGAATGAATAAGGATTTTGATGAAGAAAAAAAAGAAGAAAAAATTACGGATAGCGAGAATCGAACACGCAACCTTGCGGCTATCAGCCGAGTGCTCTACCAGGGAGCTACCGACGCTTCGAAGTACATTTAAACCGGCTCGATGCCCATCCGTTCACAATTTTTAAAATGCATTTTTCTCGAAAATGGTTCAAAATTGCGTCTTCTTGATTTTTCTCAGAAAACCTCCGGAACGTACCTTTCATTGAGAATAGTATCAATTTAGACAAAAAAAGCATAATTTCTTGGAAGTTGCGGTTTTTTTCTGAAATTCTTAGCCTAGCTTGTGCTTTTTAGTTCTGAACAATTTAGTGAATGAACAATAGACATTTTTTTTAACAGTCTCTTTCTTTTTTGTGAATATCTTTATTTGAAATAAATGAGATATTAAAAATATTCCTCATATTTTCTATATGGATCTAATTAATTTAAGCTTTTCTTGAAGTAGGTACTGAGATCATTCTTGTTTAAATTAATGTTATTATTTATTATTTGTGCCAAACTAAAAAGTCAAATAAAAGAAGAGAGTCATAGACCATTATGAATTGTTTCAACATTTATGCTTGTTACCTTACAATTGAGGAGAAGATAGGTATAAACAATAATAATTTGTTTAAACAATTCTGTTTATTGAATTGCATTGATTATTACCTAGTTTTAAGGGGTCGTTCATAAACTACGTTACTAATTTTGTGCTGTTTTTACCCTGGCGGCAACAGGGCTGCCCTTTCATCCCCACGCAACGTTGCGTTGGTTGCTGTCTTCACTTAGGGTCTCTCGTCGCTTAGAGTGTCGCCATTCAGGGTCTGCTGTCGCGGTATAAAGAACAGTGAAGAAAGACCGGATGCTTAGATGATGTGTCACTATTGTTCTCGGAAACTATCATTCGTGGAAAAAAATGTGTTCAACAAAAAATTTGTATCTTAATGAGGTCTACAACTATTGTCTGGAAAATTTGGGGAACTTTTGCGTATTGGCTGAGATAAACGTAAACAGCCATGATTTTTATTTGGTTTTTCGTGGTTTAACCATCAAAATCGCCTTGTCGCTATTTTTCACTTTAGATTAGTAATCGCCGCGTCAAAATACATAAGTATTCGAGGTTTGAAGGAAATCGGAGAGTTCAGCTATTCGAAGCTGTACCCTTCATTTTCAACGAAATAGTTGAATTTTCAAGAAGTCGAAGTTTCAATAACAGAAAAAATTAATTTTTAACCAAAAATCTGCATCAGAACCCGAATATTTGAACTATCAAGCAAACAAAGTTAATTTGCAATTAATAAAAATGATTATTCTACCATAACAGTGGAATTTTAAACCCGAAAATATCAATTTTCGACAAAAACGTTAATTTTTAACCCAGAAAAATTACTTTTTTTCTATAAATGATGAATTTTTCACCAAAAGCCGAATTTTTAAGAAAATAGATGAATCTTGTAACGAGGTTTTCCAACTTCACAGTGTTCGTACTGTTAACCACGACCTGGCCGGGGAAGGCCCAAGATGAAAACCTACGACTAACCTACCGGATTACACTGAGTTCGTGGGTACCCTTTTGACCCAGGAACTACCCATGAAGCTCGTTGATTATTTTTATCACGCGCCAGAGAGGTTTCCCCACCCAAGCCCTGCTGGTTCTAGTCCTGTCGCGCTTGACAGGTCGACTAGCTCAATTCCTCACCGGCACAAGACACACAGAGGAGTGGAATTCGCGCGAGCAAGAGAGAAGTTTATTTTTGTAAGCAATGTAAAATTTAAAAAATTATATAAACCTGATCAATTAACAACATGACGAATTTACATCCACCTCATAACAGTTAACTTACACCCGGAATCGACAGACCACGTTCCCAGAGCAACCTGTCACATTTTCAGTGGCCGCCCGAGGTACCCGCGCCGCACCACGCCATTTTTCGTGTCTGACGGCGTGCTCCGATTCACGGTTCGAATTGAAGGACGCCCACCTCGACTTGCTAGTATCGGGTTTTGAGTCGGGCATGCCTCAAATTTCCGGGTGGCGAGGGGCCCTCGGTCAATCTACGCGGCACTGATTCTACTTATAACGCGCGTGAGGTCAACACTCGACACGAGAGCCTGGTAATATTTCTCCGGGTTTTTCCCTTGAGTTGCAGGTCGTCCGGCCACACCGTTGCCAAGCCAAGAGTACAAGTGTCGAGAAAACGTGCTACTCTCCACTTCCTTCCGTTCCTTTTCGACCCGTAATACCTTCGTGTCAAGGCTGTCGATTGGTTATTATAACATTGATTTACAATGTCTGAGAAGGAATTGCTTGTGATTGTGGTGGCAACTAAACACTATGATAAGTATCTTTATGGCAGAAAATTTAAGGTCATAGCAGATCATAAACCTTTAATATGGCTTATGAATATAAAAGATCCGTGCTCGAGTCTTATGCGATGGATGCTAAAATGACTGGAATACAAATTCGAAATAATTTATTAAAAAGGAAACTTAAATACTAACGCGGATGCCCTATCTGCAGTACAATATGAAAACAGGAACAAAATAAATATTATGAAAAGAATGGGCGCTGACGAACTGATAAGTGAAGGTTCTTGTGATGACGACAGTAGAAACCAGGCGGAGGAAGACAATGAATTCAATTCTCAGATTCAATGTAACGAAAGAGCAGAAAGAAAGATTAAAAATGATCAGATCATACTTACTCAAGAATACGGACCTTAGAGAATAAAAGAAACTTACATGAAACGGATGCCGCCAGACAAGGATAAATTATACAAGAAATAAAAAAAAACGACACGAATGGCCGAACATGACGAAAGAGGTGGATGAATACATAAAACACTGTGACACTTGCCAGCGGAATAAGAATATACACAAGCGAACTTACCAATACACTACACCAGATATTCCCAATAAACCAACGAAAAAATTTCAATTGATCTTATAGGACCCCATGACGTTTTTGAGGATTCATGGCAAACCAAGAATTATTTCAACCGACAATGGAACAGAATTCGCATTATGGGAATTTGGTGAGTTGCAAATGGGAAGAGAACCCAATACTATTTTCGACGAGAACATGGACACTGGGAATTCAGAATATATAATCAAAACTCAACGTGTCATAACAGAAAACCAAGTGGCAAATGCTCTTGAGAGAATTGAGTTACACCAAAATCAAAACAATGAGCCACTTCCTAAACCTTTACCGAAGATTCATATAAATGACCTAGTCCTTATTCGAAACTTGACTCCCAGATCATTTGACGAATTATAGAAAGGACCTTATAGCGTACTAAATGAAACGAATCAAGGAAGCTTCGGAATAAAAGTAGGGTTAGACCGTAAATTGTATCATAGGTCAAACATTAAGCCTTACATTTCGGTTTCAGATGAGGATACATTAAAATGTATCACGAGTATTGGAGAGTCGTGTTAGGCATAGACTTTGAATATCTAGAACATAATCAAGAAACGTTCAAAGTAGCTTTACAAACTATAAGTCATACTTGTACAAGAGAAACTTCTTCATGTAGCGCGTACACCAGGATCCGAAAAAAGAATAAGCGAATTAAGGATTTCTATCAAAGAATGCAAAATGTAGTGTTCATGACAGGTCAACCCAACAGAACAAAACGCGGTCTGTTTGATCTCATCGGCGATATATCAGAAACTTGATTTGGCACCTTAGACGAAAAAGACGCTCAATATTATAACGAAGAACTAGACGAACTTAAATTGGATAATGTAGAAATCGCTCACATTATTGAATATCAGACTAATTTAAGGGGTTAGGGTCAGTCGCAAGGCAAAAAAAAAACGATTTCTTTAAGCATTTTTTTTTTAAACAGGTTTTATGACTTATTTACAAATGTTCTACAGTTCGAGTAGCACACATTACGAGCAGTTACTGTGATTTTTTAAGGTAAAAATATCGATAAACACGCAAGTTACAGGTAATTTTCCAGAGGTGAAAAAAAAAGAAAGTGTTCTGTGGTGCGCATCGTAACTCATGACTGGAGCATCTGAAGTGAAAAATACAACGGGATTAGTTAAAAAACGATATTCCCTTGTACTTGAACGTCGAATTAAGTCAAAATTTTAATTTTCAACAAAATTTCGTAATGATCGGTTCAGCCATTCTGGAGATATCATGCGCACCGACTTAAAAAACATGGTTTCGACAACAGCGCGTTTTAGTGTACACCCCAAGTCCCATGGAGGCCCGTTCGGTTTGTAATGCCCAGAACTGCTGACCCAGGCAGTTCGAAGTTAAGCTGGGTATAGCGACAGACCGCGCGAGGCACCTTTCGGTTCGGCTCGGATTTCGATAAAATTTTAACACAACACTTTCGAAATGTTGTACTTTCAGAAAATTCAATTTAAAAAATAGATTTTTTTTAAAATCCTGACTGACCCTAACCCCTTAATATTAAACTCCTTAAGAGATGAATCCGAACTAATAAGTAATTCAAAATATCAAGCAGCGCAAATCAACTAAAAATTTGGAAAAGTAGAAAATCTATCTCGAAACAATGAATATAATTAAATGATCGACGAATCTCTATTAGAATCAACTGATAGCTTAGACAGACAGGAATATTCTTTATCAAAGGTAGAAAGTCTATTAACTGATGGCAAAAGGGGGATAAATCACCCCAACATACTTTCCGCAGTTGTGACAAATTTTCCTGTCCCTTTCGAAGAGCGATATTTCTCTATGTTAATCGATATTAGCGAGGTAGCAATAACATTTCAAAATCGAAGAGCGTTGATTATTCTCAACATTCCATTACTGGAAGAAAAATTGTACAACTTAATTAGAGCCATGACAATACCTCAGATAGGATGGTTTTATAATTTTCTCATTATACCAAATAATCACTTGATTATATAAGATAGATTATATAAGATACGTAATTCACGTATAAAGGCTTCTTTTATATTACATTTGAATATAAACTGTACTGATAGCTTATGAGTTAGGGAATGGAAGAGCATTAATTAATGCTTTTAAAATGTTAATTCGAAACTGTTCCTATACACATTGTAGGTTTGGTAATAATCGACATACCAGACATGTTACCCATGTACAACCGAAGATATCTATGAGCTCAGAATCTTCAACAAATGTACCTAGACGAATGGTCAGAAGAACATTTTGAACTTAAGATAAGCCCGCAAAGTACAATCTTAGAGAGGGAGATGTGGAGCGTTGCGCTTTTTGCATAAGTAAGAATATAATGTAACTTATCTTTCGACCGACGAATGCCTCTAGAATGCTCTCTTACATACATCTGACATTGTCAGCGATATGAGTCCTAACGAGCAAACCGGCAGGTCGTACTGCTTGAAAGAGCAGTCGGGCATTTTTTTGTAAAATTTTAGTATGCAATAAAGTGAGAAATGGGAATGGTTAATTTCCATGTCTAAAAAAATCAAATGAACTTAAATTCAGTTATTTACGACACGCATTGCTCCAACAGACATTAATCGATTGCAGCGCTTGGGACGTAACACTACAAACTTGAAAAGCGGCACTTGAGGTCGGTTCCTACGATTCGCACTGGAAACGTACAATCATCAATAATGTCCCTCTTCTCACCCATGGTGCATAATGTACTATCAAGCTCACCACTTTTCAACGCAATAATGCATTTCCAACCAGATAGTAGAGACTAAACAAATTGATTTTGAAATTTCCCACCAAGCAGTTGAACTTACGAACAGAGTCAAATCTTCAATTAAGAAAGAGAAATTTCCAACAAAATAGCTAATTTTTTATTAAAATAGTTGAATTATCAAGCAAAGAAGATGAATCTTCTACCCACTATATACATTGTAAGTTGACAAGAATGAGACGTGTTCATACTGTGTCGCTTAAAATCTATTCATCCACACTTTTGATATTTGGTCCATTATAAAAAAAATCGATAAACGATGAATTCATCATATTAATTTGTGCAATAATGAAGCTTTGCAAGAGATAAAATTGGACGAATAAAGATCTTTTTTCTGGAACCTTTGTTCAAACTATGAGCGTATGCCAATATGATTTTTTAGATACCGCTATTTGTTCTATAACATAGGGGAGAGTGGGGCACAGAGGACCGGCGGGGCACAAGGGTTCGGCTTGATAATATTGTATTTTATGGCGCCATCTCTTCGCTACAGCCGGCATTACAATGTACAGTGACTATTTCAGTTTGTGTCAAGTCAGCACTCATGTCGAATCAACGCTCTCAGAAAAAAGTGAAAAAAACGAAAATTCAAGGTAAGCTTATAAGAAAATTCCATACATATAGCCTTCTCATCATGTTTATCAGTGCTCCTCCTATTGAAATGTTAACTGAATGTATGTTAGGGTTCACTTAGCTTACTTTTTGCCGAAGTTGCGTCTCTGAAATTTTCGACGTATCAAGTGTAGGTAGGATTGTTTAGGAATTAAATGCGGGGGCACAGAGGACCAGGTAGTGGTGGGGCAGACAGGACCGACACGACGCGACGCTGACGGGGCTAACTCATACTTCGATAGAGACTGGACATTTTTTAAATACAAGTTCATACATTTTTCAATCATTTTTAAACCTCTTATGTCGAATAATGTAAAAATAATATGAAGATTACTGAAAATTTATAATATTTTCGACTATTTGATCAATCAGTTCCGCGGACTTCCTTGAATATGCAATATCTATTTCAAATCAAAATTATAATGAAAGGATATCCTTACTGTTTATGAAAATTTTTTATTTATTCAAGTATATTTTTATTTTAGATGGTACGGAACTATAAAAAAATAAAACCAGAACCTAGCTGGAACGTTGATAGCATGCAGATGGCAATTTCGGCCGTCAAATCTAAGGAACTTTCTACAAGACAAGCATGTCAACGTTTTGGAGTTCCGAAAACTTGTCTCCTGCGTAGAATGAAAAGTGATACAGTGACTGGCCCACGAAACGATCATTTTCAACCAGTTTTCTCCAAAGATCAAGAAAAAGAACTAGTTAATCACATATTGGACTTGGAATCCAGATTCTATGGATTATCTCCCCGGGATGTCAGGAAGTTAGCATTCGACCTTGCCGAAAAATTAAAGCTTCAGCACAACTTTAATAAAACTGAAGGTCTTGCTGGGAAAGACTGGCTCTTTGGATTTCGTAAGCGAAAACAGAAATCTCCATACGAGCCCCAGAACCTACTAGCATGGCAAGAGCTGCAGCCTTTAATAAAGTGCAGGTTCAGAAGTTCCAGGATATTTTGAGTTCCGTAATGAACAAATATAAATTCCAACCTGACCAAGTGATCAATGCCGATGAAACTGGCGTGAACACTGTTCCGAAACCAAAGAAAATCTTGGCCAAGAAAGGTCGAAAACAAGTTGGCCGTATAGTCAGTACTGAACGTGGTTTTAATATCACTGCAACTTGTGCAATTTCAGCATCCGGCCAGTACATTCCACCTTTTTTTCTTTTTCCCAGACAGCGAATGTCACCACTATTTATGAGAGGCTGTCCCCCTGGATCTGTGGGTTATGCTAACAATAGTGGTTGGATGGATTCCGAACAGAAGTTTGGAAGCGATAACTTTTGCTCGTGAAAACAACGTCATTATGATTTCCCTGCCGCCACACACCAGCCATCGGCTGCAGCCCCTTGATTACTGTTTTTATGGCCCACTGAAATCACAGCATTCTCGTGAGTGTGATTTATGGGTCAATAATCACGCAGGACAAAGAATAACAATATACGATATAATGGAAATTTTTGGAAAAGCCTTCGTTCGGACAGCCACCATGGATAAAGCAATTAAAGGTTTTCAGGTAACAGGAATTGTGCCATTTGACACAAGCATTTTTACAGAAGAAGATTTTCTGCCATCCCAAGTCACCGAAATACCTGCATCTCCAGGAAACGAGCACCTCGACCAACCACTGCAAACACGAGGACAAGAATCAGATCCACAACCATCACCCACTTCTCATGATCCGGAACCAGTTCTTCAAACTATAACACGAGGACTAGAACCAGAGCCACTACCATCAACCAGTTCTCGTAATCCGGAACCAGTTCTTCCAACTATAA
>CAKNYM010050986.1:313572-341996 GCA_932195095.1 Andricus curvator
TCAACCAGTTCTCGTAATCCGGAACCAGTTCTTCCAACTATAACACGAGGACTAGAACCAGAACCACAACCATCAACCAGTTCTCATAATCCGGAATCAGCACTTCAGAATATGTTACATCATATAGCTCCTAAACCCAAGTCTCACCGAAGTTCTAAAGTGAGAAGTCGGAAATCAAGAACACAACACGCAGAAGAATTAACCGGATCACCATTCAAGAATTGTAAGCAAGCCGAAGAACAAAATAAAAGATGCAAAGCCTCACTGGCTGCTTCTAAATCTAAACATAAAAAGAAGATTGATAAAGGAAAAAAGAAAGCGTGCTCAAAAAAATTAATTTTTCCAAAACGCAGAATTGTTTCCCACGACAGCGACTCCAGGGAGAATGACAACGTTGAATGCGTCTATTGCCACGGAAGATTCCTTGAATCTAAAGCAAACGAAGGTTGGATTCAATGCAGAGATTGTAAAGGATGGGCACATGATGCTTGTGCTGCAGCTGACGAAGAAGATGACTTCATAACGTGTATGAATTGCTTGTGAACATTTTGTAAAGTTGCTTCATGAAAATCAACATTTTGTTTCGTTTAATTCGCCAAATCATTAAAAAATGATTGATATTTATCAACTCAAGACGTTAGGATAACAACTGATGAGACCTATGTTTTCGAAATTCTGTTTTTGATGATTTCGAATGTCATAGTAATGATTTTCAATAATAAAATATGTTTACTTCTGAAAATTTATATCTTATATATGAATTACATATAAGGACCGACGTGGTCCTCTGTGCCTGGGGACTGGGGCACAGAGGTCCAAAAATTTGTTCCTAAATTTGCCATTCTTATGTCCGAAATAAAAATAAAATGCCTACAAACAAAGCATTTATCGAAAGTAGATAGTTTTCGAAATCTGTACGTCAAATTTAAGTTTAAAGTATATGCTAGTTATAATTGTATCGCAGAAAGAACGTTTAAGTTAAGAATAATTAAGTATTTGTGCCCAGGCTTTAATTTACGATATCGACTAAGGTGATGACTAGCTGCTGTTCGTATACGACATATATATTTTTTTATCAGAGTGAGGCAGAAGGTCAGAAAGGGGGAGTCAGCAAATCAAAATGGGCTACGTGGATCACGAAAAGCCCACTAGTATACATATGGAAAGATCTTGTCGAAAATTCCTTTTCTCGCTGAATCAGTATCATCTAATCCCATTTACTCTCATCTACTCGATTAGAAAAGAATGAGGATCACCGTCGGTACTCTATACCTTGCTTTTGCCGTTTTCGTTGATTCTATTGGTAAATATATAATAATATAACATCATTACTTCTCTAACTTCTCCCTTCTTTACATCACAACCCCTAATATTCTTCAGATCCCTCAGTTCTGATACTTTCTACCTCCTCAGTTACCTGACTTCTGCTTCCTCTACTCTCGGTACCCCCACATCCAACAATCACACTCGCTTCTTCAACTTCCCAACCCCTCACGTCAGACTTTTTCCATCCCATCACTTCCCTCACTTCTCCATCTTTTACTGCCCCTAATTTCACTCCCATACTTCTCCTACTTCTCCTTCCCACGATCACTTCCCTTATTTCTCCATCCTCTACTTCCCCTGATTCCACTCATATACTTCTACTTATCCTCCCTTCCCTTACTTCTTCCTCATCCATACAAATTCCATTAATATGAATAATATAGATCAGAATGAAGCGTAAAAGTGAATTGAACAAAAATTTCTTCACCTGTGAAATTTGCTTTTCTACCTTACATTTATATATATTTGTGGATTATGGATTATTTGTGGATTATTATATTATATATAGGCCAACAGCCATACCACGCTGAAAAAACCAGTTCTCGTCAGATCACTGAAGTTAAGCAGCGTTGGGCGCGGTTAGTACTTTGATGGGTGACCATTCGAGAAAACTGAGTGCTGTTGGCACATCGTGGGTGTGGTGAGCCCACACTTGTAGTTATTTTACTACAAGCTATCCACCTAGAAACACTACCCGAATCGGGTAGTGTCACGCCTACCCTGAAAGGGAAATGGCTTAATGGTATACATACATGCAAAGGGCGAGAGCGCAATATTTTTGTGAGAAAGGAGAGAAAGGAAGTCAGGAGCTTATAGCGAGGGTGAGATGTGGGTACATGGAGGGTTTTAATAGTTTCTGGCTCGATAGGGAAAAGAGGATGTGTGAACTATGTGGGAAGCGGGAGGCAAGAGTGGAGCACTGGTTGGAGGAGTGCGTAGAGGTGGAAAGGAGTGGGATAAGCATGGAGGTATTGATGCATGAAAGGGGGGACAAAAGGTCAGTAGCAATGGTGAAGGGAGTCTTGGGTAAGATGGAGAAGAAGAGAAGGAAGGAGGAAGAGGAATGGGAAAGGAAAGATTGTAAATAGAGGAGGAAGTAAATATAAGTGAATGTAAATATTGTAAATAGTAGATAAGTATTAGAGAGTTTGGTAATGTGAGGAAAAGCGAGAAAGTAGGGACATGCGTGCGAGGCGAGACGAAGCGAGGAAAGCAAGGCGATAAGAGCGGACGGCGTTAGAGATAAGGTGTGCAAGGATGTTAGTTTTAAGAAAATTCTCTAAAAAATGGAAGTATAAGCAAGCCAATTTTTTCAGGCCAGCAGGCTGACAAATAAACTTTTATCTATCTATCATATATAATTTTTCCGAATATCTACATAAATTCAGATAGTAAAGAATAATCCGAAACAGAAAAAACTACGAATTCCACATTTTCGTAAAAATTGTTTACAACAATAACAATTGTTCATTTCCATGACAATTGTAACTGGCACTCACTCTCACTACGATTTAATGCATGTTCATCCAATAATTTCTCTAATATTCTCATCGAATTCATTTTCTGCTAATTAAAATTGAAAATTTGAAAGTTTAAAAACCACGTTTAAATTGAACCACGCCATTCTTTCATAATTTCAGTTTTTTTTTAACCGGCCTGCATCTGATAACAAGGAAAGGGTCATTCGTTATGGGCAATTCGACGCGCTCCAGGGTGTTTGCCTCGTGAGTTTATAATGGTACTTGAAGTCACTCCCACGATCAGAATTGAGGGGCATGACCGTACTCAAACTCAGTCCCAAATTGAGTCCAGCGGCGTTCTCTCATCTGTTCCTTCTTTTCCTCACCACTGGCGGCCCCTTCGTACCACTGTATGAGGAGGAGAGTATGAGCGCGCGTGTATGAGAGAGAGAGGAGATGTCCGAAGGTGTAAAACCTCTCTTTTGCTCCAAATGTTACATAACATTTTCCCTTTACACTTGCTTGCACCTAACAAAACTGTTCTGGTAAGAATTTGTGCGAAACTTTACGAACGAACTCGATTCTAGTCAAACTGCCATTCTGTAAGGACATCATACTTTTGATAAGGAATTGTTCTGTTTCAAAAATTTCACGCCTTCTTGTTCTTACACTTCTCATTTTTACGTATGTATCAATTTGTACACCCTCTAAAGCGTCAACGAAATGAAAACTAGACACCTTGCCCCTTTCCCGCCATTCCTAAAAAGCACAGAAAGTCAGGTAATTGATAGAGGAGTGGAGGGAGAGCGACGTTGAATCAGCTTAGCTCCGAGGAGACTATTCACGGGACTGAGTTCTACTGTAGCCGACTTTGATGAGGGTCGATGACCATGCCGTGAAAATGCTAACTGAGCTAACACTGGGCGTCACTGCAACGTTATTCTGTTGTTCTTTTCCCTTTTTTTATAACATTAAATACAAACATTTTCTCAAAAACCCGGCTGTGGTCGGCAAAACAGACTAAAATTCAGATGAGATATGCAAAATATCACACAAAAATATTCAACCGTGCAGCGGAAATCTGGAATCTCGTTTTATAACTCTGATAAATCCCCTCAAGGTCGGTTCATACGACTCGCACTGGAAACATACTCTCATAATTTTGATTGAATCATCAGAATAATGCTTTCTGCAAAAAAAGTTGAATTCAACAAAAGATTTTAGAAATAGGCGTGCTGAACACAAAGAAATGAATTCTCTATTTCTTCTTGCAGAATGCAGTTCACAGCCCGACGAGAAACCTAAGAGCGAACGTAATCTTGGCCCTTCTTCTTCTTCTGCTGCTCGACAACAACATTTGCCTGATCGGAATCCTCCGGAGGAGGCTCCTTTCCGTGGCAGGTCCAGGTTTCCTGCTAAAAGGAATCCTATTGGCGAACGTAATCCTGATTCTTCTTCTTCTGCCAGACGACATTCACCTGACCGCACTTCTCCAGCGGAGGCTTCTACTCGTGCCAGGTCCATTTCTCCACCCGGCAGGCCACCTTCAGATGGAGTACTTGGATATACAATAGAACAACTTGGATGTGTTCGACTTGTTCCTCGCACAAATCGGAACCGTCAGTTCGAATTTCGAAGATATGTCATTCCTGCCGATATGCCAATAAAATTGCGACCAGAACGAATTAGATATGTGCCCGTGTCAAACCGAGAATATATTGTATTAACAACATCCAATGGTGAGGTTTTCGCACTATTGGATTATACTGGGACTCTTCTTGGAATGTATAGGTCAGATAGAAGACATGCGCGCATAAAAATAAATATGATGAGCGGCGCAGTTTATAATTTGACTCAAGATGAAATGAAGGATTGTCCAGTAGGTAGAAAGCAACTAACCACCTTAAACAGTTTTATTAAAGTTTCTGGAAATTACGATTCACTACAGTCCGCACGGAATTCCCAAGTCGAATGTAATCCTGGTTCTTCTACTTCTGCCAGACAACATTCACCTGACCGCACTTCTCCGGCGGAGGCTGCTATACGTGACAGGTCCATTTCTCCACTCGGTAGGCCTCCTTCAGCTGGAGTACTTGGATTTACAATGGAAAGACTTGGATATGTTCGGCTAATTCCCCTGACAAATCCGAACCGGCAATTCGAATTTCGAAGATATGTTATTCCTATCGGTATGCCAATTAGATTGCGATCAGAAAGAAATAGATATGTGCCCGTGCCATCCCGAGAATATATTGTATTATCAATATCCAACGGAGAGGCTTTTGCAATATTGGATTATAGTGGGACTCTTCTTGGAATGTATAAGACAGATGGATATCATTCGAGAATAAAAATAAACATGATAAGCGGTGCAGTTGACGATATGTCCGTAACAGAAATAAGGGAATGTCCTGTAGGCAGAAATAACCCAATTTTTCCACTTCGGTTTAAAGAGGGTGCTTCCAACGATGATACTCTACAACATGTGTATCATTAATTCAATAGAAAAAAGTTAAACTGAAATATAATATTCTTTGTAATTCACAGTCGGATCAAAATTAAATAAAAAGATTTAAATGCGAATGTATTATGGTTATTGCCAAAACTGCCAACAGAATTTTTATTATTTTTTCAGGTGGAGCGTATAATTTATATGGGTATTAATTTGTTAGTGCAGTCACGTAGCCTCATTATCCAGGCGCAACGGCAGATAGAGTGGGGTGAAGTCAAATAACATAGTCAACGATCACTTATAGGATGCATTCCTACTTGATTTTAGATTCTGTTTTCATAGAAAAATTTGCTAATGAATGTACAACTGATATGTGCAAGCGATTTTCGATGGAAATTTTTTTTTTTCGATGTTAGTCTTTTTAATTGGGAACTTAATGATAATTTCATTAGCACTTATACTTAGTTGATAAATTCTATGATGTTTGGAACAAATTTAACAAACATATTTATCTGGGTATTTGTCGACTAAAAGTTTTTTTGTTAATCTCAGTCCTTTCAGTTTAAGTTTCGCAGAATTTTCTCATCGACCGATGCCTCAATAATGCATTTATTTATCAAATTTATTCAAAAAGTCATGAAATTCGTGAAAAAATTATGAATGTTTCTGAATTTATCATAAAGTTCCGGATTAAAAAAGTTGACATTGAAAAGAACTAATTTTGCTACCGAAAAATTCTTTAATATTTGTTTAAAAAAATCATAATAGTAAGAAAAATAATCTACCAAGGAAATTTCTTCATCGCTTATTGTTTTTATCCAAATTTCTTGCAACATTACTTGAACAAATGTAAAATTATCAAAAATCGTAGAAAACATTCTTTCAAAAAATAATTTGTTAATAAAATTTTTTTTGTTCATTATGTAATATGTAAACATTTTTAAGTGATTTCACTTTATGAAGTCCACAGGTTCAGCCGGAATACAATTTTGAACCAAAAAAGTCATTTTTTCCCCACTGCATCATGGGCATCGCTGTGGACTTTCGACTCAACTGTCCTAAGTTCGATTTCCGTTGAAGGTTTTTTTTTTTCCATCAAGTTTTCCTGTTTTAGGTTCATCAAGATTTTAAATTAGGTTAATTGTTGAAATTAGGTGTGCATGATAATAACAATGTTAATTATAATTTAAGTTGAATGAATCCAGTTGTTCATGTATAGGAAAATATGTTTTACAATTGAAGTACATAATACTTTATTTCACTTGTGTATGTTTTAGGCAAAATGAATATTTTTGTTTGAATTGATGGGATTTTTTTTTACTTCAAATATTAAACAGTTTGACTTGGGAGATTAGTTCGTTGAGCATATAAAATATATTATTGACTTTGAAATATATTTATTTCCGTCAATTTGCATTTCCTCATTTTAAAGATATATTCATTTTCATTCATGGGACCTTCAGTTAGAACAATGAGTCCTTCATTTGATTCAAAATGTAAATTTCCGACTTTAATTAATATTTCTTTAATTCAAATATATACTCTTCTTTGACAAATACATCGCAGACGTATGTAAGTAATTTTTTAAATAAAAATTTTGCAAATAATCGGGTCTTTCAATTACATCAGCCAAGTAAAATTTACTTGGTGGAAGCAACCTTTTTCTCAGTATATGAGTATTGAATTTACTATACTTTGTTAATTATTCAAAATTTTATTATACCATTAAGCCATTTCCCTTTCAGGGTAGGCGTGACACTACCCGATTCGGGTAGTGTTTCTAGTTGGATAGTTTCTTGTAGTTATAAATAACTACAAGTGTGGGTTCACCACACCCACGATGTGCCAACAGCACTCAGAAGTCTCGAATGGTCACCCATCCAAGTACTAACCGCGCCCAACGCTGCTTAACTTCAGTTATCTGACGAGAACTGGTTTTTTCAGCGTGGTATGGCTGTTGGCTTGTTGTTATTATAACGTATATTTGTTTATTCGTTTCTTCTGCTTGACAGTTCAACTATTTGGTTACTGATTGGTATTTAAAGAGTGGTATTCAAAAGACATTATTCCCCTATCACCCACCTTCCCACCCCGTTTCCTCTCCTTTAGGAGCATTTTGGGCTATGAAGTCTGATGTTTCATTACATTTAATTATTATTGATTCATTTTATACGGCCTCTTTGGGTGATGAGGGATCGTTCAAGGTGGGGGAAGGAGTGTGACGGTGATTTGTATGGGGGGGGATTGTATAGGAAACAGTTATGGGGGGAAAGGAGTATGAGGCAAAGAAGAGGAAGATGTATGGAAGAGATTATCAGGATCGTTTGGGGGTTGGCCTAGAACTTGGGAGAGGTCTTAGGTACACATAGTAATATAGTATCAGTAAGTACTCGTACAAATCGCTCATTTCGGTCGGCGGTGCGGGGCATATCCTCTTTATGTTTCCACTCATGAGGGCCTTCCAGGCCTGAAGTCCATCCATAGATGCGTTTTGTCGGGTCGTCTAGCCGAAGTGTCCTTTACTTCAAATTCATGTTTAGAACAGAGAATTAGTCCCCGAGGATTAGTCCTCTGGGTTGCGTAGGTTAGGTTTGCGCTTTAAATTCAATTTTATATACTCCGGTCGTTTACGGGTCGAAGGAACGAACCCGTCAGGAATCCTTTGCTTATTCCATTCCAGGACCACGGTCGGATCCAGGCTTAGTACTGTGGATCGGTCCTGCTAAACTGCTACCGGGATTAAAGTTTTGCGAGTGGCAGAAAACTTTGCCCGATGTTCCGGTAGGCGTTTCAGGGCCTTCCTTGGCGAAACCTCTTTCTTCTTTGTGGCGGTGTATCGGCCTAGTGGCGAAGAGAGTGCTGCAGGGATGAACACCTCCTGGTGCTCACGAGCGACGGCTGGTGGCGTAACTTCTCGTTGAAAAGGCTCGACTTTCGTCTCGGCCACCTCCTGGTGGCAAGGGTCGGCGGCGGGCGGCACCTCCGCCGATAAAACTTCCCTTACGGTCGTGGCCAACTCCTTGGCACGTCGTTGGGCAAGTCTCTGCCGTTTGTTCAACGCCATCTACACAGGACTCAAAAGGACGACCGGTAAAGGTGCCTTGAGCAGTACTGAGCGAGTGGTTTGAAAAACCGGCTCACGGGTGTCGAACTAGGGATGGGCGATTCTGGATCGATTCTTCAAAGATCAATCTTTTTCACTGAAAAGATCGATCTTTTGAATCGATTCTTTGCCAGTCGATTTTTTATTGGATCGATTCTTTAGCCCAGAATCAAAGAAGCGATTCTTTCCTTTTAATTTATTTATCTGTCCGTCTCATAGTTTCGTGACCACGGCGTACAGTTTTTATCTTTATTGCTCCTATAATTTTTTCTTTTGTGCCCCAGACTGCATCTCAATCTAAGCGCAAGCACAACTTGCGCTCAGAATGTTTATTACCAAAGTTTCGAAATGGAATAGACCTCATTTTATATCCTTGATTGTTAGGAAGGGAGGTTCAAAACTTTTTATGGCATCAAAGTTGCATATGTAGGGAGCCGTCTGATTTATTGACTTTTTTTTACTTGCGCGTGGCGAGACCATAGTTTGTTCTACCATGACAGAATAGTATATTTGAGTATATTTTAGTAGACAGAAGCAAAGATATTATCTTTGTCAGAAGAATTGGAAAATGTTGACCTATATTACGATAATAAAACTACGAAAAATTTACACATCACACTGTTGTTTTATCACAGCCCATGTTCTTCATGTACCTGAAGTTCCGAACGTTCAAATGAACGAAACATTTTTCCCCACTTCTATTTTACCCATAAATATTGTTCCAACTGCAATTTAAAATATGCATCATAATTACTTTTCAATAATAAATTATTTCCAATATGAATGAACAAACATTTAAGCATTTTTCCTGGTTTACAAAGTTTTTTGTGAGAAAAGGAATGAACAGTGTCTAATCGTCGATCTTTAATCATTTTATTTGAAATTGAATAAATATAATGATTTATAGGTAAATATAAAATATTTAGGAGATTTTAACATCGATTTTAAAAGATCGATTCTTCTGATTTGATTTTTTTGCTGAATCGATCTTAATAAATTCTATCCTGGATCGATTCATGAATCGATCTTTTCGAGAAAATCGCCCATCCCGCTGAGAAATGTGACGGTGTCACATGTGGGAGTGAGAGTCTATGATGGTTTGAAAACTCAAACCAGCTCGAACGTTTAATTTGAAAATTATAATAATTTCTAGGACATCAGGAAAATTACAAACAATTTTATGTTCTACCTACTATATAAATTTTTAGTTGACAAAAATGAAACGTTTTCATACTGTGTCGCTGGAAATCTTTTTATTGACACTTCTGATATTTGTCAATTATATTCAGTGAATAGATCTCAAATAATCATATTGATTTGTACAATAAAGAAGCTTTGGAAGAGATGAAATTGGACCAATAAAGTTCTATTTTCTGGAACCTTTGTTTAAACAATGAGTGTATGTTGATATAATCTTTCAGATACCGTTATTTCTTCTGTAACATACATGTATTCAAGGACATATACCAGAAAATCTCTATGAAACTTTATTGTTAAATAAGTAAGTGCTTGCCTCCAGGCTTTAATTTACGATATCGACTAAGATAGTGACTAGCAGGTATCCGCATACGACATATATTTTTTTTTTGGCGAGAGAGGCGGGAGGTCAGAGAGGGGGAGTCAGCAAATAAAAAATGGCTACGTGGAATACGAAAAGCCCAGTAGTATATATAGGGAAACATCTTGTAGAAAATTCCTTTTCTCGCTGAATCAGTATCATCTACTGCCATTTACTCTCATCTACTCGATTATTAAAAAATGAGGATCACCGTCGGTACTCTCTTCCTTGCTCTTGTCGTTTTCCTTGATTCTATTGGTAAATATATAATAATATAACAGATTTATTTCTCTTACTTGTCCCTGCTCACATCACAACTTCTAACATTCTTCACGTCCCACACTTCTCATACTTTCTACCTCCTCACTTTCCAGACTTCTCCTTTCTCTACTTCCGCTCTCCTCACACCCAACAATTACACTCGCTTCTCCTACTTCCTAACCCCTCACATCCCACACTTTCAATCCCATCCCTTCCCTCACTTCTCCACCTTTTACTTCCCCACATTTCACTCACATACTTCTAGTTATCCTCCCTTCCCTTACTTCTTCCTCATCCATATATTTTCCATTTATAAGAATAATATAGATCCAAATAAAGCTTAAAAGTGAATTTAAAAAAAAATTTCTTCACCTGTGAAATCTGTTTTTTTTTTAAATAAATGCATTTCAGTTCACCAACAAAAACGCAGCAATCCCATATATTTGTATGGAAATACTATTTCCATACAAATGAGAAATTTAATCAGAAATTTAACCAGATAATTTAATCAGATAATTTATTGAGATAATTTCTTCGAAAGTTGTCGTGTTGACAGAAAAGGGCAACAGAGAGAAACCGAAGGAAAAACCATTACTTCTCAATCATTGAGTCCAAAAACGTCGAATCTTGATGAATTTGGCAAAACTCAATTTTTACATAAAACCAATACCTTCCATTTCATATCAGAATTTCTTAATTATAATGATCATAATGAAAAATTTCAAGTGAAATCATTATCTGCGAGGAACATTCTTGACACTAACAACATCGTTATCTCACATATATGTGAGATAACAGCTACTCATATATATATATATCTGTACTCCTATGATGCAATGGAATATTCCTTAGATACAGTTATTAACCAAATTATTTACTGAAGCATTGATTAGTTTTTTCTCTACTTTGCGAAAATGCGGATGGTCTGTACTTTTATCTGCGCTTTGGCGGTCATCGTCAATTCTATTGGTGAATATAGTAATATATCTATCATTTTTATTTTCGTTTCTGTCACACAAGCATGAATACAGCTATTTCTCAGGACTGTGGAGCGAACCTTAAGTCCCCGTTTCCACCTCATAGTCATATAATAGCCATTTGTATATTTACATTGTAAAAACTAGAGATTTCTTTTTTTTGCGGTGTTGGTTTTTTCGCGTTCTATTTTTGAATGGGATAACTTCATGCTGTTATTTTCAAGGCGAAAAAAACGATTCTGGGTTCCCACCAGTGGTGTTATTTTAGTATCATTTGGGACTAATTTTTCTCAGTCTGATTAAAATGCCTGAATCTGGCCCTGAAATAATACTTTGTTCTTACAGTCTATAACGTCAAAAATCATGACGTCATAGATATACCTGGCCAGTACATATTTACGAACTTGAACAACGGCACTCGAGGGGATTTATCAGAGTTGTAAAACGGGATTCCAGTTTTCATCCGCACGGTTGAATATTTTCGTCTGATATTTTTCAAACCTCATCTGAGTATTAGTCTGTGTTGCCGACCAGAGCCATGAACAAAAAGAAAAGAACAATATTGAAAAAAAGATTTATGAAAATTGGTTAATATTTGCAGTAATAATAGAAATGATAAACTGTACACGATCGTATACCCAGATACGCCGATACGGTCAGAGATTTTTGCATTTTCATTTGTTTATTTATTGTATGTTTACTCAGAGTATGATAAATCATTTTTGCGAGAGAGATTTTCAGTAACTATTTCTATGTAAAATTAACAATAAATAATTGTTACTATCTATATACTTCATTTAAAATTTCACGAAATTGTCATGTATTTAAAAAAGCCATTTATTGATCCATTGTGTCAGCTCCATTTATTGGTTACCTAAGGCTAAAAGACACATAAATCCTACAATTGATCATTATCTGCCATTAAAAAAAAATAATCTTCAGATTGGCGAAAGCCAATTTTTCTAATGGAAAAATGCCAAAACTTTTCCAGAATATCTGAAGTACACCTTAAATGATTCCCAGGTATACAAATTTGAAAAAATCGCTAATTTAAATATATCGCTACAAACATTTCTTATAAAAATTGTATATTGTTTATTCTTTAGGAAAATAGTGATTGCCCATCTTTCTCAAAAAACTTGAAGCAGTTTCAGTTTTTTTTGTTTTGTTTACAAGATTGATACCTGTTGTTTCTTAACAAATATAATTAACCCCTATGTTATTTTCAAGAATATATGCATCAATTCAGATGATGTAGCAAAATATGAAATTGAAAACCCACAAATTAATGTTAATGTTTTATAGAAATTGTTACTGACGATCACTCGCGCAATAATTTAAAGTATTTCCAGAGAAGAACACACTTTTTTCAATCAAAATTACAATATTTTTAAATACATACAAATTTCGTAATATTTCAAATGAAATAACACTAATAAATGATAATTGTTAATTGTCAGTTTCATATAGAAATAGTTGCTGCAAAAAAAAAATAATTTTCCAGGCCAAAGTTTTATATTTACTTATTTTGTTCCTTTACAAAATCAACAATTGTATTCTAATCAATACAAGCAAACATATATCATTTTTCCGAATATTTACATAAATTCAGATAATAAAGAAAAAGAAAAAACTATGAATTACAAATTTTTGTCAAAAATTGTTTATAACAATCACAATTGTCGATTTTAAATGAAAATTGTGACTAGCAGTCATTTTCACTACATTTTGAAGCATTTTCATCCAAGAACAAATTTTTTTCAACAAAAATAACAACGTTTGGTTATTTGTTAATGTAATTTGTTCATAGTAATTAAAACATGCGATAATCAATTTATTTATATTCTTGGAGTAATCATGCGTGAATTTAAGTTGATTTTCATTATATGCAAATCGTTAAAAAGTAAATAATGATTATTATTATTATTATTATCGATTAGCGATTCGAACTCGAAAGTTCATCGGTTTCCCTCTTAAAACTTGAGCCACTGTTCTTTCATTGCCCATTCTTGCTACATGCCCAGCCCATCTTAACTTAGGCGCTTTCATTACTATATTAATATTTGCTGACCCGTAGAGAGCATGCAGCTCATCATTATGCAGTTTCCTCCACTCACCAGTCTCTTCGTCCCTCTTTGGAACACAGATTTTTCTAAGTACTTTATTTTCAAAAACTCTAAACCTATTCTCCTCTCCTTTCGTCAGCGCCCACGTTTCACACCCGTACATAACGACCGGCATTATTATTGTTTTGTAAATTCTTACTTTGATGTTTCTAGATAGCAATCGCGATTTTAGTAGTGTGTTTGCTGCATAACAGCACCCATTGCCAGCGTGCAGCCGTGCGTTGATTTCCGTTTTAATATTATTTTTGCTAGTTATAATAGACCCGAGCTATTTCAACTCGTTAACCCTTTCGAATTTCATATTTCCGGTCATAAGATCCCCGCCTACATTACTTTGTTCGGATCTGACGACGGTCATATATTTTGTCTTTGATTCGCTAACTTCCAAACCAATATCTTTGGCTTTTGTGATCAAGATTTCTGCGTTTTTAGCTACGGTTTCTGTATCATCCCCTAGTAATTCGAGATCATCCGCATACCCAAGAATTTGTATTATCCCATTGAGGGTAGCACCGGTCGGATTCACTTGCACTTGTCTGACCACGTATTCTAAAACTAAGTTGAAAAGGACGCACGAAAGTGCATCGCCCTGTTTCAGGCCATCGCGGATCAAAAACTCTTCCGATAAACTTCCGTTTGCACGTATTCTACCCCTACTGCCGCTTGAGCAAATTTCGATAAGTCTAACTAATTTTCTCGGTACACCCAAGAACTCTAGGATCCAGTACATTCGTGTGCGTATAATAGAGTCGTAAGCTTTTTTGAAATGGACAAATAGCTCATGCACTACTTCATTAAATTCCCATTTCTTTTCTAACAGTTGTCTAATTGTAAACATTTGATGGCTTGTAGATCGGTTTCGACGGAATCCACACTGGTAATCCCCAATGATTTCCTCGGCAAAAGGAGTTAGTCTACTTAGGATAACATTAGACAGGATCTTGTAGCACGAAGGCACAAGTGAAATTCCCCGATAATTGTTAAAATTCGTTTTATGGCCTTTTTTAAAGTAGGAATAATAATAGAGGTATTCCATTCCTCCGGCATGCGTTCTGTTTTCCAAACTGCGCGTATTAATTTACAAATTTGCCTTGTGAGGCAAGGGTCTCCATTTTTTATCAGTTCTGACGGTAGTTCGTCGATGCCCGCGGCTTTGTTATTTTTTAACTTCTTTATGGCCATTTCTATTTCTATATCAGTAGGATCATCAATTAATAGATCAACAGTGTGGATTTCGCCGAGATTACCTTCAACGGGGGCTTCGCGTACATTTAATAGTTTATCGAAATAATCTTTCCATAAATTCAGTCTCTCTGTCTCATCGGCTACTAGATTGCCATTTTCGTCCCTCATTACTTCCGTTCTACTTTGAAAGCCTTTCCTTATAAAATTGATTCCCCTGTACATCTCACGCGGGTTATTTTGTTTATTATGCGTTTCTATTGCTCGTATTTTATTCTTTTCGCACTCCCTTTTCTTGGATCTATAAAGCCTATTTGTACTTTTACTAATCTCGAGATACTTCTTATGTGTTTGATCGAACTTACTTTGTAAACTAATTAGTTTGACCTTCCGACGTTTTTCAAACCAAAGTTTGCACTCTTCGTCAAACCATGGTTTGCTTTTCGTTACTTTCTTTAAACCTATAGTAAGTTTCGCGGCTGTCTTTATCGCCTTTTTCATATTGCTCAACAGGGTTTCCGAATCCTCCACGTAATTATCGTTATCGTCTCTCTGTTCTTGGAGAACGTTGAAACTATTAGAAATCTGAACTTGATAATTTAATATTTCTGTTGGTGTTTCAAACTTATCTATATTGAAACGAACTGTTGGCTCTGTGCGGCTTGTTTTCTTACTTAACGCTAGCCTAGATCTTAGTTTTACCATCACGAGAAAGTGGTCTGAATTTAAATCCGCTCCCCTGTACGATCTTATATCGAGAATGTTTGTATGACGTCTTCTGTCAATTAGAACGTGATCAATCTGATTACGAGTGTTACCATCTGGTGATGTCTAGGTGGCCTTATATATATTTTTATGCTTGAAAAATGTGCTTTTGACAACGAGGTTCTTTGAAGCTTCACAGTTTATTACTCTAGTCCCATTATCATTACTGACGTCATGCAAACTTTTCGACCCTATTGTAGGCCTATACATCGGTTCTTTTCCAATTTTCGCGTTGAAATCTCCCAATACTATTTTTGCGTCATACGTTGAGAACTTGTCAAAAACCTGTTCGATTGTTTCGTAAAAAAGATCCTTAGTGTCTTCGTCTTTGTCCTCGGTGGGGCAGTACACGTTGATCAACACCTGGTTGCGGAAATTACCCTTTAGTACAATGTATGATAACCGATCGTTAATGAATTGAATATCGATAACCGCTTGCGAAATTCGTTTATTAATGAGAAAGCCGGTTCCCAGTCTGTGCCCCTTAGCTGCCCCATAGTGAAATGTATAGTTATCCTTAGAAATTAACGCGAAATCGCCCAGCCAGCAGGTTTCTTGAAGTGCTATTAAGTCAGTATGGTATTTGTTTGCTATCTCAATGAGTTCGCTAAATCCGCCAGTATTTAGACTACGCGCGTTCAGAGTTCCCGCTCTTAGATATTTTACGGTAGTTTTTTGTTGTTGCAAGTTAGCCATGATAATTTCGTGGAAATCCGCACGTTAGGATCCTATTCCGATCGTAGGTGAGTCCACCGTCCCAGAAGTGATAACCCCCATACCTCTCTGGGTCTAAGTATGGGAGCTTTCCGACTTTGACAATGACCGTGTCAACTTGTCGTCAGACACATTACAGTTTCATCCTCGTATCCTAACATCCCCCTACAAGGCAGCGCGCCTACTGGCATCAATACCACTTGGGGCCTGTGCAGGCGAATCATTCCACACATCCCTTGCGGGCAGTATCATCGCTGCGGTGTCCAATGGGGCAGCAATATTTTTCCCGTACAAAATTTTTAGTTTTGGTTCGGGTAGAGTTTCTAGGTGGATACTCGCTGCACCTCGGCTTGCCAGAACCCACCCATTACGTATGAACGCGAATGGGTGAGTCCCCCCAAGCCACGGTTGTCGTGTACCTATTTTCTACCAGTGCTAAACTAACCACACTCACGACTGGTTCCTATCGGCTGTCCGTGACTGCTTATTCTTGTATTCGCAGTTAACCTTAAGGGCTGTTCAGCCTTACGGGCCGTTTCTCTATCCGCAACCTGAGGACGCGCTACGTAGTGGTGATAGGAAACCCACCGAGCAGAGTAAATAGTGATTTCGGGAAAAAAATCGATTTTCTCATACTTTGAGTAAACATATAATAAATAAACATATAAAAATGCAAAAGTCTCTTACCAAGATGCTATTTGAAATTTAGTGCACTTTAGTAACAAACAAAATTTGCATATCCGGGTAAAATTGAAGGCTGTAGACTTTTTTGAACGAAAAAATGCGTTTCCTCCCACTATGCGGTGTATCTGGGTATACTATCGCGTGCACTTTAATATTTCTATCATTACTGCAAATATCAACCGATTTTCATGAATCCTTTGTTCACTTTTCTTTCAAATTATATGAATGAACTCATTCTGCTAATTAGAATTGAATCAGTCCATTCTTTCATAATTTTAGTTTTTTCAACAGGCCTGCATCTGATAACAACGAAAGGGTCATTCGTTATGGGTAATTCGACGCGCTCCGGGGTGTCTGCCTCATGAGTTTGATGGTGGCACTCGAACTCACTCTCGCGATCAGAATTGAGGGGCCTGGCCGTACTCAAACTCAGTCGCAAATTCAGTCCGGCGGCACTCTCTCCTCCGATCCTTTTTTTCCCCACCACTGGCGGCCCCTTCGTACCACCGTACGTGGAGGAGAGAATGAGCGCGCGTAAGTGAGAGAGAGGAGATGTCCGACGGTGTCAAACCTCTCTCTCGCTCCAACTGTTACTCAACATTTTCCCTTTACACTTACTTGCACTGAATATTTTTGATATAATTGTAAAATGAATTATTGTGGACTGGAATATATTCTTTAAAAAAGCTTAATGATCATACTTTTGATAAGGAATTGTTCTTCTTCCAAAATTAAGAGCCTTATTGTCCCTACACTTATCATTTTCACGTATGTATCAATTTGCACACCCGTTAAAGCATCAACAAAATGAAACATGTTTGGCTTGGAAGTGTTAAATATAGCGTCGTGTTAAATATAGTGTTAAACACTAACGCAGATTATACAAACATCTACTCTCTAGCGATGACAATGGCATACTGAATGCCTTGCGCCTTTCCATCTCTTCCTGAAAGAGAAAGAAAGCCAGCCAAGTGGAAGAGGAGTGGAGGGAGAGTAACGTTGACTCAGCTCAGGTCCGTGGAGTCTCTTCACGGGACTGAGTTCGAGTGCAGCCGAGTTTGATGAGGGTCGATGGCCATGCTGTGAAAATGCTAACCGAGCTAACGCTGAGCGTCACTGCAATTTCATTCTATTGTTCTTTTCATTTTGTTTACAACATTGAATATAAACATTTTTCGAAAAACCGGCTCTGGTCGGCAAAACAGACTAATATTCAGATAAGGTCTGCAAAATATCAGACAACAATATTCAACCGTGCTGATGAAAACTGGAATCTCGTTGTCTAACTCTGATGAATCCTCTTAAGGTCGGTTCCTACGTCTCGCACTGGAAACATACACTCATAATTTTAATTGAATCATCAGAAAGATGCTTTCTGCAAAGAAACGTTGAATTCAGAAGATGTTAGAAATAAACGTGCTGAACACAAACAAAATTAATCTTCTATTTCTTCTTGCAGAATGCAGTTCACAGCCCGACGAGAAACCTAATAGCGAACGTAATCCTGGCCCTTTTTCTTCTTCTGCTGCTCGACAACAACATTTGCCTGACCAGAATCATCCGGAGGAGGCTCCTATTCGTGCCAGGTCCATTTCTCCCCCCCGCTGGCCTACTTCAGATCGAGTACTCGGATGTACAATACAAGAGCTTGGATATGTTCGCCTTATTTCTCGCAAAAATCGGAACCGTGAATTTGAATTCCGAAGATACGTTATTCCTGGCGGCATGCCAATCAAATTTCTAGTAGATCGAAATAAATATGGGCCTGTGCCAACCCGAGAATATATTGTGTTGTCAACATCCAACGATGATATTTATGCAATATTGGATGATAGTGGGACTCTTCGTGGAATTTATAGGCCAGATAGAAATCATTCGCGAATAAAAATAAATATGATAAGCGGCGCAGTTGATAATTTGACTCAAGATGAAAAAAGGGATTGTCCAGTAGGCAAAAGTCAACCAATCTTATCAACATGTTTTATTAAAGCTTCTGCAAATTACGATTCACTACAACATTCACTCGCCCCTACTTCTTCTCAGAAGCCTCCTCTTCATGCCATGTCCGAGTCTCTTACGGGCTGGCCTCCTTCTCATGAAGTACTTGGATGTGCACTTTCAAAACTCGGATATATTCGGCTTATTCCCAAAACAAATCAGAACCGGCAATTCGAATTTCGAAGATATGTTATTTCCGCCTTTTTAACCATTAATTTTCGAGCAGGAGGGAATAGATATTTGCCCGTGCCAACCGGAGAACATATTGTTTTATCAACATCCAATGGTGACGTTTTTGCAATACTGGAGTATACTGGGACTCTTCGTGCAATATATAAGGCAGATAAATATCATTCGAGAATAAAAATAAACATGATGAGCGGCGCAGTTGACGATATGACCATAACTGAAATGAGGGATTGTCCTGTAGGCAGAAATAACCCAATTTTTCGACATTGGTTTAAAGAAGGTACTTCCAATGAAGATACTTTACAGTATGTGTATCATTAATTCAATAGAAAAAAGATAAACTAAAATATACTATTCTTTGTAATCCACAGTCGGATCAAAATTAAAGAAAATGATTTGAATGCGAATGTATTATGGTTATTTCCTTAACTGCCAACACATTTTTTTTTGTTATTAAATGTGTTTAAATGTGTTTTGCGGGGGCCCCGGGCCGCGGCCCCGACGGCCCTTATCTAAATGCGACCCTGTGTGGGACGCGATTCCTAACTGATTTTGGATTCTGTTTTTATAGAAATTTTTTTTTTTGAATTTATAACTGATATATGCAAGCGATTTTTGAATTGCTATTGTTCGAAATTGTATATTTATATATGCAAGTAATGAACAAATATTGATTCTCTTCTCTTTCGTCTATCATTTGGTAAACAACTTTCCAACTCTCATCATCTGTTGGATTCAATGCGCAGGGGTGTGTGCCAGCGAAAAATGTTTGATAAGTAATATTACGAAGTATATTACAAGTAATATACAATGTGTAGTGGATCATAAATAGGTATCATTCGATACTATTTGTTAATTTTATTAACAAACAACTGGAATATTCTGACGATATAATTTACGAAAGATTAAGAAAGACTTGATTCTTCTCTGCCTTGTGATGTCCACAGTACCTTTTTATTTATAATTCATCATTTAAATCATTTTTTATATTATTTGTTTATGAAATAAAAAATAGTATCGTGATAAAGCACATCTTCAAAATATGATCAGTTTTCGGACAGAAATAGAATTGTTAGTGAATAAATTAATTTTCAACCAAAAAACCACGGAATTTTGAACAAAATAGTTTAAACTTCAACAAAAAGAATGAAGTTTTAGCAAAGTAATGTAATTTTGAACCAATTAGTTCAATTTTCAAAGAAAGAAGATGAATTTTCAATGAAACATTTAATAGTTGTATTTTCAACTGAAACGATAAATTTACAACAAAATTTGTTATTATCATGTAGTGTGAAGTAGTTTTTGAACGTTTTGTAAGAAATTTTAATAAATTTGATAGGTATTCGAAGATTATAGAAGATCCTAATTATTTTAAGGGTTTTCAAGCGTTTTTCAAAGATTTTGTATGATTTTTCACGATTTCAGAAAGTTGAAAAGATTTCTTATGCTGCAAAGATTTTAGGAGGTTTGAACAATTTTTATTAAATTTTAAAGGATTTTTAAAAGTTTTAAAGGATGATTTCATCATATTTCGAGGGATTTTATAGGATTTTACAAGATTTCCTCGTATGTATTTTTAATCTTATTACATTTTGAGAACCTCAAGTAATTTTTTTACTGAATAGCAAATAGATTCCAATTTTATATTTGTCATTTGCACATTTTTATTCATATAAGTACACAAATGTTGTAAGCCACGTCAAAATTTTAATAATCAGATAAGAATAATGTGAGTGATGAACTAGTGAGCAAAACGAAAAAAGTTTTAGTTGCGGCTTTTTTTCAAAAAGTTTAATTGTTTTTCAAATAAGGCAGACAATTTCTAAAGAATATTTTAACTAATCTTGCACAGTTTAGACGAAGAATGGATTTTTTTAAAAGAAATTCTTTACGATTAAAACAAAAAATATGTGTATTATCAAAAACATTTTCTGAAGAAAATTTGTTCGTTTTTTTGAGACAAACAATTTTTTTTATTAACATTTTTTTTCATGTATCATATAGTGCTTCTGAAGAATTGAATTTTTTATTTTTTTAAAAACATTTTCGATGGACAAGCTAGAACTGTCGGCCACAAACGGCCGGTTAGCGAACGCGTGCTTTCCTTTAACACATAAAAAACCGAGGTTTTAATTAGAACTGATTTTTGGTTCCAAAGGAACTGCAACAAAAAGAAACCCCTCTTGCTGGAAAGAAACCTAAATGATGAGTTAGTTCTAAAGAAGACTCTGTTTGGGCATCTCAAGGAACCCAATTATAATAGAGCCTATTTCCAAAGAATCTATTCAATTTAATTTTCAGGTTGTGTAGCAATCTTGTAAACATAAAGGCATAATCATATGCGAGAAACTTTTAATCTTAATTCAACGGTCGATAACAGTAAATCGATCCCTAACTTACCAAGCCTACCCGAGTAAAAATAATTTGACTTGGCTGAGTCTTAATCCGAGACATAGCCAAGATATAGCCAGTCCCAGTTCATCAATAATTCGCTTTGAATTGTACAGAATGTTTATATCATTTATCTTTATTGTGTTCATTTTTCATGTGTTAATAATTGTAGTTCTTGAGACAGACAGGTTCGGAATTTTGAATTAGCAAACAACTTATTACAAAATTACAAGTGTTATCGGATGTAAAATTTTAATCCTTAGCAGATGTCAACTGTTTAGACCCAGCCTAGCTACCTGATTCCTGGAAATAGCAGGCCCTGCCGTTAGGATGAATAGTTTGTAGAGGTCGGAGTGAAATGGACAAAAACCTCGACAAATACGGAAACAAAACGAAAAATTTTGTAATTTAGACCCTGGAAAATATTGAAGTCCTAAATTGGTAATATAATTTTCTTTAGAACAAATTCTATGTCTAACTTCTTGTCTTAAGACAAGTCCACTTGTCTTCAAAACCCGACGTAATTAAACCTTACACAGGAAAAAGCCGATCCTCAAAAGCACAAAAATTTGGTGCTGTTTTGAGTTGCAAAAAAATGAGACAGCAGAGAATGAGAATGCAGATATGTTCATATACTAGTTTCACACTTGAAGTATTCTCATTTCGAGAAAAAAAGTATTATTTCGAGTGCGTGACAAATGAGCTGCAATAAAAATGATTTCGCTGTTTTTCTGTGTAGTCATAAACTCAAGACTTAGGGTAAGGAGGGGCCGCGCCGATCGGTGGGGCAAAGATTACTTTGCTTATAACATCGTTATTATTTGACAATTTAAATTCTACTTTGCATTTGATAAATCTGTTTTATTATAACGATACACTAGAGTCCTTCTATAGCAGTTCCCTCTATAACACACAAGGCGGTCCAAGAGGACGAAAGAGACGCGTTTGTAAGGTCAGCGGAGTTGCGATGTTCACGGTTCAGCGCTATGAAGGTTTTCGCACAAGAAAATCCATTGCAGTGCGCTGGAGACGTCTCACGGATGTGCCGTCCGCGCACGAACACATAACGCCAACCAATCGCGTGCAACCTGCCGTGCTGCTACGGTCCGTGGCAGCACTTACTCAAGTGCGTTGCGAACTATTGTAAGTAGCGACGTACTTGTGTGCGTCACCGCTCGGACCGCAGCAGCACGACAGGTTGCACGCGATTGGTTGGCGTTATGAGTTCGTGCGCGGACTTCACGTACGTGAGACGGCACGAGCGCACTGCAACGGATTTTCTTGTGCTAACACCTTAAGAAGCCACAAGCAAGAAGGAGAAGAAGAAGGTTTGTATATTTCCTTTATAACAACGTTGTTGATTCAGGGTACCCCCGAGACGGCTGCTATAGAGGGACTCTAGTCTGGTGCTACTTACTAAAATCTTGAAAGATGACATTGTAAAAAAAAAATTATGCAGCAGACTATTTTGTCAACAAAGGAATGGAAGATTCGCTGGGAAAAATATAGTTTTCAACACTAATGGCAATATTAACAGTATGCAAATTTGATATTTTTAACAGATAAAACAATATCACATCAGTTAATTATAATAATTGAACATAATTCAAATTTAAAATATATCAAATGTCATAAATAATTGACGCCTCGCGGGGGGCAAAAAGCGACCAAGGTTATAGTTCACAAGTGCTCAAGTGGTATCATAAGCTTTGTCGATAAATGATCGGCAATGTATAACAGTCACTTATCTTCTGAGCGATATGCAAGAAAGTATTAAATATTATCATTCTAAATCCGCTCGGTGGAGCAGGTTTTTGTATTGATACGGTAGAAACATTTGCGTGCAATCTGTTTCTAGTAGAATGTCAATAAATAAGCGATTGTGTCACAACTACCACTATTTTTATTTGAAATAACTTATTCTTCCAGCTGGATATGTTTAAGGGTAATTTTTTCAGTAACTAAAACACCACAGAATATAATAATATAATTTACAATAATGTAGGACTCGAAATGAAAAAAAATGGATTAATTTCACATCTTATTAAGTTAAAAAAAATTATTGACCGTTAACTTGGCGGCGCTGCCCCTCTTTACCCTACATCTTCGACTCCTAAGTCACGGCCCTGACCGCCAACAAGACATAGCCGTATTGGAGACGAACTTATGGCGAGCCAAGATGAACCTCAAGAAAAAATATCCTTACTCGGGTACATTGCAAGTGGTTTGTTTATGAATACGCCTTCATGTTGTTCTGTTCAAGGTCACTAAAGGAACCATTTCGAGTGTCTACATGTTTCTATTGATGCTCGAGTTTAAAAAAATACCAACTTTTATATAAGCTGCAACTTCAATAAACTCCCAGTTTTTTCTGTGGAGGCCTTAACCTTCATCCGTTCGCGTGGGCGGTCAAGTGACCGCCTTTTTGGAATTTCGAATTTCGCGCTCACCAGTGAGCTTTGGGTGAGGTGGGAGGGGCATGTATTCTTTACTTACACTTACGACCGATATTTACGGCACAAGTTAGATTGACCCACCCCGCTCAGCCAACTCAGTACAGTTCCAAACTCGGAGACGCAAGGTCGGGCGGTCTGGTGATAGTCGTGCGAACGCCGACGTGAATTTTTTTTTTGTCACATTGGCGGTCTGATGACAGTCATGCGAACGCCGAGGGGAATTTTTTTTGCCACATTGGCGGTCTGGTGACAGTCCTGCGAACGCCGCGCCGAGGGCAATTTTTCTCGTCACATTGACGGTCTGGTGACAGTCGTACGTATGCCGAGGGGAATTTTTTTCCTGTTGTATAAATAAAGAATTTTGATCAAAAAGGTGTTTGCCGAGTGGTATCAGAGTTGCTTTGATTTCATGGCACGAAAAGTACAGAAAACAGAATGAGAATCATAAAAAAACGTGGGCGATCCGCTGACCGCCCGCGCGATCGCCCGTATGACTTAAGTTGGCGCGAACGCATGCCCAATAGGAAATTACAGACTTGGGCCGATGCTTACAACTGGCGTGGTAGCGCGCCATGAGCAATGTTCCAACACTTGGCTAGCCAATACTGGCGTAGTACGGATATTGGCACTGGATCTGCATTGTGCCTAATCTAAGTTCCAATATCGGCAGACCAGTATCGACCCAGTATGGATTCTGTGCAGTATTGAACAAAAATCAGCCCTGGGCTAATGCCAACTTCAAGCCCAATGATGACACGATAATGGCACAGTCTAGGACACATAACTGACTGTAACAAATAGTAAACCACTGTCTCACGAATATGTACCGGATCTTGGCAGAGTACTGGCACGATACTGGCGTAGTACAGTCTACATAAACCGGCAAACCATTGTCCCACGATCTTCTGCCGGACCTGGGCGGAGTAATGGCACGATACTGGTATCATAAAAATTTTAACAAATGGTGAACTTTTATCCAAAGGTTTTTTGCTGGATCTCGGCGGAGTACTGGCATGATACTGGTCTAGTGCAGACTATAAGCAACGGCAAACTATTGTCCTGCGATTTTGTCCCAGGCCTGGGCGAAGTAATGGCGCGATAACTGGTGTCGTACACATTTTAATAAAAGGCGAACTGTTGCCCCATGTTTTTTTGTCGGATCTCGGCGGACTACTGGCATGATACTGGTGTAGTACAGACTATAAGAAACGGCAAACTATTGTCTCACGACTTTGTGCGGGCCCGGGCGGAGTAATGGCACAATACTGGTGTCGTACAAATTTTAACAAAAGGCGAACTCTTTTCTGATGTTTTTTTGCCGGACCTCGGCGGACTACTGGCATGGTACTGGCGTAGAACAGACTATAATAAACGGCATAAATAATAAATTACGGATGTCACTTTTCAGTCCGTAAAAAGTAGAGCTTTAGCCCCGC
The DNA here is from genome assembly GCA_932195095.1 of Andricus curvator. Lineage (NCBI taxonomy): Eukaryota > Metazoa > Arthropoda > Insecta > Hymenoptera > Cynipidae > Andricus > Andricus curvator. The sequence continues at coordinate 338,651 of CAKNYM010050986.1, forward strand.
TTCATAGGCATCGAAAAAGGCTGAAATCATGCATGTGTCATGAAAAATAATTAAAATAACACCAATTGTTAAAGAATACGTGTTATTTTGAAATGTGTTGAACGTTTTTCCTTTTTTAATGCTCCTTAGAGATTCAGACAAATACATTTTTTAAATATTTTACAGCAAAAAAATTTTTTATATGAACTTCTTTGTCATTTAGAATGTTTACATCTCCAAAATGAAAATGCCGTTTATTTTCTTCTTTAAGAATTAAAATATGTCACATATGTCATGTCTGAAAGCAAAGCTGGAAATCGCGAAGGCCGATAGTGCAGTAGCAATACTGGTAGTATGTACTGAACATAATTATCATTTCTGCCTCATGCCACTACATCGCCAATACTGGTGCCCAGTACTCCTCCGGCTTCTTTGACAGTACTCATTTGCCATACTGTGCTAATACTTACTTCCAGTACTTCATTAGTACTTATACTCACGACTGTCCCAGTACTAAATCACAGTACTTATAGTCATTACTGAGCCAATACTAATGCCCAGTACAGTATTTTAGTACAGCCCCGAAGTTGGCAATCAGTACTAAACAGCGTTATCATCCCAAGGTTACGCCACATCGATGCCAGTATTGGCTACCAGCACCACGCCAATGCTGTCAAACTCTGGCCAGTACTGACACAATGCTGCGCCAGTTGTAAATTTCCCATTGGGTGAAGGTTAAAAAAAAGTGTAGCATTTTTTTCAATCAGTGAGTCCGAAAATGTGGAGTTTTGATAGAATAAGCGATACTCAATTTTCACATAAATCCAATACCTCCTCGTTTAGATGCGAATGTGATAATTATAGTGATGATAATAAAAAATGTCAACTGATAACTGTAATGTTGTTATCTCACCTATACGTAATATAAGGACTGCTTTTATCTGTGCTTACTCTCATGAAGCACTAGAATATTTATTATACCAAATGAGTGGTTAAAAATTTGAAAAGTAAACTGATGATGATTCCCTTGACGCGCTATCGCGAGATTCTCAAAAGCATTTTGAATGGTCTTTAAAAAACCTATAATTTTTCAATTCAATTATTTTCATTATTTTAGTTCTAATATTTCGAAAAAAAATATATACCGATGATTTTAGAATTTTCTTTTTAAAATATTAAAAGAAATTTTTAATCAATTTCAGTACTTTGAAAATACTACAGAATATTTTGAAGAAATTTTCAGGCCTTTTAAGGGATTTCATAGACTTCTGCGGAATTTTTTAAATAATTTTAATGATTTTTCGAAGAATTTGTTCCCAAAAATTCAGAAATTTTACAATATATCGAAGAATTGTAAATACTCAGAAGTATTTCCAAGAATTTGAAAGAATTTTTCAAGATTTCAAACTAAAGTTAAAATAACCGTCAACTCTAAGAGACAAAAAAAAAAGAAACATGAGGAATTAATATAATTTTTCAGATACCGATATTTGTTCTGTAACATACATGTATGCAAAGACATATATCAGAAAATCTCTATGAAACGTTATTGCTAAATAAATAAGTGTTTGTCTCAAGGCCCAAATTTTCTCCGTATAGGACGTATTTTTTGGGCGAGTAGGGCAGGAGGTCAAAAAGGGGGAGTCAGCAAATCAAAATTGGCTACGTGAAATACAAAAAGCCCACTAGTATATATATGGAAAAATGTTGTAGGAAATTCCTTTTCTCGCTGAATTACAGTCGAGGCTATCAATAAGGCCGCTACGAATAAGGCCGCAAATATAGCGAATATTGATTGTGATATTTTCATATTTTATAATATTTTTCGATATTATAAAATTCATAATATAAAAAAAAACCTCCTAAAAACCATAAAAATACGATTTCTACGGCGGCACTATTCGTAGCGGCTGACTAGAATTTCGAAGTCAGCGTGAGAGTGGGGGAAGCGTCTTGATGAGCTCGAGCAAGGATCAGGCGAAGTGGTCTTATACGTAGCGTCCTTATTGATAGCTTCGACTGTAGTATCATCTACTGACATTTAATCTCATCTACTGGATTAGTAAAAAATGAACATCAGCGTCGGTACTCTATTCCTCGTTTCTGCCTTTTTCATGGATTCTATTGGTAAATACACTAGAGCCGTTCTCCTTCTTGCTTGTGGCTTCTTATAGCGCCGAACCGTAAACAGCGCAACTCCGCTGACTTAACAAACGCCTCCCTCTCGTCCCCTTGGACAGCCTTGTCCTTATCTCGGGAACCCTTATAGCGGCACTCTAGTGTATATAATAATATAAGATCCTATCTATGATTTTAAGTACACTAGAAATCAAACACGATTATTCTTTTTTTTTGTCTCACACAATTTTCAGATTATATTATAAAATTTCTGTAAATACGAAACTTGTGTATAAAAATATAAATTTTCAACAAAATAGTCAATTTTAAACAAAATAGTAGAATTTTCTACTGAATGGATGAATTTTTTATCAAAAATATTGATTCTCTACCAAAAAATAAGAATTTTCAACACATGGTTACATTTTCAACCAAACAGATTAATGTTCATCTAAAATCATTGACCGTCGACCAAAAAGATAGATCAGGTTTAAACGAAATTTTTAAACAAAAGATATGACTTTCTATCCAAAAATGTAACAGTTAATATTTGAACTGGAAGGGAATCTAATTTTAAATCAAAGACAGTTTTAATCAACCAAAACAGACGAATTTTAAAAGAAATACTTCAACCTTCAACTAAAATAGAATAATTTTCAACCAGCCAGTTGCATTTTTAATCAAAAAAGAGTAAATTATAATACAACCAAAAGAGATAAATTTTTAAAAACCTTTTATGCTGACTCGAATTATTTCCCACATTTTAAAAAATCGTTCAAAATCAAAAAAATTGACATTAAAGTAAAATTAAAAAAATATATATATATGTATATATATAACAAAAACTACGTGTGTAATCAAAATAAATTTTAAAGAAAATTCCTAGATTTTTCTGCTATGAACAATTGTGCGCGTTATATTTTATCTTATATTACATAGCTTGGCCACCCCCATGAAGTTGGCCCCCCGAAGTTCACATTTTTTTAATTTTATTTTTACATACGTTTGCACGTCGTTTGTACTGTTTCTACATTCAACATTTTTGTTTGTACCCTCTTGATTACCAAATAAGGGGCAAAATTGATTTCGCGGGGCTAACTTCACGCATCCCCCCAAAATTAAAATTTCTCAAATTTTCTTTTTACATACGTTTGTACGTCGTTTGTACTGTTTGTACATTTCATATTTTCGTTTGTACCCTATTGGTTCCCCAGAAAGAGTCAAAATCAAAATTTCGTGCCTGCCCCCC
>CAKNYM010050986.1:342006-361097 GCA_932195095.1 Andricus curvator
TCGTGCCTGCCCCCCGAAATTTGAATTTTTAAAATTTTCTTTTTGTACACGTTTGTACGTCGTTTGTACTGTTTGTACATCCAACATTTTCGTTTGTACCCTCTTGGTTGCCCAGATATAGACAAATAAAAATGGGAAATAATTTTCAAGTACACTTATATAGAAAAAATTTGTTATGAAAATATGAACAAAATAGGGCCAAAATGGACCAAATCCGATGTATATGGTCCATTGCTTTTCCCTCAGTACTTAACGAAGTAAGGTTAGCTGGTGGTTAAGTGAAAATACCTAATTGTTTGATCGAGAATTTAGTTGGCTACAAAATTTTGCTTTTGATCCCAGAATGCGATGCTTTGTTTATTAATTATTATGAAAAAAGTGATGTGATGAAAAATCTATTGAGCGAAAAATCGTGGGGCTAAGACGACGCCCTCCTAGGACTAAGTCGACATTTGACCATAATGTTTAAAGGAAGAAAAGGACACATTTTAACATTTTTATTATTGTATGGCGAACTAAATTTTTGATCTAAACATACCCAATACGTTGTCAAACAAAATTTTCTCACATTCTCATTCTATAATGAGAGGGTATTAGTTTTATGTAAAATTGGACTTCGTCGGTTTTTCTCAAATATTCACGTTTTGAGACCCCCTGATTTAGGAAAAATTATTTTTACAAAGGTGTCTGCCTGTCTGCCTGTATGTATGTCTGTTTATCTGTCTGTATCATGTAAGCACGATGACGTACTCGGTGTCGACTTAGCCCTACGCGTCAGTTTGGTATATAGGTATCCGAAAATCCTTGAGAATCATTGGAAAAATAAAATGTAACAACAAATTCATGTTCAGCACCTTTTTTACGTAAGATGAATATACCCTGCTTATAGAGGACGATGATAAACAGGAGAGAAACACAATTTTCCACAAGCATCGGAAAAAACTTTTGACCACCGGAAACACTTTTTTTGTCGTAAAAGGTGCCATGTTATGTAGAATGACACGAAACTCTGTCGATAAATATAGGGCATTAGGGCCCATTTTTATTAAAAAATACAAGTTGACACGGTTTATATTTTTCTTCAAAAAAGCAAGTGTCGGCTTTTTCCCATTCTCGACTTAGCCCCACTCGCCCCTATATACTAATAATAATAATTTATTCAAACAATTATATTTTTTGAATTGCATTAAGTATTAACTAGCTCTCAGTCTAAAGTTGACAAAAAGTTAAAAATGTCAACAAAAACCACAACTTTCTAGAATTATATTGAGAAAATATTATTATAAATAATAATTAATTGTTCCAACAATTATTTCTGTTAAATTTCATTGAGTACTGGCAAACAACCGTGATGTTCTTACTATATTCTATGAGAAAATTGCTGAAAATTCAAATAGATTTTTTTGGCGATTTACAGGGTTTGTATAAAAAGTATCGGGAAAAGTTTCGGAAAAATAGATTCATTTCAGATATTGCTACAAAACCTTGAAATTCTTCAAAGTGCATCCCTTGAGAATCGACACACTTTTGCCAGCGGCTTTTCCACGACTCGAAGGCTGTCCGGTAGGCGGATTCCGGAAGGTCCTTAAGGATACACGTGCAAGCTTCTTTGACGGCACTTAGGGTCCCATGGTGGTATCCTTTGAGGGAGGATTTCACTTTTGGGAATAGGAAAAAGTCTGCTGGGGCCAAGTCGAGACTGTAAGGGGGTTGAGGAATCGTCACGACGCCGTTTTGCGTCAGGTTGTCAGTCACCTTGGAGCAGGTTTGAAATTGGAAATTGCATCACGACAATGCATCCAGCCACAACTGCTCCACGGTGACCGACTTCCTAACGCAAAACGGCGTCGCGACGATTCCCCAACCGCCTTACAGTTCCGAATTGGCCCCAGCAGACTTTTTTCTATTCCCAAAAGTGAAATTCTCCCTCAAAGGACACCACCATGGGACCCTAAGTGCCTTCAAAGAAGCGTGCACGCGTACCCTTAAGGACCATCCGGAATCCGCCTACCAGGGAGCCTTCGAGTCGTGGAAAAGCCGCTAGCAAAAGTGTATCGACGCTCAAGGGATGTACTTTGAAGAATTTTAAGGTTTTGTAGCAATATCTGAAATAAATCTATTTTTCTGAAACTTTTCCCGATACTTTTGATACAAACCCTGTATGTGAATATCTGATTATTAGAAAAAAGTAGTATTTGACTTATTTGAATCAGTTTGTATTTAAAAAACCGCAAAAAATCATAATTTGCACAAAAACTCGCAAAACCCAATTTTTCACTCATGGGGGTTTTTTGACACCTGGTGGTATAGAAGAGTTCACCATCAAAATGTGTGGTTATTACACACTTTTACCTCAATGACATCAGATGGTACAGCACCTTATTTTGTAGAAACAAAATAGACATTCATGAACTTGTCGTACACTAGTAATTTACAGATTGAACCATTTTTATCCATAAAGAATTTATCGAATTTTCTAACCCAAGTTCAACTCATGCTATGACTTAGATAAATGCGGGAACAAACTGTCGGCATGTTGCAATGTTTCAAATCCGATCCGAACCCAATGCGGACACAATTCAACATTTTTACTTATATCTGGGGAACGCGAGAAGATTCCTGAAATTTTCTTGGCATAAATTCAAGATATCAAATTCTCAGGCAGGGAAGCAGGGGGCATGAAGGCACTTCTGTGACTGGCTACAGAATTAGTGTCGATCACCAGCATATTCGTAATCGGCGCGTCAAAAAACATAAGTATACGTAGTTTTGAAAAAATCGACGGCCCGACGTTTTCGAAACTTTATCCGTTTTGCGAATCAAAAAATTTTCTAACTAAAACTAAATAAAAATTTGAAGAATGGAAATGCTAAAAATATAATAATTAATGAAATGAGATCTTGCTGATTAAAATTTATTGAAAAAATTAAGCAAATATTTTATGCAAACCGACGCACGAGGCGCGAAAAAAAGTAAGTTAAAATAAATTGAGGGCGCAGTCCCATGGGTACATATCAGCAGAGCACGGATTAGAATACAACCAATAGAATTCCGTTTCTTGTGTAGTGTACAGAAGAAACCGCATTCTATTTTTTGCATTCTAATACGTAATCCGCTAATTTGTACAGATGTGACAGCGCCTTTAGTGTGTAAATATTTAAATTTCATCATTTTGGAGAAAGACCTGTTGTAAACACATTACCTTGGTGGATGTGACGTAGCCTGTTTACAAGTATCACTATTACCTTCCTATTGCTTGAAGAAAGACGAAAATTCTACAGAATTGCATATTTCGAATTTCATCTATATCGTCCCAAAATTTGATCGAATCTAAAAAGTTGAACGTGAACATTTTTCTTCACGATCAGCCGTGGAACTCAATCGAGTAATTACTTGTTGAAAGTAGCATTCTTTAAACTATTCATCATTATTTACAATAATATTCTCTTAGACTAATGCTAGAAAGTTGCGGTTTTTTTTTTCTGTAATATTTCGCTGTTGTCGACTCATCAATTAGAGTGAGGTAATAATTGATTAAAGCCGACAAACATAATTTCTTGAACAATTTGTTATTGTTTGTAACTATATTCTCTTAGAGTTATCCTAAAAAGTTATGTTAATTCTAGGTAAAGTGGTTAGATTTTCCATACGCAAAGTTTCATTTTTCATGTTAAGATCATCGAAGAGGTCTGTTTTTACAATGTAAAAAGTATGTAGCTTCAAAGTCCGAGGTTTTTGCTGGAAAATAATTAGTTCGAAATCTTGGGTTCAACTCATCGCCGAATCCGGTAAATTGTTTCCGAATATTTTTTCATACCATGAAATCAAGACCAAATCATACACTCTAGATTTGGCTCAAGGGCACAAATAAATATTACGTAATTGCTAAGCAATCATAAAAAATATCTACCTGTGTAATAGCTGCGAAACTACGAATAGGAGATTCGTTGCGTGCGTTAATACCCTCCTTATTAAAGGACTCTACAAGGAGAGTTTTCTTCCTTAAACTAACACTTTTAGTAAGATCAGGTCTTCTCAAGCTAAGCTATTAACATCTTTAGCTGTCTTGAAACGATGCTGGGAGAACAGCATCGTCTCAAAATTCCTACGAATGAAAAACAATTTGGGAACATATAAATCCAAATCAATTCTACATAAAACAAGTTTGCTTCCCTTGAAAGGAAGAATACAACATACCAGATCTGTCTTGCACACTACCTTCAAAAAACTATTGGAACTTCACCTAGACCTAACAAATACCCTCAGATTTGACATTTGGTCTACATTGGATCGCATATCATTTGACGAATACCAATGGATTAAAGATTTTTCCACTTAAGAACAAAATATAAAATTTCACACATTAGTAAAAGCATTTCTAACCAGCCTCTCCGCAATGAAATAATTTCAGCCTTATCTATAAAGCACATAATTTTGCAGTAATTCGCTCCAAAATCTTAAAAGAAGAAATCATCATTATTTTGGAATCCACAATATATACCTTTCCACCCAAAAAAGCGAATGGCATAAGGCGTAGAGTGGCAAGATCTTACGTCAAGCACAACTTCTCTCTTCAAACTTAACAAAAAAAGAAAAAACAGCAATCAAAGAACTCAGTCGGAATTAGGATATCATAATATAACTCGCAGACAAAGGCAACACAACAGTGATAATGAATAAAGAAGACTATAACAACAGACTCATGGACCTCCTAACTGACGATACATATAAAAAACTTAAAAAAGACCCCACAAAAACAATAGTCAGCAAAACAAAAACCCTTCTAAAAGAATCTAAACTTAACAGCAAAACAATATCTGAATTAATACCTATTAATCCCATCTTTCGAAACCTTTACCGACTCCCAAAAATCCAAAAAAACAACATTCCACTCAAACCGATTTGACTTTATCAAAAAAATGCAACAGATTCACATTCAACCTCAAGACATCCTAGTGAGTTTCGACGTAATATCTCTCATTACGAAAGTACCAATCTCTGATACAATCGATGTTATTAACTCATTTGCAAGCTTCCCCCCCCCTTCGATCTCATACCTCTGATGGAACCCCGTCTCAACCATACTTATCTCTCTTTAAATAACCAATTCTACCAACAAGCTTGAGGAACAGCAATGGGATCTCCAATCTCACCTGTAATAGCCATCATCTTTATAAAACATCTAGAAACTAAAATCTTCAACCAATACAAGCTTAAACCAGAATTTTGGTGCCGTTACTTTGACAATACTTTTGCCATCTGGCGACATGGACTAGATGAGCTACACAAGTTTTCCGATTTCATCAATCGATTACACCCCCATATCAAGTTCACCATGAAAATTGAACAAAATGGAAAAATGCCTTTGTTTGACGCACTAGTTTACAAAAAATCTAATGACATATTAGGACATGAGGTTTACAGAAAACCCACATATACAAACAGATACCTACGTGCCTCCTTCCACCATCAACCATCCCAAAAGCAATCGTTCATCAACTCCTTTGTATGTATAGCTGTCTCCATAGCAGATAAAGATAAATTACAAAAGGAATTACAAAACTTCTAAACAACCCTAAAGACAAAACGGCACCTCTCAGTGATCCAGGAGTATATAAAATTCCTTGCTCTCGTGGCGAAGTCTATATTGGAGAAACCTGGAGAGCAGTGAGCCAACGTGTAAAGAACATGAGAGTAAAGTCAGGCTAAAACATTTCGCGCAATCAGCACTAGCTCTACATCATATCAAAACAGGACACAGCATTTTATTTAACAAAACGACCGTCATCGCAAAAACATACAATATTTTTCAAAATAAACATGAAGAAGCAATCGAAATCTTAAAAGACCCTATTAAAATCAATAGAACCAATGGATATAATACCAATCCGATTTGACTTTCTGTCCTCCAGGGTTTTTGAAAAAATATATTGATTGGCCAATCAAGTTCGACCAGTTCCTCCAGTGAGGCTTTTGACCAATCACAGACAATGTTCACGAAACGTCGGCAAGATTCGTAGTTTTGCACACGATTGACATCCGAAACACATAATTCTATTATAATGAATCATCGTGAAAGCATTAAATCTATTATATTGTAGGTATCTTATCACATCTTTCCAAAATCCTAATGAAGTTTTTTTTTCTTCCTTAGAAATCATTAGTCTTGGCGCTTTCCAAGATGCTTTTCGTGTCGCATCGTAGCGGCGCAGATGTAAATCATTTTTTCAATTCACAGTTTTGCAAATGGTCAGGACTTTCAATTACTTCAGCCAAGTAAAATTCACTAGTAAAAGCAAACTTTTTCTCAGTGCATAAGTATTGCATTTTCTATACTTTGTTGATCATTTTAAATGTTATTACAACGTATATACGTTTCTTCTGCTTGCAAGTTCAACTAATTGGTTACTAATGACACTGATTAGTTAAACATCAATTCTTTGTTGAGAGGTCAAATATTTTATTGAAAATTTGACTTTTTGGGTTGAAAATTTATCCTTTAGAAAGAACATCTTTGTTGGTTGAAAATAGAACCATTTTTTTGGCAATGCAACATATTTTGACATGAAATCTGACGAATTTGAAGCGTTTCATATTGAATTGCATATGGTATCGACATTAGTGGTATTTAAAAGAATTTATTTCTCTATCAATCCTCTATTTTTGTGGAAAATCACTCCGTTTTCTCTTTTTTAAGAGCATTTTGGGCTCTAAACTGTGACACTTTATTATTTTTAATTATTCTTGATTCATTATTGTAATTTAAAAAAACGAAAAAACGCAGTATAAACTTCAAATCCGTGTTTAGCCAACGGCTAGGTTACTTTCGAAGGAAATATATATTGACGTCGGGTCGGGTATCAGGTTCGTAACTCGGCTTAAAACCACGAAAGTCCAGGATGTGTTCATACTGTGTCGCATAAAATCTATTCATTCACACTTTCGATATTTGGTTCGTTATAAAAAAAATCGATAAACGACATCACATGAATTTATCATATAATTTCTTGTGCAATAATGAAGCCGTGGAAGAGATAAAATTGGACGAATAAAAATCTGTTTTCTGGAACCTTTGTTTAAACTATGTGCGTTTGTCGACATGATTTTTCAGATAGCGCTACTTGTTATATAAAATGTAGGTATACAAGGGCATAGACCAGAAAATCTCTATAAAACTTTCTTGTTAAATAAGTAAGTATTTGTCTCGGGGCTTTAATTTACGACATCGAGTAAGATAGTGACTGGCGGCTGTCCGTATACGACGTAAATATTTTTTTGGGCGTGAGAGGCAGGTGGTCAGAAAGGGGGAGTCAGCAAATCAAAATTGGATACGTGGAATACGAAAAGCTCACTAGTATATATAGGGAAACATCTTGTAGAAAATTCCTTTTCTCGCTGAATCAGTATTATCTACTGCCATTTACGCTCACCTACTCGATTAGTAAAAAATGAGGATCACCGTGGGTACTCTATTCCTTGCTTCTGCCGTTTTCCTTGATTCTATTGGTGAATATATAATAATGTAACATCTTTACTTCTGTTACGTGTCCGTCCTCGACATCACAACTTCTAACATTCTTCACATCCCTTTCTTCTCACATTTTCTGCCTCCTCACATTCTTGACTTCTCCTTCCTCTACTTTCGCGCCCCTCACATCCAACAATTACACTCTCTTTTTCTACTTCCTAACCCATCAAATTCCACTCTTCCATTCCCATCACTTCTCCATCTTTTACTTCCCCTAATTTTACTTCCATACTTCTTTTACTTCTCCTCCCCACCATCACTTTCCTTATTTCTCCATCCTCTACTTCCCCTAATTCCACTCACATACTTCTGCTTATCCTCCATTTCCTTACTTCTCCCTCCTCCATATAAATTTCATTTTTAAGAATAATATAGATCGGAATAAAGCGTACAAGTGAATTTTAAAAAAAATTTCTTCACCTGTGAAATTTGTTTTTCTACCTTACCTCAGTACGTAATTAAACATATGCGAAAGCCGCTACAATTAAAAAAAAGTATATATATATATATATATATATATATATATATATATATATGTGTGTGTGTGTGTGTGTGTACCTGCATGCTATATAAATGAATTTCAATTCACCAACAAAAACGCAGCATTCCCATACATTTTGTATGGAAATACTATTTCCGTACAAATGAGAAATTTAATCAGAAATTTAACCAGATGATTTGATCAGGTAATTTCTTCCAAAGTTGTCGTGTTGACAGAAAACGGCGACAGACAGAAACCGAAGTAAAAACCATTGCTCCTCAATCAGTAAGTTCAAAATTGTTGAATCTTGATGAATTTGGCGACACTCAATTTTTACATAAACCCAATACCTTACATTTGAGATGAGAATGTCTTAATTAAAATGATCATAATAATCAATGTCAAATGATATCATTATTTGCGAGCGACAATCTTGAAACTGATAACGTCATTATTTCACATATATGTGAGAGAACGTCTACTTATGTATACATTGGTACTCTTATGATGCAATGGAATATTCCTAAGATACAATTATTAACCAAATTATTCACTAACGCATTAATTAGTTTTTTCTCTACTATGCGAAAATGAGGATGATCTGTACTTTCGTTTTCACTTTGGCAGTCATCGTTAATTCTATTGGTGAATATAGTAATATCTCTATCATTTTTATTATAGTGTATGTAACACAAGCATGGATACGGCTATTTCTCAGGCCTATGGAGCTAAACTTAACTCCCCCTTTCCAGCTTATGGTCCTATAATAGCCATTTGTATATTTACACTGTGAAAACTAGAAATTTCTCTTTTTACGGTATTTTTTTCGCGTCCTATTTTTAAATAAAATAACTTCAAGCTGTTATTTCCAAGGAAAAAAAACGATTCTGGGTTCCCATCAGTGGTCTTATTTTAGTACCACTTGATACTAATTTTTCTCAGTCTTATTAAAATGCCTGCAACTAGCCCCCAAATAATACTCTGTTTTTACTGTCTATAGCGTCAAAAATCATGAGATTTTGCATACCTCATCTAAATATTAGTCTGTTCTGCCGACCAGAGCCGGTTTTTTGGAAAAAAAATTTTATATTCGATGTCATAAACAGAAAGAAGAGAACAATAGAATAAAATTGCAGTGACGCTCAGTGTTAGCTCAGTTGGCATTTTCACGGAATGTCCATCGACCCATATCAAACTCACGAGGCAGACACCTCGGAGCGCGTCGAATTCCAGTATGGCCTGATTCAATTTCAGTTATAAGAATTAGTTTGTTCACAAAATTTGAAGAAAGTCAACAGAAGATTTATGAAAATCAGTTAATATTTGCATTAATGATAGAAATGTTGCAGTGCACACGATCGTATACCCAGATACATCGCACAGTGGGAGGAATTTTAAGCCGATTCGCAATTTTTTTTAATTGAAGTACGCTAAATTTCAGGGAGCACGTTGGTCAGAGATTTTTGCATTTTCATTTGTTTATTTATGATATGTTGACTCAGACTATGAGAAATAATTTTTGCGAGAGAGATTTGCAGTAAATGTTTCTATGTAAAATTGACAATAAACCATTGTTATTATTTAATTTCAAATATTACGATTTGTATATATTGAAAAATATTGTAATTTTTATTGAAAAAAATGTGTTCTTCTCTGAAAATGTATTGAATCAATTAATTATTAAATTGTACATATTTATCATTGCCCAGAATATCTGAAGTACACCTTAAATGATTGAGAGGAATCCAAATTTGAAAAAATCGCTAATTTATATATGTCCCTACAAGCATTTCTTATAAAAATTGTATATTGTTTATTTTTTATGAAAATAGTGATTGCAAATCTTTCTCAAAAAACTTGACAAATATAATTAAAACTATGTTATTTTCAAGAATATCTGCATGAATTCTGATTATGTAGCAAAAGACGAAATTGAAAAACCACAATTTCATATTAATGTTTTATAGAAAATGGTTACTGACGATCACTCACAAAATAATTCAAAGTATTTCCAGAGAAGAACAAACTTTTTTCAATCAAAATTACAATATTTTTAAATACATACCGCAATATTCCAAATTAAATAATAAAAATGAATAATAATTGTTTATTGTATGTATGTATGTATATTTAATCTCTCCCTTTTACGGACTTGAGCGCCTCCGCTCCCTGTAAACATGTTTACACACCATCCTTAGTCTAACTCAACCACTGCTTATATTCTAATGTTTCGCTTTACTTAAAATAACAATAATATTAATACTGTTAATTCTCAAACTTTTAAAAATGAGCAATCTTTCAGGGCTTCCGTTTTCTCTTACCATCCAGTACATTTTCAACGATTTTAAAATAAAAAATTTTTACTAGTTACTTTCCTTATTAGGATTAACCGTTTGGCTCTGCCCTGTTACCTTTCTTTCCCTTATTTCTTCCATTTTCTGCATCTACATCACTCCCTGTCTCTTACCATCCAAAATCCATCTTACGCATTCATCCACACTTAACTGTCCATCTTCCTCTCCTGTACACCTCTCTCGTACATGTGCCCATGATTACATTTCGTATCCACATACTCTAACCAGATTTTCCTCTTCCTCCATCTAATATCTCCAAGCTCTTACTTCTTCTCCCATTTTAAACCATACCACCCTACTCCATTTATCTTCCTTTTTTATTTTTTGCAAATATTCTGCTTCCGTCAACCCTTTGACCATCAAATACCAACTATTGCACCTCGAGTTCATAATCTTTCTCCATCTCTCTTCTCCTTGTCTTACTAATAATTCTAACTCTATGTCATGCCACTCCAGTACCCCTTCTCGTATATCACAAACCCTCCTCATTTTTTCCTTTCTTCCTCCCATTTCGAATTTCCCAAATTGCCTCTCGTTTGCTTGTTCCGAATCTCGCCCAAGCATAGTTGTGCCCTTCTGCTCCCCTCTCCCCTTGTTAGCTTCTCTTTAAACATCCAGGCTCTCCTAATTTGTCTAGTTGCCATTTTTGCCCTTCCTGATTCTTCCCTTAACATGTTTCCTCGGCAACTCCAACTAACCTCCATTACCCATCTCAGAAATCTCTCATGCATGCTTTCCACTTTCGTATATTCCTCAAACCTTCTCTTTCCTACACCCCATACTTGGCCCATTACTCTACTCGCACATTCGATTCTTTTTCTCACCTGCACTTCGTTTCCCCCTTCTTCCTGCCTCAAACCAAAAACCTAGGTAAGAGAACTCCTCGAAAATTCTCACTGTTTGTCCGTTCATCTTCCAAAAGTAATCTATTTTGGGCTGTCTTCTTCTGTAGCACATCACCTTGGTCTTCTCTACGTTCACCGTCAAGTCTTTTGCTCCCACATACTCTGCGAAAATTCTTATAATTAGGTTCATCCCCTTCTCATCATCTTCTAACAAAACTAAGTCGTCCGCGTATGCTAGAGAGTATAGTTTGCTATTACCCAAAACCGTTCCTCCTTTCCCTTTCTCCTTTAACTTCTCCTCTAAGTCTGCCAGCAGCATATTGAAAAGTAACGGACACAACGGGCATCCTTGCCTTAGACCTCTCCTTGTCCAGAATACCTCCCCTTTTTTCTTTCCTATCTTCACCCTAATCCTGGTTTCTGTAAAGATTTCCTTTATCCTTTTCACCAACCTTTTCTCTATTCCCCTCTCTTTCATTGCCTGCCATAACGCTTTTCTATTTACTGAGTCAAAGGCTGCCTTGAAATCTACAAACAATGCGACTAATTTCCCTTTCTTTCTCCCTAAATTTCTGTTAACCAAGTAGTTGAGTACATAAATGTTATCTATAGTCCCCATCCCTTTTCCGAATCCCGTCTGATTGTGTGGGACACTTTCTTTTTCTTCTATCTGACTCTCTAACCTTTTTCTTAGAATTTCTGCATATATTTTATAGCCCACAGGCATGAGAGTGATCCCTCTGTATTCCTCTACCTTCTTGCCCTCCCCTTTCTTGACAATCGGTACCACCAGCCCTGTCATCCACTCCTCCGGCCACCCTTCTCCTTTCCAGACCTTGTTAAAGATTTTCCACATCCCTTCCCTAACCCCTTCTCCACCATACTTCATCGCTTCGTTCTCCATGCCATCCTCTCCTGTAGCCTTGTTTCTTTTTAGTCCATCTATTGCCTCATCCACTTCTTCTCTTGTTATTTCGTTCCCTTCCTCTATTTCTCCCTGGACTATCCTTTTATTTTCCCCATTAATCCCATATTGCTCTCCCCCTAATAGACCCTTGAAATAATCCGTCCACTCACCCATTTATATTTCTTTATTCACGCCCTTCCCGCCTCCTCTTTCCTTATTTTTCACATCCGAAACCCTACCTTCTTTGATCGCCTTTTCGACTTCTTCCCTGTATTTCTTCTTTCCCTTTTGCCTTTTCCTTTCCAAAATGGTCTCATGTTCTCTTTTTCTCCTGTTGTACTTCCCCTTCTCCATTTCCCCTTTTTTCCATTTTCTTACATACTCTTTCATTCTGTCTTTACTCTCCGCGCATTCCTCGTCCCACCAGCCTCTCTTTTCCTCTTCTCTTTCTTCTTTTGTACCTATCTCATCCCTTAGCTTCTCAATCGACCCTTTCAACCTGTAAATTAATGAGTCTACTCCCTCCTCTTTTTCATACCTAACTTTCTTCTTTTCCATTTTTTATTTAAACTCTTTTAATTCATCTAACTTAATTTTTTAATTTTAATTTAACTCCCATTTTCGTGTTTCCTTCTCCCCTTCTTCCCTTTCTCCCTCTGTCGCTCTTACGGACGCCAGCTTTTAGTGTAAATATTACCGGGAAGTGCTCGGACCCTATCTCATTCCTCACCTTCATACTCTCTATCATATTCCTCATTCCCAAATCCCTCCCCCTTGTTCGCCAGTTCATGCATTCAAGTCACCTCCTATCAACACCAAATCTTCCTTCTTTTCCTCCATCCACCTCCTTATTACTCTCCAACCTTCCTCTTCTCCTCTTCTTCTATAGACAAAAACCACCGCTATTTTGACTTTTCCAATTATAATCCTTCTTACCATTGTTCCATCCTTTTCTTCCCTGTCCCACTCTTTTCTACCTTTTACTGTCAATTCTTTTTTCACCCATTAGACCATGCCACCCATGCCTCTCCCTTAAACGTGTACCTTTCTTGCTTCTTGCATCTTCCACACATAACCTTTCGGTAACATCTTTCTTCTCCCCTTCCAGTCCTTCTCATCCACCCAGGTTTCATTCATCATAATTACATCCCACTTTTCTAACTTCCTCCAAAATCCTCCATTTCTGTTCTTCTAGCCCGACACATTCCAGAGAGCTATTCTCACGTTTTTCTCTTCCCTTCCCTCACTTATCTTCCTCAGTTTTCTTCTGCCTTGCCGTTTGGAATCCCCTCTGTTTCATCTATAAATTATTTTGCCTCTTCCTTCTTTCTACCTTTCTCAACTCTTTTTTCCTTCTTTCTCATTTCTTCTGATTCTTCGTCTCAGAACCATTTCTCCCCATTTATCAATATCCTGTCTCTCACTATTCATACCATGGGCCCCTTTTTCCTCTCTACCCATGCCCTCTGCCAATATCTCTTGTAAGATTTTAACTGAAAAAAAAAATTATTTTCCAGACCAAAGTTTTATATTTACTTATTTTATTTCTTCACAAAATCGACAGTTGGTGTATCCTAACAAATATAAGCAAGCATATATCATTTTCCCGAAAATCTACATATATTCAGACAGTAATGAGAAAGAACGAAATATAAAAAAACTAAAAATTCAAAGTTTGTGTAAAAAATTATTTATAACAATCACAATTGTTGATTTTTCATGAAAATTGTAACTGACAGTCACTCTCACTACAATTTACAGCATTTTCATCCAAGAAAAAATGTTTTTAAACAAAAATGACACTGTTTGGTTATTTGTTGATGTAATTTGTTTATAATAATTAAAACATGCAATAATCAGACTATTTGTATACTGGGAGAACTCTTGCGTTTATTTCAGGTGATTTTCATTATATGCAAATCGTTGTTAAAGATTAAATAATGATTTCGTGAGAAATCTCGATTTTATCATACTTTGAGTAAACATATAATAAATAAACATATGAAAATGCAAAAATCTCTGATTGAGGTGCTCTTGAAATTTAGTGCACTTTGATAACAAGAAAAATCTACTAGAAGAAAAAAATTGAAGGCTGTAAGCTTTTTTGAACAAAAAAATGCGATTCCTCCCACTGTTCGGTGTATCTGGGTGGCATTCGAACTCAGTCCTACGATCAAAATTGAGGGGCGTGGCCGTACTCGAACTCAGTCCGGCGGCGCTCTCTCCTCCGTTCCTTCTTTCTCTCACCACCGACGGCATCTTCGTACCACCGTACGTGGAGGAGAGAATGAGCACGCGTAAGTGAGAGGAGATGTCCGAAGGTGTCAAACCTCTGTCGCGCTCCAACTTTTACCCAACATTTTCCCTTTGCACTTACTTGCACTGAATATTTTTGATATCCTTGTTAAATGAATTATTGTGGACTGAAATACATTCTTTAAAAAAGCTTGCTCATCATACTTTCGATAAGAAATTGTTCTTTTTCAAAAATTTCGCGCCTTCTTGTCCCCACACTTTGCCCCTCTCCCTCTCTTCCTTAAAGAGAAAGTTAGCCAAGTGGAAGGGGAGTGGGGGGAGAGTGACGTTGACTCAGTTCAGCTCCGGGGAGTCTCTTCAAAGGACTGAGTTCGAGTGCAGCCGAGTTTGATGAGGGTCGATAACCATGCCGTGAAAAATATTAGAAGTAAACGTGCTTCAAAAAAAAAAGAATCTTCTATATCTTTTTGCAGAATGCAGTTCACAGCCCGACGAGAAGCCTAATAGCAGACGTAATCCTGGCTCTTCTCCTTCTGCTGCTCGACAACAATATTTTCCTGACCAGAATCCTCCGGAGGAGGCTCCCACTCGTGCCAGGTCTATTTCTCCACCCGGTAGGCCACCTTCAGACGGAGTACTTGGATGTACGATAGAACAACTTGGATATGTTCGACTTATTCCTCGCAAAAATCGGAACCGTCAATTTGAATTTCGAAGATATGTTATTCCTGCCGGTATGCCAATTAAATTGCGAGTACGACAGAATATATATGTGCCCGTGCAAACCCGAGAATATATTGTATTATCAACATCCACTGGTGACGTTTTTGCAATATTGGATTATAGTGGGATTCTTCATGGAATGTATAGATCAGATAGAAATCATTCGCGCATAAAAATAAATATGATGAGCGGCGCAGTTGATAATTTGACTCAAGATGAAATGAAGGATTGTCCAGTAGGCAAAAAGCAACCAATCTTTCCAAACACTTTCATTAAAGTTTCCGAAAATTATGATACACTACAGTCCTTACGAAATCCCAAAATCGAATGTAATCCTGGCCCTTCTTCTTCTTCTTCTTCTTCTGCTCAACAACAACATTTGCCTGACCAGACATCTCCTCAGGTGCCTTCTCTTCATGTCAGAGCTAGTCCTTCTCCGGGCTGGCATCCTTCAGATATAGTATTTGGATGCACAATAGAACAACTTGGATATCTTCGACTTATTCCCCATACAAATCGGAACCGTCAATTTGAATTTCGAAGATATGTTATTCCTGCCGGTATGCCAATTAAATTTCTAGTAGAACTGAATAGATATGTACCCGTACCAAGCCGAGAATATATTGTATTATCAACATCCAATGGTGAAGTTTTTGCAATATTGGATTTGAGTGGGACTTTTCTTGGAATTTATAGGAGAGATGGAAAACATTCGCGCGCAAAAATAAATATGATGAGCGGCGAAGTTGATAATTTGACTCAAGATGAAAAAAAGGATTGCCCAGTAGGCAAAAAGCAACCAGTCTTCCCAAACAGTTTTATTAGAGCTTCTGCAACTTACAATTCACTACAACATTCACTGGCCCCTACTTCTGCTCAGGAGCCTCCGCTTCATGCCAGGTCCGGGTCTCCTCCGGGCTGGCCTTCTTCTCATGAAGTACTTGGATATACACTTTCAAAACTCGGATATATTCGGCTCATTCCCCGGACAAATGAGAACTGGAAATTCGAATTTCGAAGATATATTTTTCCCGCCTTTTTAACCATTAATTTGCTAGCAGGAGAGAATAGATATGTGCCCGTGCCAATCCAAGAACATATTGTTTTATCAACATCCACTGGTGACGTTTTGGCAATACTGGAGTATACTGGGTTTCTTCGTGGAATATATAAGCCAGATGGTTATCATTCCAGAATAAAAATAAACATGATAAGCGGTTCAGTTGACGATATGACCGTAGTTGAAATGCGGGAATGTCCTGTAGGCAGAAAAAACCCAATTTTTCCACGTTGTTTTAAACAAGGTACTTCCAATGAAGATACTTTACAGTATGTGTATCATTAATTCAATAGAAAAAAGATAAAGTAAAATAAAATGTTCTTTGTAATCCACAGTCGGATCAAAATTAAATAAAAAGATTCAAATGCGAATGTATCATGGTTATTGCCCAAACTGCTAACAGAATTTGTATTATTTTTTCAGCTGCAGCGTATAATTTCTAGGAATATTAATTTTTTAGTGTGGTCGCGTAGCCTCATTATCCACGCGCAATAGCAGACACATTCGGGCGAAATCAAATAACATAGTTAACGATAACTCGCAGGACACAATTCCAAATTGATTTGACATTCTGTTTTTATAGAAATATATGTTATTGAATTCACAACTTATATGTGCAAGCGATTTTTGAATCGCTATTATTCAAAGTTATGTATATATATATATATATATATTAATATTTAGAGGTCGCTCATCGTGAATTTCTATTTACCATTGAAATAGCATGTGAAATTTTTTTTTTTAATTTGGAATTTTGTAACTCTTGAATGGCTTGATGAATTGCTAAGCCCATACCATATTCTTGTAGGGAATTCGATGCTCTACAAAAAAGGTCTCGTATGATTTTTTCATAAATTTACTCATTCAAAAGTTATTTAAGGTTAAAATTCAACACATAATAAATTTATAGTTTTTTTTTCTTAATTTTCGGCAAAAATTTGAAATTTATCACTAATTATCGTAATAGTCTTTGCGGAAAATTTATAGTTCAAAATTTTCTCTACAAAAACAATAATCTAACTCAAATAATCACATTATCAAGTTTCACATTGTTTGAAAATTTGTCTTTTATTGTTCTTACCGAGAAAACGTATAATTTTTTAAAGACCTTGCGGTAGTAAATGATGTAGCAGGACGCGGTATTGCATTAATTGATGAATATAATAACTGCTTAGCAAAAAACGAGGACGAACTTTAATATCTTCTACAAGTTGTGCAAGAACATCGTCGAAAATTTCCAGATTGTAACAAGAAAACATTAAAATAAGAGTTAATGTTCATAATGATCATTTTAACGCCAAAACTTATAAATAATGTTGTTTTAGTATTAATATTCAAAATTGTTTATATTGAATTTTATTTTTATAATATACTAAATACAAAATAGTATGTTTCTAAAAGTGACGTCTTTTCATTAGTATCTGAATTATCTTAATACTTAATAGATGAAAACTACTATTTTAATAAGGAATAAGCAGGTAATACATAAAGGTACTGAGCTTTTCGATTTAAAAATTCTTAAACGATCTTTTTTTAAATCATTATTTAAATCATTTTGTATATCATTTGTTTATGAAATAAACAAATAGTATCGTGATCAGACACGTCTAAAAAATATGATCAATTTTAGGACAGAAATAGAATACTTAAATTTTGAGCGAAAAACTTAATTTTCAACCAAAAAAACAATCAATTTTCAACAAAATAGTTTAAACTTCAACAAAAAGAATGAAGTTTTTGCAAAGTAGTGTAATTTTCAACCAATTGTTTAGCCAATCGCTACGTTACTTTCGAGGGGGAGTACAGATTTACGTCGGGTCGGGTATCAGATTCGCAACCCGGCCTGAAAACAAGAAAGTTTACGATGGGTTGAAAACTCAAACCAGCCCTAAAGTTCAATTTAAAAATTATAAAAATTTCTAGGACATCAGGAAAATTACAAACAATTTTATCTTCTACCCACTATATACATTGTGAGTTGACAAAAATAAAACGTGTTCATACTGTGTCGCTTGAAATCTAGTCATTGATCACATGAATTCATCATATTGATTTGTGCAATAATGAAGCTTTGGAGGAGATAAAATTGGACGATTAAAGATCTGTTTTCTGGAACCTTCGTTTAAACTATGAGCGAATGTCAATATCATTTTTCAGATACCGCTATTTGTTCTATAACATACAGGTATACAATGACATATACCAGAAAATCTCTATGAAACTTTATTGTTAAATAAGTTCTGTTTGTCTCCAGGGTTTAATTTACGATTTCAAGTAAGATAGTGACTATCTGCTGTCCGCATACGAAGTATCTATTTTTTGGGCAAGTGAGGCAGGAGCTCAGGAAGGGGGAGTCAGCAAATCATAATTGGCTACGTGGAATACGAAAAGCCTACTAGTATATATATATGTAAATTTCTTGTAGAAAATTCCTTTTCTGGCTGAATCATTATCACCTGCTGACATTTATTCTCATCTACTCGATTAGTTAAAATATGAGGATCACTGTGGGTACTCTATTCCTTGCTGTTGCCGTTTTCCTTCATTCTGTTGGTAAATATATAATAATATAACATCTTTATTTCTCCTACTTCTCCTTCCTCTACATCACAACCCCTAACATTCTTCACATACCTCACTTCTCATACTTTCTACATCCTCACTTTTCGGACTTCTCCTTTCTCTGCTTCCGCTCCCGTCACATCCCACTCTGCCAATCCCATCAGTTCTCTCACTTCTCCATATTTTATTTCCCCTAATTTTACTGCCATACTTCTCCTACTTCTCCTCCCCACCAACACTTTCCTTATTTCTCTATCCACTACTTCCCCTAATTCCACTCACATACTTCTACTTATCTTCTCTTTCCTTACTTCTTCCTCATCCATACAAATTCCATTTATAAGAATAACATAGATTGAAATGAAGCGTAAAAGT
>CAKNYM010050987.1:13895-27308 GCA_932195095.1 Andricus curvator
AAATTCCAAATTTTATTTGTGGATTCGACTTTTTATTAAAAATTAATCTTTTTAGTAGAATTCAACTAGTTGAAAATTCAATTTTTTTTTGAAAATTTATGTTTTTTAGTTGAAAATTCAACTGTCTCGTTCAAAATTGATATTTCTTGGTTGAAAATTAGCTTTTTTTCAAACGCAATTTTTTAAATGGAAAATTGAGCTATTCCATTTTTGGGTGAAATTGTTTCATTTACAATTTGAAAATTCAACTATTAGGTAGAAAATTAATCTATTTCCTTGAAAATTCTTCTATGTGGCTCAAAAATTATGCTTGTTGAAAATTCCTCATTTTATTTGTGGATTTGAATATTTTATTAAAAATTAATCTTTTTAGTAGAATTCAACTGGTAGAAAATTCATTTTTTTTGTTAAAAATTTATATTTTTCAGCTGAAAATTCAACTCTTTCGTTCAAAATTGATATTTCTTGATTGACAATTATAGCATTTTTTTAAACGTGATTTTTTTAATATAAAATTGAGCTATTCCATTTTTGGTTGAGAATTTAACTTTTTAGTTAAAAATTCAACCATTTGGTTGAAAATTCGTCTTTTCGTAGAAAAATAATCTTTTTGTTTGAAAATTTAGGTATTTAATAAAGAATTTAACTGTTTTTTTTTAAGTTAAATTTTTTGTTGTTGAAAATTTAAGTATTTTGTTTAAGCCATATTTCTTGTCGGAAATTCTACTGTTTTGTTAAAAATGCGTCCTTTTGGATTAAAAATGTATCTTTCATAGTAGAAAAGTCATCATTCATGCTTTAAAATTCAACTTCCTTTTAAAAAATTGTCTTTTCGGCAATAAAATTCAAACACTAAATTTTTGAGCCCCCCCACCCCTCTCTATCTTAATTTAGAATGTCAAGTAATATGTGGACGCTCCCTTAGAAAATGTATTGTGCCTGGACAGAATACTGACCAATTTATCACCAAGTCGTTTAAAACTCGACCCTTTCTTGCAAGAAGGATTCTTGATGAAAATGAAAAGTGCATTGCAGCAAGACACTAATTTCATTGTCCGGAGGCTTCGCGAAGATAAATTCACGGTTCCGAATTCACGGTTCGAAATTTTTAACGAGATGACAAATGACTCGCGACTATGGGGATTCCTAATGGGACACTACACTACAGTCTACACCATCTGCGCTCCGGGGCAGTTACTGCAGGAAGCGAAAAGTGGCCCACCAAAGCGAACAAAATTGATAATGCTGCCGGACGTAAACGATTATCCAAGGCCCTGCCCTGGTGCTCTTTTTATCTCAGCTTTACTTATTACTTTTTGCACAGTCACGGGGCGATATCTCAGGGACAATTCGCCCGAGAGGGACGTCCTCGATCGATTTGAACCTCCATATTTCGTTAAGTTCGACCACAAAAATTCATCCGAGTCTCCTCTCGAAAACCGGTTTCACGAAACGATGTAATGGCCCTCAGAGGGTGAACTCCAACTTTCATCAATTCAAATGTCTTTCGCGAGTACTCAGATCAAAATCGATCACTTTCATTCTTCCGATTTCAGATATTTCCTAAATTTTAATCAGTGCAATTGGAAAACAAACGAGCGGAAATCTAGAAGCTTAAATTTGGACAAAGTGAATGAATCAATGAAGTCGTATATTATTATGGCTAGCAAAAATTTTTATTTTGTCTGGACATTTGGCCAGCGGAGAGGAAAACTGCAGAAATCCTCCAGCTCAAAATGGCTTAACATCGGTGACTTATTATTCTTATTCCTAATTAGAAGTTACTTCGAACATTTTGATCCGACTATGGATCACAAAAAATAATATATATTAGTTTTACATTAAAAAAAAATTGAATTACACCTAACTCCCGATTGAAGAACGATTTCGGGGATGGCTTGCAAGTAGCCTTGATCCTCAATCGAGGGAATCCAAAGTCAGCGGCGTGGAACCTATGAGGCATCAGCGCGTGAGTTACAGTTCACTGCGGCTTTGTCGCTACGCTGCTGAGGGCCAGCAGTTCTAGGAATTCCTAAACCGGGGGTTCTTTTATCGGGAGTTGAGTGTCCACTCTCAAAATTATTTAACATTTTTCGGTTTTATCGCGCTTTGCACCAATTGCTAAATACTCTCTCATATTTGGTAATCTACTTTTCTAGATTTGACGATAAATTGAACAAAAAGTAAAAATATCTGGAACCTTTAGTGAAGAATTTAAATATTTACTCAACTTAAAAAATATTAATAAAAATAAAAGTATATTATATTTACCAAAAGAATTCAGGATAACCGACAATAATAGGATCACAGTAGAAAGGATCCTCATTTTTTCTAACTGAGCAAAAACTGATTACTTTTTTAATGACGAATTTCGTTAACAGTGTATGATAATCATAATAATATAATATAATATATAATATAATAATATATAATATAATATTATATAATTTTTAAAAATGTTGTTGAACTTTTAACCAAGTTCTTAAATTCTCAACAAAATAATTAAATTTTCAACCAATAATAGAATTTTTAATCAAACGAGATAAATTCCTAACAAAAAATACAATAGTTAGATTTTCTCATCTGTTTCTATTAATTCAGTTCGCATTTAAGCGAAAAAACAATAAAAGGGAAAATTTCCTAACAACAGGGGATAAATTAATTTTTCAAAAAAGGGGAAAAGAGAAGAATAGGGAAAAGAGTGTAAAGTCTGAAATATTAAAGTGATTTGAAAATTGAAAAAATATAAATGAATGCGCAGAGCTCTCGAACATAATCTTTTTTCCCTCTTCTTTGAAAACTTCCTTAGGATATATTTCGCACTCTCATATGCCGGTCACGAAGCGTGCATTTCTGTGAAGAATGTTTCCGAAATTAGATTTTTAAATTCGCTCGCAATGGAACTTTTCCTTCTTATGTGGTGCTATTTTTAGTGATTTTCGACTCATCCCTCCCTCTTGTGACAATTTGTGACAGTTTGGTACCCCCCCCCCCCCCCCCCACATGTCATATGATAGGGAAGTTCCTCCTCCTCCTCCTCCTTCTATTTTTAAATACGAAATATAAATAGAATTTCATATAATCGTCAATTGAACAATAAATAATAATTAGTTAAAACTATTCGAGTGTTAAAAGTAAGAGTCTCGAGGGTTAGAATTATAATAATATCAGTGCATTAATAATTATTTACAAGAAGTATAATCTGATTACTTTTTTCCGTGTGATACTGAAGCTTATCCTCCTCCTCCTCCTCATCCCCCTTATTCCTCCTCATTATCCCTTATCATCCTCCTCACCCTTCTCCTCATACTCATCCTCACCCCCTCCTTCTCCACGTCCTCATCCTCCTCCTGCACCACATCCTACCCCTCATTCCCCCTGATTCCCTCTCATACTCCTCCTCCTTCTCCATATCCTCAACCTCCTCCACATCCTCCTCCACATTCTCCTCCTCCTCATCCTCCTCCTCCTTTTTTTAAATACAAAATGTAAATAGAATTTTATATAATCGTCAATCAAACAATGAATAATAATGAGTTGAAACAATTTGATACACTAGTGTGAGAATACTTTTAATCAAATTCGTTAGACATTTTTTCTTTCATTTGAAAAAATTGTTTAGCACGTTTCCTGATGATAAATTCCAACAAAGTTTGCGAATTTGGTGAAGGATGACACTACAACACTACCGTTAAATAATAATTTATTAAGATTAAACATCACTTTCATATTTGAGACTTTGCACATCAAGAGACAATTCTTTTTTTTTTCTCTGTTTTAAAGCACAGAAAATTTTTCTCTTTTTTTTCTCTGAATTAAAAGAATCGAACCAGAAAATCCAACTAATCTTAGTTAGAAGCTAATTTTTGTTGTTGAAAAGTCTCATTATATTTTGGGTTCACAATTCATGTGTTTAATTAAACTTTCAAATATTTTATAAAAAATTCATATTTTTTAGTTAAAAATTTAAATAATTGGTTGAAAATTCATGTCTTTTGTTGCTAATTCGTCTTCTTTGGTGAAAAATTAATCTTCTTGGTTAAAAGATCACCTTTATAGTTGAAAATTTAACTTTTCAACCCAAAATTCGTTTTTTTTTCTGTTGACAATTAGTTTTCTTGGCTGAATATGTAACTCATCCGGTTTTGGTTCAATTCAACTGTTTTTGATTTCAAATGAAAATATTTGTTGATTGAAATGTTTATTATTACATGTTTCGTTTAAAATTTATTTTTTGTTGTTTACAGATTCATGGTATTAGTTGAAATTTCGATATTTGGTTGTAAAATAAGTTGCTTGTTAAAAATTCATATTCAATTTTTTTTATTTTAAAAGTCTATTACACTTATTATATTTTCAGTTCAGAATTCATCTCGTTTGGTTAAAAATCCTACTATTTAATTCAAAATTTAATTATTTTGTTGAAAATGCAACTATTTTGTTAAAAAGTCATTTGTTGTCAAAAATTCAACTACTCGCTAGAAAGTTAAACTACTTTGTTAAAAAATCATTCTTTTAATGGTGGATAACCTTTGGTTGAACATTGAACTATTTTGTTGAAAACTCGTTTCATTTTTAGTTAAAAATTATTTTTTTAACTGGAAATTCAACTATTCCATTTTTGACTGAATACTTATCTTCTTCAGTTTAAAATTCAACTATTTGGTTTAAAATTTATTTTTTCATTTTAAAATTCATGTACTTTGTTAAAAATTCATATTTTCTGTAGAAAATTAATCTCATAGGTTAACAAATCAACTTTTTTCTTGAAAATTCAACTCTTTGGTTAAATGGTGAACTCTTTTCTTGAAAATTATTCTTTTTTCGTTAGAGATTCATCATTTTAGCTGAAAATTTATCTCTCTGGTTGGAAAAGTATCAATTTTTCTACAAATTAATTTTTTTGTTTGAGAATTAATTTTCTCCCCTAAAAATGTATCAATTCTATTTTCGGTTAAAAATTGGTATCCTAAATAGAAAATTGATCATTTTTGGCTGAAAATTCATCTGTTTCGGTAGAAATTTCATTTTGTAAAAAAGATTTTTTTTTTTGTAGAAGACTCATCATTTCAGTTGAAAATAAATATTTTTGTGTTGAAAATCCAACCATTTGGCAGAAAATTAAAGTATTTTGTTCAAAATTAACTTTTTTTTGTTGTACTTTATTATTAAGTCATCTATTTTGACAGAAAATTAATTTGTTTTATTGAATCACTTTGGTTAAAGATTTAACTATTTTATTACTTTGTCTATTGTAGTTGAATAACACTAATGTTAAAATTCATTCTTTTTTTATTGAAAATTAGTTTTTTAATCTAAAAATTTAGCTATTCACTTTTTGGTACAAAAGTTACTTTATTTAGCAGAAATTTCAACTATTTCGTTAAAAATTTATCTTCCTTCATTGCAAATTAACTTTCTTGTTAGAAATTTTTTTTCCGGCTTAAAAGTCAACTGTTTTCTAAATCATTCGACCTTTTAGCTTGAAAACTTAACTATTTTTTGGATATTCGTGTATTCAAGCAGAAAATTAATCTTGCTTGTTGAAAATTTGTCAATTTGGTTGAGGATTCAATTATTTTGTTAAAAATTCGTCTTTTTTCGTTGAATTTAACTTATTGATGATTTGTTTATTTATGTTGAAAATTAGTTTTTTTGTAGCTTATATAGTCAGGTATTTGGTGAAAATTTTCATTCAATATTATTCAATATTTTGTTGAAAGTTTGATTATTTTATAGAGAATTTAACTTTTTTTTTTGTCACTTTTTGGTCGAAAATTCAACTGTTTTTTTCCAAGTTCGTAATTTTCGATTGAAAATCCATCTTGTCTCGTTTCCCAAAAAATTTTCTTTTCAACTTAAGAATTCAAACAAACTTTGAAAGTTTCCCCTGAAAAAATCCCGATTTATTAGAAATAAACTAAAAAAAAATTGAACAAAAGTAATCTTCTCAAGTATCACATCCTTAATTCGATTTCGAAGAAGCAACATTGTAACTATATGAGTTCGAACTTCGAAGTTGATTGAGCGGAACGTCAATTCTTTTTGACCTTTTCTTTCAGGGAATTCTGGCTGGGTCAAAGTCAATGTCCTGAAGACTTTCGGTTATAGCTTCTACGATCGAAAGCCAATTTGTCAATCAGGATTAACCAGCAGAAAGAAGCTTCTAGTTTGGGCAGTAAATTTTATCAGTTTTAGCAAAAGCCTGAGCCAAAGGAAACTTTCTCTTCAAAGCATAGTTGTGGGAGATTTAACTCTTTAGATGTTTGTAGCTCAAAAATAAAAATTTGAGAAATTAAATTCAGAATCAATCAAAATTTTAATTCTTCTTCACCGCCCGAGGTTCAAATTTAACAACCAAATTTTTGGATATTGAAAAAAATTATTAAAAAACTGCATTTGGTTTTAGTCTTCAGTCAGGTCTCATGGGGAGGACATCCTAGTTTAATCATGTGTTTTGATTTGTTGAAAAATTAGTTCTTATTGCTTTTAAAGGATATTGAATGAACACCAAAATTTTGGACATTGGACTTTTTGGAATCTGGCCTAGCATAAGATGTTTTTAGGACGTTCTGATGATGTTTTTTGAGCTCAAGGTCTTTACTAGAAGGTTCTATAAACGTCTTTGAATTTTGTGACCCGGGTTCTGGTCTGAGCCAAAGTGAACTTTCTTTCCAAAGCATAGTTGTGGGAGGCTTGACTCTTCAGATGTTTGTAGCTCAAAAATAAAAATTTGAGAAATTAAATTCAGAACCAATCAAAATTTTGATTCTTCTTCAACGCCCGACGTTCAGATTTAACTACCAAGTTCTTGGATATTAGAAAAATGATTTAAAAAACTGCATTTGGTTTTAGTCTTTAGTCAGATCTCATGGGGAGGACATCCTGGTTTAATCATGTGTTTTTATTTGCTGACAAATTCGTTCTTTTTGATTTAAAAAGGATATTGAATGAACACCAACATTTTGGACATCGGACTTTTTGGAATGTTATCTGGCCTAGCATAGGACGTTTTGAGGACGTTCTGATGATGTTTTTTGAGCTCAACGTCTTTACCAGAAGTTTCGATAAACGTCTTTAAATTTTGTGTCCCGGGTTCTGGTCTGAGCCAAAGTGAACTTTCCTTCCAAAGCATAGTTGTGGGAGGGATCTTTTAGAAGCTAAAAAATGTTATAATGGGAGTGAATCTCTACCTAATCACATTGATTTACGTGGTGTTTATACTTATTTATATTTCGAACGTTTAGTGCATACCCGAATGATCTATGACTCGCATTAACTGAGTCTTGTTAAACGTGGCCTCGGGCCTCAAGAGTGGTCCAATAGGGTCCCATGGTCCTCATCTTTTTCTCTCTTTCTCTCTCTCTCTCTCTTGTTTTCTCTCTTTCCGAGTTCACTCTCCTCCATGACCCGACCCTTCATAAACTAGGGCCCAACTGTGCTATATTTTAAATGCATATAGACGTAGGCGTGTATGCCGTTAAAATAAGTGCAACAAGTAGGATCGTGGTCCAGTCCACAGAGTGTATTGGCGAACCTTCCGACACCTCGTTCGCGAAAAAAAGAAAAAAGGACAATAAGAGAGCGGCCCGAACGAACGAACGCCACGCCGTTCTGGCTCGTAACCCCTTTCATTGCCCACAGCTTCATGTACGGCGGACTCGACCACTTCGACTTGGACTATACTATAATATCCTAGCTAGGGATTCTGAGGTAAGGCAGTTAAACGAGACTCTCTTTGCTCTTGTCTGAGATGAAAGTCCGCAGCTGCGGCTGAAGCTGAATTCTGTTTCTGAACTTCGTGTCGGCGTGAGGTTGCGATCTAGTATCCCAGGAACACGAGTGGAGTGGTCTGATTAACAAACCGAGTAATCCAATACCTTTGTCCCGAGAAAAGGCACCTCATAAAACTTTAACTTGTCTTCTTGTTTCTTGATTCTTCTTCCACCTCCTCCTCCGCGACTTCTGATGCTACTTTCGCGTAGGTTGATAGCGGATGTCTTCTTCGATACTACGCAGGAATCGGAAACACGACATTTCAAGCCGTGGAGCTAAATGGTTCAGCTAGGGTCTGTTCCGGACGTGTCCGGACCCGGAACCTTGGGAATTTATAGGCTCTGGACCCGAACCTTAAAAACCTAAAAGGTCAGGGTTCGGGACCCGCACTCATCAGAAATTAAAAGGTTCAGTCCTGACCCGAACCCTTGAGAACTAACAGGGTCTGGGTCCTGGTCCAGACCTGCACCCTTGATAATTTTGAGAATTTGAAAAGTTCAGGTTCGGGTCCGGATTTCTAAAAAAATTCAAGGATTCAGACCTGGACCCAAATGAATTTAAAGGTTTCAGACGCGGAACCTGGCTATCTACTAATAGGTCCTGGTTCAAGAACCCGTCCCCATGAAAATTAAAGGTTCGGGTCCGGATCCGGGCCCTTAAGGAATCCTTCCAAGTAGGGCCCAACTTGAAAGGTTCTGATCCCAGGTGGAAGGGTGGGGGGGGGGGGGGAACTTACGTAAAAAAAATGTTTACAAGATAAGTCCAAAGATATTACAACTTAGAGGAATGTCGAGCAGGAATGGCATCTGTTCGAGTAAAAGTATTGCATTCTCAACATCATTGATAAATTTTTAACCAAATAGTCGAAGTTTCATCGAAAAAAATGAATTTTCAACTAAGAAAAATTATTTTCTACCAAACACGACAAATTTTTTATCAAAATATACATCAATTTTTAGCCAAATAGTTTAATGTTTAACCAAAGGTGTAACATTTAATTTTCCAGTTGAGAAAATTGATTTTCAAACAAATAATTAAATTTTCAGCCCAAAAGATGACTTTTCTACCATGAAGATTAATTTTGTAGCAAATAAGACAAATTTGTGACAAATGCAGGAATTTTCAACCAAAAAAGAGCGATTTCAAATCAAAAATGGAAGTTTATAAATTCCAAAAATTAAAATTAAAAATATCACATTTTCAACCAAAAAAGACCGATTTCAAATCAAAAATGGAAGTTTATACATTCCATAAAATTTAAAGTAAAAATATTACATTTTCAATAAAACAGTTAAATTTTCAACCAAAAAGATACATTTTTAGCTAAAAAATTTTTTTTCACAAAATACATGAATTTTCACCTAGAAAAGATCAGTTTTTAACCAGAAATGGAATAGTTGAATTTTTAGTCAAAAAAATAATTTTCACCCAAAAAAAAACGAAGTTCCAAAAAAATAGTTAAATTTCCGACCAAAATATAAATTTTTTGCCAAAAAATTAGAGTTCGCAATAAACTTCATGAATTCTCTACCAAATAATTGAATGTTTAACTAAAAAAAAAATTTCAACCAAAAATGAAAGTGACGTATTTAATTAAAAAATTAAGTTTCAACAAACAAGAAACCAATTTTTAATAAAATAGTTCAATTTTCAACCAAAAAGATACATTTTTAGCTAAAAAATTTTTTTTCACAAAATACATGAATTTTCCAATAGAAAAGATCAGTTTTTTTACCAGAAATGGAATAGTTGAATTTTAGGTAAAAAAAAAATAAATAATTTTCAACAAAAAACAAACGATTTTCAGTCAAAATGTTAATTTTCTTCTAAAAATTAGAGTTTGCAATAAACTACATGAATTCTCTACCAAATACTTGAATTTTTAACTAAAAAGAAAATTTCAATCAAAAATGAAAGTGACATGGTTGATTAAAAAAATTAATTTTCAACAAACAAGAAACCAATTTTTAATAAAATAGTTAAATTTTCAACCAAGAAAGATTAATTTCAAACAAAAAATGGAATTTTTTAAATTCCGAACATTTTGAGTAAAAATATTGCATTTTGAACCAAAAATAATTATTTTCTTCCAAAAATGTAGAATT
Organism: Andricus curvator; assembly: GCA_932195095.1. Classification (NCBI taxonomy): domain Eukaryota; kingdom Metazoa; phylum Arthropoda; class Insecta; order Hymenoptera; family Cynipidae; genus Andricus; species Andricus curvator. Next base: position 23,777 of record CAKNYM010050987.1, read on the forward strand.
TTCAACAATATACATGAATTCACTGCCGAATAGTTGAATTTTTTAACTCAAAACGATAAAAAAAAAAGTGAAAAATACATTTTCAGTTAAAAAAATTAATTTTCAAAACAAAAAAATTAACAAAATAGATGAATTTTTAACCAAACAAATAAATTTTCATCTAAAATGATATATCTTCAACCAAAAAAATGTATTTTTCACAAAATATTTGAAAATTTAATGAAAAAGATACATTTTTGAATAAAAATGGAAAAGGTGCTTTTTAACAACAAAATAAGACTTTACGACCAAAAGATATACATTTAAAAAAAAAGACGAATTTTTAAAAAGACTAAGAAAGGTTTTTAATCAATAGAGCAAAAATTACCAATATTAAACCAAAAAAATTCATTTTCTGCCAAAGAAGATATATTCTCAACGAAAAATGTAATAGTTAATATTTCAACTATAAAGTTTTTTATTTTAAATCAAGAACAGTTGAATTAACCAGAAAAGGCGAGTTTTTAATCCAATTTTTCAAATTTTCCACCAAATAATAAAAATGTTTATCCAAAAATAAAATAATAAACTCAACTGAAAAAAAAGAATAATCTTTTAAGCAACAATATTTGGATTTTCTTCTTGGCTTCTATTAATGTCTGCGATAAATAGACAGCAAAATTTATAATTTCCAGAATAAAGAATAATAGTTTAAATTAACATTCAAGTTTAATTTTAATACTTTCAAAATAGTAGGTTCGAAAACTCAAAATTTTGCTCAGAAAATAAAGTTAATTTCAGGCTCTGAAGAACTTATAAAATTGTACTTTCGTAAGAGTTACTTGTTAATACATTTTCTTTTATAAAAATAATTTAATTAAGAATTCGCGTTTATTTAATTAACAGAACTAATCTCTATGTATAATTTAATCCAGATGAAGAAATTGAAAATGAAAAAAGTCTTTCAAACTCGAAAAAATTCTGCATCAAACTCATTAAAAATTCAATAATTTCATCTAATAATAAATTGGTGTCATATAAAGTGATTTGAAGTGTTTTTCTACTGAAAAGTTTAAACATTTTAGTATCAACACAATTATTTTGAATCTGAAAATATAAAAATTTTTTGTTTTCAAAGGCCACCCTGAAATACTTTCACCAAGAAAATGTTACGTGACTACCAATGAGGATCTTCTCCAACAACCGATATTTCATCATATTTCATTTGATAAAATCAGTTGAAATTGTTAAAAAAAATGATTAAACACTCAATATTCAAAAATTTCTTATGTTTCAAATTGCTTATGTTTTCGATATTAGGAAATAAAAATCCAGAGAAGTTGTTTAATATATTTAATAATTAAAGATACCCATCAGCGCGTCGAAAGTAACTCCGGCAAAGACAAGGCTTTCAATTCAAAGCACAAATTCTTTCCTTTTTTATTATTTATCTAGGGATGACTGATAGAATTTTTTTTCATAGTGAAAGTGAAGATTGAATGGGATCGACATATGGGGTCAGTAAAGCACATTCTTTCTTTAACTGTACCCGGGCAGGAGTGACGGGCACGATTCACGAAAGAGACTCCAAGCTGTCTGGTTCTTTCGGGGAGCCACGAATGGCCCTATCCCCACTTGGGTTATTGTCGATCTTTCTTTTTTATTTCCTCCACGGTAGTCCTTGGACCAGCGGGTATTCGGCTCCTCACCGTGGAGAACCAATCGGCCGAAGAAAAAGTGATATAGGTCTAGTCTCGCTAAATTGGTGTCCGATCTTGTTTTGCTCACAAGTCACATTTATTGAGACTCAAAATCCAACTTTCATCAGTTCGGACAGTTGTCCACTGATCATGAAAAATTTTTAATTTAAAATAACTTTTAGTAGGTCAGTAAGTGATTAGTTAGTCCACAGTGGCTACTTTTAAGTTATTAACTCAGAATGACAATCAGGATCAAACTCTCTTTTTGGATAGTGGTCGCTAGGTAATTAGCAATTGATAATCGAAATATAAAATAATTTTCAGTCGGTGAGGAAGTGATTTGTTAGTCCAGAGTGGATACTTTTGTATTATGAAGAGGTTAAGGTACCAGTTTAATTATCAGTTCTTTACCACTCTATCTTTAGTGAACTAGTACATAAATTACTAGCCGTTGAGTACTACCAGCGATCAGATATCACTTTCAATAAGAGAGATCTAGATTATTAGAACAATACAATAGATCATTTCACAATGGATCATTTTAATTTATGATGAAGTTTATTTATCAATCACATTGTTCGTTTGAAGAGATTGTTGTCGACAATATCCTCATACGATTGGGTTCAGAGTCACGAATTATTTATTCCTGCAATCTGGAAGGAATAAGACAATGACACCAGAGAGTGCCTACCCGACGGATCATTTTAAATTTTCAGTTTCATCGTGGTCCATTTTTCATTTTCTCGGTCTGGGAATTATAGTTCCTTTTGAAATTTTCATGTCCTAGCTCCTGGCCTAGCTCAGAATTTTAAATCTTTTGGAAAAATCTTTTCTTCATGTCAGATTTACATAGCTCTTTTCGAAAGTTACTTGCTTCAAATCAGAATCATTGCCTATCATCCTTCATTCATCATCATCATTGTCTGAATCATCGTGGCCTATCTATGCCCTATTTTCTGATCTAGCTCTAGAAAATTCGTAGAAGTACCCCTGAAAGTATCCTACCCCCTTTCTAGCAATATTTATGACTTATTTCCTGATTCAACTATAAAAAATCACTAGAAAAAAATATTACTAGTACATAAATTATTATCCATTGAGTTACCACTTGCGATCAGATATTATTTTCGATCAAGAGATCTTAGATTCTCAGAACTGTACAATGGATCATTTTAATTCATGACGAATTTCATTTATCAATCATATTGTTTGTTTTAAGAGACTGTTGTCAGAAATGATATCATACGATTGGCTTGACAGTCAAGGAACAATTATACTTGCAGTCTAGAGGGACTAAGACAATGCCATTAGTTGATACCTAAATAGAAAAAAAACTGTCAGTGATATTTCCTGATATCCTGATTCATCTCTAGAAAATACATAGGAATACTATCAGTATCCTACCCCCTGTCCATCTATAATCATACCCTATGTCCCAACCCATCTTTGAAAGATTTGCTAGAAAGTATAGTACATAAATTATTATCCATTGAGTACCAGTTACCATGAGCAATCAGATATGATTTTCGATTTCGGGATCTTAGAAGATCATTTTAATTCATGATGAATTTTATTTATCAATCATATTGTTTGTTTCAAGTGATTGTTGTCAGAAATCATATCCTCAGAGGATTGGATTGAAAGTCAAGAAACAATTATACTTGCAGTCTAGAGGGAATGAGACAATGTCATTAGTTGATACCTAAATAGAAAAAAAACTGTCATTCATATTTCCTGATATCCTGATCCATCTCTAGAAAATCCATCGGAATACTATCAGCATCCTACCCCCTGTCCATCTATAACCTATGTCCCAACCCATCTTTGAAACATTTGCTAGAAACCCTAGAACA
>CAKNYM010050987.1:27318-77206 GCA_932195095.1 Andricus curvator
CATATTGTTTGTTTCAAGTGATTTTTGTCAGAAATGATATCCTCATATGATTGGCTTGAAAGTCAAGAAACAATTATAATTGCAGTCTACAGGGAATAAGACAATGCCATTAATTGATACATAAATATAAAAAAAACTGTCAGTGATATTTCCTATGATATACTGATCCAGCTCTAGAAAATCCATAGAAATACCCCTACCAGTATCCTACCCCCTGTCCATCTATAATCACACCCTATGTCCCAACCCATCTTTGATACATTTGCTAGAAACCCTAGAACATAAATTATTATCCATTGAGTACCAGTTACAACTAGCAATCAGATATCATTTTCGATTTCGGGATCTGAGAAGATTATTTTAATTCATGATTAATTTTATTTATCAATCATGTTGTTTGTTTCAAGTGATTGTTGTCAGAAATGATATCCTCATAGGATTGTATTGAAAGCCAAGAAACAATTATTCTTGCAGTCTCAAGGGAATAAAATTCCATTAGTAGTCAAAGACAGTATTCAGAAACGGACACTCTCTTCCTGATACCTAAATAGAAATGAGCTTATCAGTGAAGAAGAGATTACTTCTTGCCTTTAGTGGATGCCTAGAATGTTATGCCAAAAAGAGCAATCGTTCCTATTTAGAGACTATCTATGTCCTATTTTCTGATCCAGCTCTAGAGAATCCATAGAAATACCCCTATGAGTATCCTAACCTCTTATTAGCTCTATTCATGCCCTATGTCTTGAACCAGCTCTAAAAAATAGCTAGAAACACTAGTACATTTATTATCCATTGAGTATCATCAGCGATCAGATATCGTTTTGAATAACCGTCATCGTAGATTCTTAGAACAATACAATGGATCATTTTACAAATGATCATTTGAATTTATAACGATGTTCATTTATGAATTACACACCACTTTTTGAAAGACTCTTGTCAGAAATGATATCCTCATACGACTGACTTGAAAGTCAAGCAACAATTATTCCAGCAATCTAGAGGGAAGAAGACAATGCCATTAGTAGCAAACGACAGTATTCAGAAACGGACTTTTTTTTATAACTAAATGGAAAGGACCCTATTAGGGAAGAAGGGATTATTTCTTTCCGGTAGTGGATGCGAAGAATGTTGTGCCAAGAAAGAGCAATCATTTCTATTTGAAGCCTATCTTTGCCCTATGTCCAGCTCTGTTTATGCCGTATGTCCTGACTCAGCTCTAGAAAATCGCTATGAACACTTGTACATAAATTATTATCCATTGAGTACTACTGGCGATCAGATATCATTTTGGATCACCGACATCGTAGATTCTTAGAACAAAACAATAGATCATTTAACAATGGATCATTTTAATTTATGATGATGTTTATTTATCAATCTCATATTTCGTTTTGAGAGGGTCTTGTTAGAAATGATATCCTCATACGACTGGCCTGAAAGCCAAGAAACAATTATTCTTGCAGTCTCGAGGGAATAAGACAATGCCATTAGTAGCCCGAGACAGTATGCAGAAACTGACTCGCTCTCTCTCTTCTTGATACCTAAATAGAAAAGAGCCTATCAGTGAAGAAGGGATCATTTCTCGCCGGTAGTGCATGGCAAGAATGTTATGCCAAGAAAGAGCAATCGTTCGAGATTGTGCTGGCTTCGAAACGATCCGGCTCTTCTATCCGTATCAAGTTATAAACGCGCTTTTATCGTAGGTACATACGCGAAGAAAAGGGTGATGCGCGATTGCGACCGAATGCATCCGGTCGTAAGCATCTACTCGGCACAGGAGGAGAGGTATGCTAAGGAGTAAGGAGTAAGGTAACTCGATTAAAGGAGTAGTAGGACGAGACGGGTGGATTGTGTGGAAGGAAAGTGGTGCGGTGGCAACTAGAAGTGCGACTTCCCGAAGGAGAGGGCGCGGTAACCGCGAAGAGGAATCCTGCGGTAACACATGGAAGGATAGAGTTATTTATTGTTATGGCCTGCTACGTTGTGTGTGGGTGTCGGGGCCTCCGCTCGGCTCCTCCGACTCGGTATCTACAAATACAGATACCGGGACGGTGCTATAACACAGCCACTCTAGACTCTGTCAGAACGCAGAGACCTCTACAGCGTGCTACGTGCAATGAGCCGCCCACTCGGGGTATACCCCGCTGGGTGTCCAACACCTACCTTCATGCAAGCACCACGACTGACCCATACGGGTCCACACCATCAAGTGTCGGGACCGCACTAAATTTATCCCCAGAACGACTTTATTACATTACCTCGAACATTTAATTCGAAATTATTACTTAGAGCGAACACACTGGACCGAGCCAGCTCCCTACCTCATTCCAACTGGGTCCACTCTGATTTACACACCAGTAAAGTCGAGATCAAGGACCGCGCTTCTGGGGTCTAGGTCCTCCCTCCACCAATTCTTTAGACAATGTTTCTAAGAATTTATGTTAATCTCTTCAGATATTTAGCAGATAAATCAGAACTAGCAACATTGTGATACCAAGGATTGAAAACTGATGCTAAAGCGGTACACATGGGAGTAATTGATATAATTTAGCCCTATGCTTTAAAATGTTGGATCACTCTCGATTAGCTATCCATTATTTAGGGGCCGTGCATAACCAATTTTAGGCTATTTTTTACCCCCCCCCCTATCATCCCGAAAAGTAACGTAGCAAAACATCCTCTCAAAACATAGGAAAAAGGGTGATTTTTGTAGGAAATAGAGTAATAATAGGGGAATAAATTTTTTCATATTAAATTAATGTAAATACCATATTGAATTCAACATGAGACACTTTAAATTCCTAAGATATCAAGTCAAAAGATATTGCATTTGAACAAGATAGTCGAATTTAAAAAAAAAATAATAATTTTCTACCGGCAGTGATGAATTTTCAACGAAGTAGTTGACTTTTTGAAAAGTCAAATGTTTTAGAAATGGTTCAATTTTCAACCAAATGGCCAATTTTTTCAACAAAAAAATGACATTTCAACAAAATAGTTGAACTTGTATCCAGATGGTTAAATTATCGACTTACAAAGATGAATTTTCAACCAAAAAGTTGAATTTTGAACCAAAAAAATTAATTATCAACAAAGCTATTGGATTTATAAACAAATAGTTGAACTTTAAAACAAAATTGACGAATTTTGAACAAAATAGTTCAATTTTTAGCTGAATAGTTGAATTTTCAACATATGGTTCGAATTCCCAAATATATGTAAAAAATTAAATTTCAAACAATAAAAGTTGCATTTTAAAACGATTGGTTGAATTTTCAATTCAGAAAGACGAATATTTTAGAAGAAAGTTGAATTTTAACTGCAAAAGATAATTTTTGAACCAAAAATGGAATCGCCAAATTTTCAGTTCAAAAAACTAATTTTCAACAACCAAAAATCTAATTTTCTACTACTTGAATCCAACCAAAAAGGATGAATTTTTAAATAAATTTTTGAATTTTTAACTTACAAAAAACATTTCCGAACAAAAATAAAATGTTAAAATTTTCAGGTAGGAAAGTTATTTTTCAACAAACAAAAAGAAATTTTCAACAGGAAAGTTAAATCATAAAAATCAATTTTTAACAAAGTAGTTCAATGTGTAGCTGAATAGTTGAATTTTCAACATATGGTTCGAATTCCCAAATATATGTAAAAAATTAAATTTTAAACAATAAAAGTTGCATTTTAAAACGAATAGTTGAATTTTTAATTCAAAAAGGCGAATTTTTTAGAAGAAAGTTGAATTTTAACTGCAAACGATAATTTTTTAACCAAAAATGGAATCATCAAATTTTCAGTTGTAATAATTAATTTTCAACCACAAAAGTTGAATTTTTACACAAACAGTTTATTTTTCAACCAAAAAGATCATTTTTCCAACAAGAAGATTATTATTCTATCAAAAACACGAATTTTTAACAAAACATAAATTTTCAACAAAATTGTTGAATTTTGAAACCGAAAGGTGAAAATTATCTACAAAATAGTTGAATTTTTAACCAAATAAATATTGTTTTGACAAAAAATGAAATCGCCAAATTTTGAGTTCAAAAAACTAATTTTCAACAACCAAAAATCTAATTTTCTACTACTTGAATCCAACCAAAAAGGACACATTTTTAAACAAATTTTTGAATTTTCAACTTACAAAGAATATTTCCGAACAAAAATGAAATGTTGAAATTTTCAGGTAGGAAAGTTATTATTTAACAAACAAAACGAATTTTCAATAGGAAAGTTAAATTATGGAAATCAATTTTTACCCATATATTTTATTTTTTAACCAAAAAGATGATTTTTCCACCAAGAAGATTAATGTTCTATAAAAAAACTAATTTTCAACAAAATTGTTGGATTTTAAAACCAAAAGTTTCAATTATGTACAAAATAGTTGAATTTTCAACCAAAAATATAAATTTTCAACAAGAAAAGTTAATTTCCACCGAGTATTTTAATTCTCTCCCAAATTTGATTTTTCGAGCCAAAAAGGTGAAGTTTCCACAAAATTTTCGAATTTTTGACCAAAAAATAAGAAATTTCAACTAAAATTATGAATCTTCAACAACAACAAAACTGAATTTTGTTAAAATTAGAATAACTTTATACCAAGTAATTGATTTTTTTCAAAAAAAGATTTTAATTTGAAATGAAAAAAGTGGAATTCAACCAAAAAAGACGAATTTTTAACAAATAGTTAAATCTTCAACCGAAATGGATTAATTTACAACCAAACAGTTACATTTCAAACCAAAAAGGATGAATTTTCAACCAAGCAGATTATTTTTCAACCAGAAAATACGAATCTTCACCAAAATATATAAATTTTCAATCACAAAAGATCGATTTTTAATTCCAAATATAAACTTTTAATCAAATATGGAATAGTTACATTTTCAATCAGAGATAATGGAATGTTTCTTAGATTCAAGCTGAATAAATTTCAGGCACTACACTTTCATTTTTTTAAATGTGCAATAAATTAATTCATAATTTTAAATTACTTTTTACTAATCAAAAATCTACACACATAAAATTCGCCATGACTTTTTACCTCATAGAAAATTGGTAAAAAAATTGATCAAAAATTGAAACTTTGAATCTGGTGCGCGGGAGTCAAATATTGACAAATTAGAAAATAATTTTCGTTTTCGCCTTGAGTTTTCTTCCCCCAAAGCTAATTTTATAAATTTTTATTTATCCACTGTCGATCATATATCCATCATTGGTACATGATTCAAATTCCACGACACCAATTCTAAAATATTTGTTTGGCCTTGATATGTGTTCTCCAAAGGGACTTATATAAACTTCTATCTCGTCTCGATCATCTTCATAATTTATTGAGGTGCTTCATCCTGATAGCATCTCAGTTTCAATTGTACTTATTTCAAGTTGTTAGAATCTTGGTAATTGGTATGGGATAAAAATTCTAAGACCCCAATTTTTAAATTTGGTTTTGGTCTTCATTTCTCTTTCCCAAAGTCAACGTTTATTTATCCAATGTCAATCATCTTTATGATTCATTGGAATCCTTCATCCTGATGGCATCTCAGTTCCGACTGCACTAATTTCAAGTTGTCAGAGCCTTAGTAATTTTTATGGGATGCAAATTCTAAGACATTGTAGTTGTTCGAGGATTGCTGAAAGAGTATTCGGTTGGCGAATGTAATTCGTCGTGACTTACAGCTTGTGATCTCGTAGGATGTTTGCGAGTAGTAGAGACCGTAATGGTCGAAAGCGAGCAGGTCGAGGAGCCTGGGCGTCTTGAGTCCCGCTCTGAGCAGAAGGATATTTTTACGAGTCTGGCTGAGGTTAGTCTCGGGCTCAGGGTTCGACTCCTCGCGGTGGAGTTATAATTTACAGCCCCTGCTTCGGCCTTCTCTCGCGATGGCTCAACGCTAAGCTCGTATCGGCCTTAATAGTGTCTGTGCGTCCGTCTGTCTGTCCGTCTACCCGTCCCCTGGTTCTTTCGCGCTTGCCGTACTGTAAGTACGTGTGGGTTGTTAGTCTGGCAGTTTATGCCCGGCTCGCCCGCATGCCCTTCCTACCACATTTACTTCTTCGTTTGCAAACTCTCTCCCTCCTATTGACCTTGTTCGGTCTCGTTGTTCTCCAAGTGCGACGGACCCGAAGGAGGAAGGAAACAAAGAGAAAGAATCCATCGGCCGGATTTTTTTCGTAGGTTCAGAACATTGACCTCGAAAGATGATCTCCAAGAGGCACTAACTAATCCCTTCTGGAACCAACTGCTTCCCTGTGGTTGGTACAACAAGGGACCAGTTGGTACCACATAGAGTTCATCTTTCGGGGTCAATGTTTTGAACCTACGAAGAAAATTCGATCGATGAATTCTTTGTGGTACCAACCGATTCCTTGCGGTAACAACGAATCGTTTGTGGTACCAACTGGTCCCTTGTGATTGGTACAGTCAGGGACCAGTTGGTACCATTTGGAGATCATCTTTCGAGGTCAATGTTCCGAACCTAGATCAAAACCAACTTCCCGAAAAATTCTCTGTCGTACCAAATGGTACCATGTGGCACTAACTGGTCCCTTGTCTGTCCAACTGGTCCCTTCTGGTTTGCACCACAAGGGACTAGTTGGTACTACAGGGGACCAGTTGGTACCACTCGGAGATCATCTTTCGGAGTCAATGTTCTGAAACTAGGTAAAAAAAAACTTACCGATGAATTCTTTGTGGTACCAACTAATCCCTTGTGGTACCAACTGGTCCCTAGTCCTACCAAATGGTCCCTAGTTGTACCAACTGTTCCCATGTGGTACCAACTGATCCCTTGTGGTCTAAAGACTTCCGCAGATTCAGATTACGAAACCTCAGAGGTTTTCGGCACTTGGAGGTCTTCGGTCCAGCCTATAATTAGTCAGAGCTATAGAATTCTCAAGAGCTCAGGTAGCTAGGCTACTGGAAAGAAAGATAGATGCTTTAGCTGTGGTTCTGGCGTTCACCACCCAGTTTAAGATGAAGGAGGTTAACTGATTTGCTACCAGCGACCTGCCACAATGTTACATCGCTAGAAAGTCACTCCAGAGATAAAAAATAATGTTAATAGTGACATAAAATATAGTGGTAACATAACTAATAATACATGCTCTGGGTCAGAATATTTCAGGGAATAAGTGCTAATTGGGAGTTTCACATAATGTTCAAGTTAATGATCACATCGTTGAAAAATATTTTTTTGCAAAAATAATTTTAAGAAAACAGAAAAAAAACGTATTTCTTTAGCAGTTATTCTACAAAGGATAATCTTATGTAAATTTTTGTTTATCAATATTTGTCTTTCTTTTTAAAACAATTTTTTTATTGTTTTAACGATTAAAAATTGTTTGAATAATTCTTTTCTGTGAAAATGTGTAAATAATAGCAGAATATCGTCGTTGCTTTTCAAAAGATAAAAAAAAATTGACGATAAATTAATATGTAAGCGCCGCTTATTTAGAATAAAATTTTTACGAAAACACAACCATAAAAATAAATTTTTAACAAAATAGTCTAATTTTCAACCAAGTAGTTATATTTTCAACTGAAAAGGATGTTTATTTTTGATAAAAAAAATCTTGCTAGAACATACGAAATTACAAATAGAATGGAGTGGATTTTTCGATGATAAAATTAATTGAAAAAAAATAGAAAAAGTATAAAGCTTTAAATGGAATGCCTTGTTTTATTACAAAACTTTTGAAAACTTCTATTAGCTCACCAAAAATTATATTAAAAAATGAATTGGGTATTATTCTACAAACAATATGTTTCAGTTTTCTCTTCTGAAATCATTCGAAAATTAGAAAAAAATGTAGTAAATATGATAAACAACTTAAGTAGGTTATTGTTTATCATTTCTTCACACCATTGCTTCAAATGCATTATACAACAGAACTTGAAATAAAATTCAAAAAATCTTTCGAACAAAATTTTCTAAATGCATACTTTTTAAATTTCATTTCCAAAAGTTTTGTTCATCTTTTTCTTAATGTATCAGAAATTAAAATATTTATTTATAATCTAGGTGCAATATATTTTAATTCAACATTAATTAAATTTCTTCCAAAGAGAATTCTGAAACCAAAACTCCTATTCTAGTAATGATTAAAAATTTTTGTCTTTTGGGATAATCGAATGCTTTCTAAAGCCATACTTCTTTTTATAGCAAAGTTCGAAAATATTTAATTGAAAACTGCAGAAATGAGCTATTTTTGGAATTTTTAATTGGTCGACATTTTTGGAATTTTTCGAAAGCTGGAATTCTCCTGATCACCATTCACTTTACAATAATTTATTATATTTATTTACAATGTTTATTTACTCTTCGTTATTTAACTATAACAAATGAAATTTTTTACACAAATTTTTGGGTTCGCCATTTTGGAAATTATGGTAATGTCAAGTTTTTTAAAATTGAGATATTTCGAGCATTACATAGAGGGTATTATCCTATCTGGACGATTGATTTTGATGAAAACTGAAGAAGTTACGCAAATTAAATATTTTTGCACAATTTCTCCAATGAATCTGCTTTTGGAGACCTTCAATCAGCTTTTGAATTTGGAGACCCAGAATCTACTTTTGGAGACCTTGAATCTACTTTTGGAGACCTTAAATTAGCTTTTGGATTTGGAGACCCAGAATCTACTTTTGAAGACCCTGCATCTACTTTTAAAGACCCAGAATCTACTTTTGGAGACCTTAAATCAACTTTTGGATTTGGAGACCCAGAATCTCCTTTTGGAGACCCAGAATCTACTTTTGGAGACCTCAAATCAACTTTTGGATTTGGAGACCCAGAATCTACTTTTGAAGACCCTAAATCTACTTTTGGAGACCTGGAATCTGCTTTTGGAGTCCTTAAATCAGCTCTTGGATTTGGAGACCCAGAATCTACTTTTAAAGACACAGAATCTACTTTTGGAGACCTTAAATCAACTTTTGGATTTGGAGACCTTGAATATGCTTTAGGAGACCTTAAATCAGCTTCTCGATTGGGAAACCCAGAATCTACTTTTGGAGACCCAGAATCTCCTTTTAAAGACCCAGAATCTATTTGGTGACCTTAAATCAGCTTTTGGATTTGGAGACCCAAAATCTACTTATGGAGAACCAGAATCTACATTTAAGGACCCAGAATGTACTTCTGGAGACCTTGAATCTGCTTTTTGAGACCTTAAATCAGCTTTTGGATTTGGAAACCCAAAATCTACTTATGGAGACCCAGAATCTACTTATGGAGACCCCTTGTATACGAGGTGCACGTCGTATGTTGTTATGTGTCGTGGAGATGCGATGTTGTCGTAGGTGTGATCAGAAAGGGAGCTCGCGAATCGGGAGACAAGGGGAGAGCGAGAGAGAGAGAGAGTGAGAGAGAGAGGAGAGGAGCCTCCGTGGTAGCGTCGGTAAGTTGGCGGACGACGCGTCGTAAACTTTCGCCTCCATCGGCGAGCGCCTTCGCGCCTTCCTCGGTCCTCCTCTCTTCCTCACCCCTCCTTCCATATCCTCATTCTCTTCCTCTCACTTCCCTCCTCTATTTTCTCGTACCTCTCACTCGATACTCTCGTCCTCTTCCTCTGAGTCAGGAACGTACCTTCCCCCACGCAAACACCTCGACTGCCTCCTATTCTTCTCCGCGTATGATTCAGCATCGCTTCGGTTAAACGCTTATGCAGATTGGCAATGGTATACTGGCTCCAGAAATAGAGGCTGTGGCCGCAGAATGTTCCGGACGTGCAATATAGTCGCGGAAATGCGTTTGGCAGCTATGCTTTTTTGCTCAAGAAGCTACCTCGTTGAAGTCTTAGGAAATCTGGATGATGTTCAGGTGTTGACCATGGTACCAACATTAGGTAATTTAGTAAAATATGGACAGTTGAAGAAATCACAGGATGTGTTCATTACTAGATCAGCAGTCAATGATTAATTCACTATGAATCAACACATGTTGTGATTTCTACAACTTTACATCTTCTACTTGATGTTTGTACCCTGGTCAACACCTTAACATCATCTTGATGATTTTTCTCGATTCGGCATACTACATCTACGCTTAGAAATTGGATTCGTTGATAACCCCCCAATGGGTTGGATCAGTAGTCAACACATGTGATTTGTTTAACTTTCCATCTTTTAATTGTTTTTTGTACCCTGGTCAACACCTTATCATCTTGATGACTTTTCTCGATTAGTCATACCATATCTTCACCTAAAAATAAGATTTGTTGATAGCATCCAAATTGGTTGGACCCATAATTAACACATTTGTGATTTCTTCAACTTTCCTTTTTTTCATTCTATTTATAGCAAAACTTGCCTGTCAAGTCTGTAACGTTAGGATCTAAACGGTCGCATAATTTATAGTCGAATGTTTGTAGGTGTCATGCACAATCGACCTGATTTGCCTCCTAATTGATTGAAATACTGTCCATGTGAGAAAGTGCCACAATGTGGTTTGAAGAAATTGCTGCACATTAAATGAAAGGATGATAAGCAACAATCTACAAAGCACGACATGGCTAAATATCTTCCGTATAGAAAAAGAGCTTTATAATTCAGTTTAGTGAAAGGAAAATGAAATTAATATTAAATCAGAGTTATTTGAGACATAATAAGTTTGGTGGGCTATAGAAATATCCAGGAATTCTAGATTTAACTGTTCCGTAAAATTTCCATGAGTAAAAACTAAGATCGACTGCTTTTATGGGGTGCCTAACAAAGTCTTAGACAACCGTGGGATTAGATCGACTTAAGTCTTAAGCCGGTGTCGTCCGTGACTTGCGAACAGATATCCAAGATCGATTAGGACACGGAGGCACGGTTTTTTGCCTGCGATAAGATTTATTTTTTGTCGGTGAGCTAATCTTCTTTCGAAGTCAACATAGTTTACTTTTCAAAAGAGCATGTGCTACTCCTTTCTTTCTCCGCAAAAAAATTAGTATTAGTCCTTTAAAGACTCAAGTAACGAAATTGATGTTTGCAAAAAAGAAAAACTACCGGAGATTTTTTTATTAAACTACTGGGGTGAGAAATCACTTTCAAAATAAGTGCAGAAATCGTCCCCTTTTAGAAAAAGTGTTTAGATATATTTTGTGGGTGGTTTGAACATCTCTTAAAGATTCAAGCAAGGAAATAAACATTTCCTAGCAACAAACATAACAGGAGATTTTTTGATTGAACTATATCAATTCTTTAAATCTAGGAATATTCTTTCATATTTGAAACATTCTGAACAATACATCGCATCTTAGGACCACCGACACATTTACCAATATCAAAAACCCATTTCCCTGTTGATTTGAAATTTAGGGTATGCTTTCTTGAACCAGGGAATAACATCTTCCAATTATGGACTCTAATTTGCTTGAATAAAATATTTTGCTGATTTAAAATCACATTTGACATAATCAACTTCCTAATTTTCAAACACAAATCTTTCTGTTAAAGAAATGTTTCATAGGACACATTCAGTGGGATCATTTCTTCGAAACAAGTGAATTTTCCTGAAAAATGGTATTCTTCTATAACATTCAAGTTGGTTGGACCAGTCCTAATCAACGCATGTCGTGCTTACTACAATTTTTCATCTTCTATTCAATGTTTGTACCCTAGACAATACCTTAGCATTATATAATATTAAAGTGTTGACAAGAATACACATGTTCTAATTTGTTCAACTTTCTATCGTCTACTTGATGTTTGTAGCCAGGTCAATGCCTTAACATCATTTTAATGATTTTTCTCCATTCGGCATACCATATCTACGCTTAATAATGGGATCTTCTATAAGATTCAAATTAGTTGGACCATCAGTCTAAATCAACACATGTTGTGATTTCTTCAACTTTCCATCTTTTTCTTCATGTTTGTATCCTGGTCAACACCTTAACATTATACAAATGTTAAGGTGTTGACAAGGATACACATGTTCTGTTTTGCTCAACTTTTCATCTTTTACTTGACGTTTGTATCCTGGTCAAAAGCTTAACATCATCTTTTTATTGTTCTCGATTCGGCATACGAGATCTATGCTAAAAAATGGGATTCTTCTATAACATTCAAGTTGGTTGGACGAGTACTAATCAAAGCATGTCGTGCTTACTACAATTTTCCAGCTTCTATTTAATGTTTGCACCCTAGACAATACCTTAGAATTATATAATATTAAGGTGTTGACAAGGATACATATGTTCTGATTTGTTCAACTTTCGAAAGTCTACTTGATATTTGTACCCTGGTCAATACCTTCACATCATTTTGATGATTTTCTACATTTGGCATACTATATCTATATGCTAATAATGGGATCTCCTGTAAGATTCGAATTAGTTGGACCATCTAAATCAACACATGCAGTGATTTCTTCAAATTTCCATCCTCTTCTTGACGTTTATATCCTGGTCAACAGCTTAACATAATACCAATGTTAAGGTCCTGACAAGGATACTTTCCATCTTTTACTTGATGTTTGTATCCTGGTCAAAACCTTAACATCATCTTTTTATTGTTCTCGATTCGGTATGTTTAAAGATGGAATTCTTCTATAACATTCAAGGTGATTGGACCAGTTCTAATCAACGCATGTTGTGCTTACCGGGCACTGGGTTCTTTTTCAATTTTGACTTTAATTTTTCTCAAGTACTACTTTATTGTTATCTGATCTATATGCATTTGAATTATCGTTTGCAATAAAAGATATTTACCCGCAAAAAATTGCGCTCACAGATTTATGTTCTTGACAAGAAAAGCTGTGTCGCACGTCCTAAGTTACAGATTCCGAGAAATCTATCGCCAGAGTTTAATTTATGCTCAGCAGTTAATTGCTTTTCGCTGTAGCTTGTCGCGGCAATTAGTTTTACATATCTTTCAACAGGAAGCAATGAAATCATATGCAAGATAAGGTTCCATCTGAATCTGAATAGTCGTAGTTTCCAGTCGACTGATTCTTGGTCAATTAACAATTACACTTGACGCATTTGCATCCGACAATTAGCACAATTCGTTTTGACGAAAGTTGGTTTTCAGGAGGCAGATGTGTCTATTAACTGGGCAACTTTATGTCCTTAACTAATTAACGCTTGTCGTGAATAGTTAAACAACAAATTAAGGATGAGAATGGCATGTGTGACGCAAGAAACGTTAAGTGGCGCACGTAAGATATGAGTTCAACACCAACCCACGGGGTGTCTACTTCGTGGTAATTAGAGGCGTGCATAATTACGGTCGCTGATTGTTGACACGGGATTTTAGCGACTTGACGTCGAGTGTCTTCGAGGGCGAGTCTCAATTAGACCCTACGAATGAGTGTACTTGTTTGCGTTCGCGTTTTACGAGCCGTCGCTGTTTATTAATTATTATTCCATATGTTTGCATTGCACTTAGCTTGCATACGCAGCACGAGCTTCTCCAACGGGAAAAGGAAATCACTCATCAGTGGAGCCAGCT
Source organism: Andricus curvator (assembly GCA_932195095.1). NCBI lineage: Eukaryota > Metazoa > Arthropoda > Insecta > Hymenoptera > Cynipidae > Andricus > Andricus curvator. The sequence goes on from CAKNYM010050987.1 coordinate 40,772, forward strand.
GATCGCGGCAAAATCAGTTACCAAAATCCGTTAGGATGGCAAAATTCAAGAAGTTCTCGAACTTTGTACCTTAGCTTCAACTCCTGAGCCAAGAAGACTTTAAAAATCGGTGTGGATTAAAATGTAGGGTTCTGTTCGAATTGAAAAAAATATTTATCCGATTTTAAGAGTTGACATGATTATTGCAAGTAATTAATTATAGTCAGCTGATCGCGGTGAAACGAATGACCAAAATCCGTTAGGATGGCAAAAATTAAGAATGTCTCGAAATTTGTACATCAACTTCAACTCGTGTGTCAAGAAGACTTCCGTAATTTTCACGGGTTCCCGAAATATGAGTGAAACTTGATACTTTGTTTATTGATATATTCTCAAAAACACACAGATTTTGTACATATACTCTCTACAAAAGAAAATTTTTTATTATAGACTACATTTTTATCCACTTCTTTTCATGTCAAGAATAATCTCGTGACACAACAGATTATAAACATTAATATTAAAGCAAAGAACGAAATGAATTCTTAAAAAAGCAGTTCAACTTTCAACCGATTAGTTGCATTTTTAACCAAAAAGATGAATTTTCAACAGAGTAGATTAATTTTGTACCAGAAAAAAAATTTTTTAATTCATAAATTTTCAACCTAATAGTTAAATTTCCAAGTAAAAATAATAAATTCTCATCCAAAAACGAAATTATTAAATTTTCGGTCACAAGGATTAATTTTCGCAGAAAAATAATTTGAATAAAATAGTTGAATTATTAATCAAAGAGGTGAATTTTCAACTAATATAATGAATTTTTAAAAAACAAATCCATTAAAAAGGATAAATTCTCGACCAAAAATGGAATAATTAAACAAATTTTTAACAAAACGGTTAAATTATTAACCAAAGAGATGAATTTTCAAGTAAAATAATGAATTTTTAACCAAACAATGAATTTGTAACAAAAGAGTTGAATTTTCAACCAGAAAAGATTTTACGGTCAAGGAAGAAATGAATTTGAACCAAATTGTTGAATTTTCAAGTAAAAAAGATGACTTTCCATCAAAAAATGATATAGTTAAATTTTCAGTTAAAAAAATTAATTTTCAACTAAACAGATGCATTTTTAGCCGAGAAGAATACTTTTCCACCAAAAAGATGAATTTTCAACAAAATACATGAATTTTCCACCAAATAGTTGAATTTTCAACTTAGAAGATAAATTAACAAGCAAAAATATGATAGTTCAATTTTCATTCAAAAAATTAATTTGCAACTTAAAAAACGAAATTCTCATGCAAATAGTTAAATCTTCAAGAACAACATTTTTAACAAAGTTGTTTCTCTTTTTAACAAGAAGGATGAATTCTCAACGAAGAATATAATGCAAAGTATTCAGGCAATTCAAGGTATTCAGGAAATCAGGGAAATCCAGGAAATTTCAGGAATTCGGGAAGTTCAGGGAAATCCTGAAATTTAGGGAATTTAAGGACCTCAGAGAATTAAGGGAATTCCAGCAATTTAGGAAATTCAAGGAATTCAGACAATTCGAGGAAATAAAGGAATTCAAAGAATTTAGTGAGTTTGAGGAATTCCGAGAATTCAGAGAATTCAAGGAAATAAAGGTATCCAATAATTTAGGATATTCAAGGAATTCAGAGAATTTAAGGAATTCCGAGAATTCAAGAAAATAAGAAAAATCTAAGAATTCAAGATATTTAGGACATTCAGGGCATTCAAAGAATTCCCAAAATTCCATGAATATGGCAAATTAATATAATTCAAGGAATTTAGGAAATTTGAGGAACTAAAGGAATTCAACAAATTTAGATTGTTTGGGGAATTCCGAAAATTCAGAGAATTCAAGGAAATAAAGGAATTCAAAGAAATAAGGTAATTCAAAGAATTCAGGTAATTTAGGATATCTGAGGAATTGAGAGAATTTAATTCTGGGAATTCCTTGAATTTGGGGAATTCAAGTAATATAAGGGATTTGCAGAATTTAAGGAATTAAGAGAATTTGAAGAATTCGGAGAATTTAAAGAATTCCAGGAATTTAGGAAATTCACCAAATTCAAGGACATCAGGAATGCCGCGAATTCAAAAAATTCAGGGAATACGGGTACTTAGAGAATTATGGGAATAAAAAAATGTGAGGGTTTCAATGATATATTAGGGAATTCAGAGACTTTTGAGATTGTCTGGAATTCGTGTATTCAGAGAATTCAGGGAATTCGGGATCGCCATCGAATTCGTATAATTCAGATAATTCAGAAGATCTCAAGAAATACAAAGGAATTTGAGAGAGATTAAAAGCGTTTTATCTAATTTATAACAATTCAAAGAAATTTAAGTGAATTCAAAGTAATTTAAGTGAATTCAAAATATTTGAAGCGAATTCCAAGGAATTCAAGGGAATTCAAAGGAATTCAAGGGAATTCAAAGGAATTCAAGGGAATTCAAAGGAATTCAAGCTTTTCATCTAATTTATAAGAATTCAAAGGAATTCAAATGAATGCCAAGGAACTCAAAGGAATTCAAGTGAATTCAAAAGAATTCAAGTGAATTCAAAGAATTCGTATAATTCAGAATATCAGAAGATCTCAAGGAATGCAAAGGGATTTGAGAGGTCAAAAGCGTTTAATCTAATTTATAAGAATTCAAAGAAATTCAATTGAATTCAAAGTAATTTAAGTAAATTAAAAGTAATTTAAGTGAATTCAAAGGAATTCAAGCGAATTCCAAGGAATTTAAAGGAATTCAAAGGAATTCAAGCGAATTCAAAGGAATTCAAGTGAATTCAAAGGAATTCAAGCGAATTCCAAGTAATTTAAAGGAATTCAAGCGAATTCAAAGGAATTCAAGTGAATTCAAAGAAATTCCAGCGAATTTCAAGGAATTTAAGTGAATTTTAAGGAATTCAAGTGAATTCAAAGGAATTCAAGTGAATTCAAAAGAATTCGGATGAATTCCAAGGAATTCAAGTGAATTTCAAGGAATTGAAGGAAATTCAAAGGAATTCAAGTGAATTTAAAGGAACTCAAATGAAATTAAGGGAATTCAAGTGAATTGAAAGAATTCGTATAATTCAGAATATCAAAAGATCTCAAACAATGCAAAGGAATTTGAGAGAGATTAAAAGCCTTTTATCTAATCCTAATGTGTAAGAATTCAAAGAAATTTAAAGAAATTCAATTGAATTCGAAGTAATTGAAGTGAATTAAAAATAATTCAAGTGAATTCGAAGGAATTCAAGCAAATTCCAAGGAATTCAAGTGAATTTAAAGGAATTTAAGTGAATTCAAAGGAATTCAAGTAAATTCAAAAGAATTCGGGTGAATTCCAAGGAATTCAAGTGAATTGCAAGGAATTGAAGTAAATTCAAAGGAATTCAAGTGAATTTAAAGGAACTCAAATGAAATTAAGGGAATTCAAATGAATTGAAAGAATTCGTATAATTCAGAATATCAGAAGATCTCAAGGAATGCAAAGGAATTTGAGAGAGATTAAAAGCCTTTTATCTAATGTGTAAGAATTCAAAGAAATTCAATTGAATTCGAAGTAATTGAAGTGAATTAAACATAATTCAAGTGAATTCAAAGGAATTCAAGCGAATTCCAAGTAATTTAAAGGAATTCAAGCGAATTGAAAGGAATTCAAGTGAATTCAAAGAAATTCCAGCGAATTTCAAGGAATTTAAGTGAATTTCAAGGAATTCAAGTGAATTCAAAGGAATTCAAGTGAATTCAAAAGAATTCGGATGAATTCCAAGGAATTCAAGTGAATTTCAAGGAATTGAAGGAAATTCAAAGGAATTCAAGTGAATTTAAAGGAATTGAAGTCAATTCACAGGAATTCAAGTGAATTTAAAGAAACTCAAGTAAAATGAAGGGAATTCAAGTGAATTCAAAGTAATAAAGTGAATTCAAAATAATTCAAGTGAATTCAAAGGAATTCGAAGGAATTCAAAGGAGTTCAAGCTATTCATCTAATTTATAAGAATTAAAACGAATTCAAATGAATTTCAAGGAACTGAAAGTAATTCAAGTGAATTCAAAGAATCCGTATAATTCAGAATATCAGAAGATCTCAAGGAATGCAAAGGGATTTGAGAGCTTAGAAGCGTTTCATCTAATTTATAAGAATTCAAAGAAATTCAATTGAATTCAAAGTAATTTAAGTGAATTAAGAATAATTTAGGCGCATTCAAAGGAATTCAAGCGAATTCCAAGGAATTCAAAGGAATTGAAGCAAATTCAAAGTAATTCAAGCGAATTGCGAAGAATTTAAGTGAATTTCAAGGAATTCAAAGAAATTCGGGTGAATCCCAAGGAATTCAAGTGAATTCCAAGGAATGCAAGTGAATTCCAAGGAACTGAAGTAAATTCAGAGGAATTCAAGTGAATTTAAAGGAACTCAAATGAAATTAAGGGAAATCAAGTGAATTAAAAGAATTAGTATAATTCAGAATATCAGCAGATCTCAAGAAATGCAAAGGAATTTGAGAGAGATTAAAAGCCTTTTATCTAATGTATAAGAATTCAAAGAAATTCAATTGAATTCGAAGTAATTGAAGTGAATTAAAAATAATTCAAGTGAATTCAAAGGAATTCAAGCAAATTCCAAGGAATTCAAGTGAATTTAAAGGAATTGAAGTGAATTCAAAGGAATTGAAGTGAATTCAAAGGAACTCAAGTAAAATGAAGGGAATTCAAGTGAATTCAAAGTAATTAAAGTAAATTCAAAATAATTCAAGCGAATTCAAAGGAATTCTAGTGAATTCAAGTGAATTCCAAGGAGTTCAAGTAAATTGAAAGGAATTCAAGTGAATTTAAAGGAACTAAAGTGAAATTAAGGGAAATCAAATTGATTCAAAGTAATTTTAGTGAATGAAAAATAATTCTAAATATCATGCTATACACAAGAGTCTTAATTATCTACTAAACCCGAGAGAGGTTCTTCCAACATGGACGTATCGAAATATATAAATTGTATAAGAAAAGTAACTTCCCCCTCCATGGAATTAATAATGGAATACAAATACTAATTGAAGGGAAAAAAGGAATTGAAAAAAGCGATCGTGCTCTCGGCTCGTTTACTAGTAATTCCCAGTAATTCCCAGTAATTCCCAGCTGTCCAATCTTTGTGGTCGTACGTGAAAGGACAGCAGCAGGAGAGGCAGGAGAGGCAAAACGATGCAGCAAGTGAGGGTGGAAAGAGAGGGTCGTTACTTGAGTATTCCGCGAGAGAGCCTGGACATTCGTGAGCGAACGTTGGCTTTATACGTCGCGTCGCGATGCGATGCGATGGAAGGCAGATAGAAACAAGAAAAGTCAGCTCTTCTGGCGAGACAATCAAGTAATGCCTGCTCGGTATGCCCCATCGGCCCTGGCTCCATCGAGCCTCGGGGGTGCACTAAGGTACGGCCCTGGTCCCGAGTCCGAAAAACGCGTCCGGCTTAGTCCAATTCCATCTTTTATTTTCACTAACTCTTGAATTCTTCATTTGCCCTCACGTGCTCCTGAAATTTATTCGCACGCATGACTCATGCAGTGCCTCTTCACACGAGAAGGTACTCCTGGGCTCGAGTCCTGTGAGATTTACTAATTCATTTCCAAATGTCGATGAACTTTCGTCTGAAGAATTTCAGTGACACTTTTCATACAAAGGCAACTGGAAATGAGTTCTCAAATTTGGATAAAAATTAACAAAATGGAAATGATGAATAAATAACAGAAAATATTTAACGTCTTTTCAGACTAGATGGAGCTATAAAAGAAAAATTATTAAAAATAATTTTTTTCTGAAAAAAGATCTTCTCTTTTTGCCCCGCTGGGAATCGAACCACAGACCTACTGATTTCCGGTTAGGTGCTTTCCCATTAAGCTACTAGAGAGATCAAGAGAAAAAACTTTTTTCAGAAATACACGCATTATTTTGCTAGATGGTACAAATCAAATTTTTCAAGAAATCTGTATTATCATTAGAAAATAACAGAAAATATTTAACGTCTTTTCAGACTAGATGGAGCTAGGAAAGAAAAATTATTCAAAATAATTTTTTCTGAAAAAAGATCTTGTCTTTTCGCTCCGCTGGGAATCGAACCACAGAACTACTGATTTCCAGTCAGGTGCTTTCCCATTAGGCTACTAGAGATATCGAGAGAAGAAACTTTTTTCAGAAATACACGCATTATTTTGTTAGATGGTACAAATCAAATTTTTCAAGGAATCTGTATTATCATTAGAAAATAACAGGAAATATTTAACGTCTTTTCAGACTAGATAAAGCTATGAAAGGAAAATGATTTGAAAAAGAGAAGATCTTTTCAGAAAAAAATGATTTTAAATAGCGTTTCCCTTATTGTCTGTTTTTGAATTCTAAAATTTCGTTTTCGATCCGCCCTAATTTTCAGTTTATTTGATTTGAATGATTTACATGATTTAAATTAAGAAGAATTAAAAGCTAATAAATTTTTTTCCGCTAAATTATCTCTTGAATCCAGAGAATTACTAATTCAAACACCTGTTTCTCACTCGGACAACATCTACAATCTCCATAAATTCTCTTTCATTACCTCCACATCCTTTGCATACCCTTATCAATACTCCTTAAGTTCGAATCAGCGAAAAATTCACAAAAAATCAGTAAAGTACTTCTGGCTATTTGAATCAGTCAAAGAATCCACTTTTTAATTCAAAATAGGTTAAATCTAATTTCCGGGTAAGATAATAAAACCACTTTTCCAGCTAAAAAGTATTTTTCTCACTTCCGAGTATAAGTGGAACATCTTTACTAACCAAAAGATTTTTTTTACGTTCCGATGTAAAAAAAACCCTTTTTCAGCTCAGAAGTGTTTTTTTTCAGTTCCACAGATGAAAGAAACCCCTTTTCTAGCTCAAACTTTTATTGTATGTTCCGCGTGTAAGTAGAACCCCCTTTCCATCTGAAGAGTGTTTTTTAAGTTCCGGGTGCGAAAAAAATGAATTGCCTTAAAATTCTTTTTATAATTTCCATATGTGAATGGAACCCCTTCACCAGCTCAGAAAATTGTTTCCGTGTTCTGGGTGTCAATGGAACCCCGTTTTTAAGACGGAAGTATTTTACTCAGTTCCGGATGTGAATAAAATACCTTTTTCTATAATTCGAGAAAAAGTGCCAGTTTTTCCACCTGTTTTTGGTGTAAAAAGTGATCGATTTTTGGTCGATGACGTGGCGCATGCGCAGTGCCGACCTTTCCGGGCAACAGTGACAAAAGTGGACAGATGCAGTGGAAAAAGTAAATGGACAGTGATAAAAGTGAGGCACAGTGGAAAAAGTAAATGTTATTTCGGGTGGGTTCGTGCTGCCTCGGGTGGACTCGTGCATCGTGCGCAGCCAACTTCATTCTATTTTCCGACTGTCGTCCCTAACCTAAAATCAATTTCCTGAAAAGTCTCGAGTTGTGTATTTTGTATGTACTTTTGTCACTTGGCAAAAGCAAAAAAACACCGTCAGTTTCTCCGAAAATACTGTGCTTGGTTTTTTTCACCAAAAATCGGAAGTTTTGAAGCCCTCAACTTTATGGGCCAACTATTCAATTGTGAGAACCAGCTTATTATTACTGCCATATTATTGCCATGGTTTTGATAATTGCCATTGTCATTGTTGCGTCAATCGACAAAAAATCGCCTTCTTTTTACACAAAAAACAGGTAAACAAAAACTAGCACTTTTGCACAAATTATAGAAAAAGTATCGTGTCCCACACATTGAAAAAGCGACGATTTAAACCTCGTGTGATAGCCACCCTCGCTCCGCTCGGGTAGCTAACTTCACACTCGTTTTAAATCTCTCGCTTTTTCAACTTGTAGCACAATATACTATTTCCACCTCAATAGTGTTTTTCTAAACCTCAAGTGTAAATAGAGTCCTTTTTCCAGGTCAAAAGTGTTTTTCTGAGATGCGAATGAAATCCCATTTTTAGATCAAAAGTGTTTTTCTCTTTGCCGAATGTAAACAGAACCCTTTTTCCAACTGAAAAGTGTTTCCTCATTTCCGGGCGTAAATAGAACCCCTTTCACAGCTCAAAAGTGTTTTTCTGAGTGCCTAGTATGAATAGAATCCCCTTTCTGCTAAAAATTAATTTTCTCAGTTCCGAGTGTAAATGGAACCCCTTTTCCAGCTCAAAAGTATTTTTCTGAATTCCCAGAATGAACAGAACCCCATTTTCAGTTTAAAAAAGTGTTTTTCTGAGTTCCGGGTGCGAATGGAACACCTCTTGTAGCTCAAAAGATTTTTCTATTTTTTTTTATACAGAACCCCTTTTCCAGCTCAAAGTATCTCACTTTAACTATAAATTTGAGCTAGAAAAGGAGTATCTGTTCATGCATGGAATTGAGAAAAACACTTTTGAGCTGAAAAAGGGGTTCTACGTATACCCGGAACTTGGAAGAAAAAAACTTTTGAGCTAGAAAAGGTGTCTTATTTACACCCGGAACTGAGTAAAACACTTCTGTGCTAAAAAAGGGGTTCCATTCACATCAAGCGCACGGAAAAATACTAGCTCAAAAGTCTTTTCTCGTTTCCGGGTGTACATATATAGATCCCCTTTTCCAGCTAAAAAAATGTTTTTCTCAGTTCCGCGTATGAATGGAATCCCTTGTAAAGCTTACAAGTTCTTTCTATGTTCGGGTCGTGAAATGAACCCCTTTTCCAGCTGAAACGTGATTTCGTACGTTCTTATATTTATCTTTTAAGTTTCGGATGTGAATGAAGCACCTTTTTTCTAGCTCAAAAGTTTTTGTATAGGTTCCGGGTGTGAATGGTACACGTTTACCAGCTCAAAAGTTTTTTTCTGAGTTCCAGGTATAAATGGAACGCTTTCTAAGTTTAAAAGTATTTTTCTCACTTCTGAGTGTGGATAAACCCCCCTTTCCAGCCTAAGAGTGTTTTTCTCAGTTCCGAATATAATTGGAATCTTCTTTCTAGCTCAAAAGGGTTTTTTTTTCTTCCAAGTGTAAATAGAACCTATTTTCAAACTCAAAAGTATTTTTATGAGTTCTGAATGTGACTGAAGCCCCTTTACCTCAAATTTCAAAAGAGTTCAAAAGTGTTTGTATAGATTCCGGATGTGAGTGGTACACCTTTACAAACTCAATTTTTTTTTAGTTCCAGGTGTAAATGGAACCTTTTCTCAGCTCAGAAGTATTTTTCTCACTTCTGATTGTGAATAAAACCCCCCTTTCCAGCCTGCAAGTGTTTTTCTCAGTTCCGAATATAAATGGAACCTTCACAGATCAAAAGTGTTTTTTTTTTCTTTCAAGCGTGAATAGAACCCCTTTTCAAACTCAAAAGTATTTTTATGAGTTCCGAATGTGACTGAAGCACCTTTACCAGCTCAAAAGTTTTTTTTTAGTTCCAGGTGTGAATTACACCTTTTTTTTAGCTCAAAGGTGTTTGTATAGATTCCAGATGTAAATGGTACAACTTTACAAACTCAAAAGTTTTTATTTTGAGTTCCGAATGTAAATGGAACCTCCTTTGTAGCTAAAAAGTGATTTTCTCTTCCAAGTGTGAATAGAACCCCTTTTCAAACTCGAAAGTATTTTCATGAGTTTGGAGTGTGAATGGAACCACTTGTCAGCTCAAAAGTATTTTTATTACATTCTAGTATGAATAGAATCCCTTTTTCAGCTAAAAAGGGTTTGTATAGGTTCCGGGTGAGAATGGTACACGTTTACCAGCTCAAAAGTTTTTTTCTGAGTTCCAGGTATAAATGGAACGCTTTCTAAGTTTAAAAGTATTTTTCTCACTTCTGAGTGTAAATAAACCCCCCTTTCCAGCCTAAGAGTGTTTTTATTCGTTCCGAATATAAATGGAACCTTCCGTCTAGCTCAAAATTGTTTTTTTTTCTTCCAAGTGTGAATAACACCCCTTTTCAAACTCAAAAGTATTTTCATGAGTTTGGAGTGTGAATGGAACGACTTGTCAGCTCAAAAGTATTTTTATCACATTCTTGTATGAATAGAATCCCTTTTCCAGCTAAAAAGGGTTTTCCTAAGTTTAGGGTATGAATTAAACTCTCGAAGTTTCTAACAAGATTAGCGACTTGGCTTTAATTTCCACGCATTTTCTTAAGTTGCGACATTGACCAACCAAGGTAGAACAAGCTCAAAAACCTTGAGAACATTTAAAATTTCAATTCACCAAAAATATAAAAACAATTTTTTACAGCTATCAATTAGGACCACTTCACTGGAAATACTATGTAGATCACGAATAAAAATTAACATTTACGATTTTATCCTCAATCTCCTCAAATCCTCAAGGAAGGATTACTCGTATCTCCGATCACTCCCGAGGTTTTCAATAAGATTGGTGATCTGGCTTTAATCTGCACTCGTTTTTTAAAGGTGCGACACTGACCAACCAATGTAAAACAAGTTCAAGAACCAGAACGTTTGCGACAAGAAGATCGCGTACAGCCTAATTGAATTTCCACGTGGGAGGACAATAAACCACGCACGAGAACAGCCTCCTACGACATCTCGCATTCTCTTCCTTGCTACTTCTTCCTCTTATTTCTGATCGTTATAGGGTCTTAAAGTATGAGGGAGAAAAAAACAAGAGTCATTTGCAAGAAGAGGGGAGTCTACAGTGATATATTGATGAGATGCATCATAGTTGCGTATACATTCAGAATGAGGGTTGAATTTGCAAAAGAAATGAGGAGAAAATGAGAAATTGATATTTTCCTCGATGGTGGAAAGATGTTCGCAAAATAATCATAATACTTATGATGGTAATAAGGTTAATGGCGAGGAAAGTAGATAATGCATATAAAATAAGGGAACGCCAAAGAAGTACTTTATAATCTCACTCATTTCCCTTCTTTATAGACATCAGTGCCTTGCCTTTTATATGGAAACACTTGAAGGATCAATCTCGAACTTTGTTAGCTTCTTACAGGTGTCGAAGATCATAAAGATGGAAGACTTACGTTATTAGGGATGCGATATTCGCGTCATAAAATATGGAAGATAGACTGAATGATGGGATAAAATGGAAAAAAATATGCAAGGTGGTTGAGGAGTTAATAAAGAGGAAGGAGATGCATAAATCGAGGAAGAAAGGAAGGAAGTAATATCAAGCAAATCCAATAAAAAATATCTCTACAAAATCACAACATGTCCGTAACCAAAGCTCAAAAGTTGTGGAGATTTTTTGAACATTAAGATTTTACCGTTCGATTGACAATTTAACTATGTTGTTGGAAATTCAACAATTTGCCCAAACCATCCTAACAGATTTCTTCTACTCTTGTCAAACAGTGTTTTCTTTACACCACATCATCCGTTCTTTTAAATGCAATAATTTTCATTTTGTTTAGGGTTATGGCCCTTATGCTGGTATTCAGTCCACCCAATATTCATTAAAATCATGACCTAATTTTGTCCTAAAAATCTTATCTGCAAGTGCTAATCATAACGCATTATCTTTCTATCTACCTTATCAATTAATTTTTTTCAGATGTTTAAAATTCATTTATACTATTCTCAAATTTCGAACATTCTTTTTGTTTCAGGTGAGTCTAAGTTGAATACGTTTACTACTTAAGGTTGTAAGTACAGATTATTTAGTTTTACTATATTGATAGCACATTGCGTGTTATTTTAAAATTTATGATTGAACCATGAATCTGAAACTGGGGAACTTATGACCTTCTACAAAATGGATCAGAAAGAATAAAAATCTGATTTGATGTCTGAAGCTTTAACATTATTATGTGAATGATTAAGGATCCATGTCTTGATTGTTTTTCTCAGAAAAATTAATAGTTGGGGCTACCTTTTTATTAGTGAAGCATTCACTGGTTCTTACTGTTCAGTTGGTAACGCAGACTAAGCAAACAGTCGGTTTAGGAAGCCGTTTTTTAGTACTCGTGACTAAGTTAGTAATATTTCAGTAGTCAAGGTTACTAATAATTTAGTCATCTGTACCACTAATTGATTTGTCTAACAAATAAAATTAGGTAGCGTAGCTATTTTATATGCTACGTTGGTTGGTATCACTGAAATTTCGACAAAGGTACCAACATACCTGCGGTAAAACGAAGGAGAATGTTTTGATGTGGCCGTCGTAACTCGCTGCTCACTTGATGTCTCTTCAGATTACAGATAATAATTTTTTTTTCATAAATAATGGTAGTGTCAGAAGTGTTGCAAAATTTTACATTTGGGGATTATATCGAAACATTCAAAGGTATAGTATAAGAAATTTCAAAATGGAAGGAGTTGCTAGTTATACTAGAAAACCTAACCTACAAAGTGCAACGAAGCATTTCAAATGTAGGAAGAAAATAATAGTTAAAAATTTTTTAGGTTTTATCTGATGTCCTGACCTAAGGGTTCATTCCTATTTTCGCTATATATATTGCTCGCGTGCCCACTATGGGATCTTTTTAATTCAGATTTTGATAGTATAGTGGCGGCTATTTTAATTAGTCCCCACATAACAAGAAAAAAACAGCCAAACCTACAAATTTGTGAGTAGATATGACTAACTTATATTAGTAAGTTCAACTATCTACAGATAGTCGTTTTGACAAACTAAATAAGTTAGTCTACTTAATTGGATAGTAACGGCAACTACTCGTGCCCCAACTAACAAAAATAGTTCTCACAACTAAATAAATAGCAGTACCAGTATTCACTAACTAAAATAGTTATCCCAGCAATTTTATTAGTTGTCCCAACAATTTTATCAGTTGTCCCAGCAGTTGTATTAGTTGTCCCAGCGATTTTATTAGTTGTCCCAACTAATCTTTTATTTCAGTGTCTTCAGGACCTTCCGTGACTTACGTTACCAATTTTTGGATGGAAATTGAGTTTTTTTAGTTGAAAATTCAATTTTTTGCTAAAAATTTGTCTTTTTTTTGGCATAAAATTATGTTTTTGTTCAAAATTCATATGCTGGTGTCGAAAATTAAACTGAAATCTTTCTTGTTTAAAATATTATCTATTTTTTTTTTTAAATGCAACTGTTTGATTAAAAATTAATATCATTTTGTTGAAATATCATCGTTGAAAATACATGTTCTTTTGTTGAATATTGAACAACTTGGTTGAAGATTAAACTACTTTGTTAAAAAATTATTTTTTTTTTAAATTCATAATTTTAGTTGAAAATTAGTTTTTTGTTTGTTTGTTGAAATGTAATGTTTTTAATTGAAAATTTAACTATTCCAGTTAAAGATTCACTATTTTATGTTAGCTGAAAATTTATCTCTGTAAGTTCAACTATTTTTTTGAAAATTTGTTTCTTTTCAATTGAAAATTCAACGACTTAGGTAAAATCTGAACTAGCTCGTTGAAAATTCGTTTTTCTTTTGTTTAAAATAAAAATTTTAATTAAAAATTTAATTATTCCATTTTTGGTTGAAACTTATCTCTTTTTGTTCAAAAATAATCATCTTCGTTTGAAATTTCCTCTTCTTTTGGTAAAAAATGTACTGTTTGGTTGTAAATTCACTTTTTTGTTGAAAATTCTGCTATTTTACAGAATATTGAGAATTCATCTTTTTGGTCGGAAATTTTTTTTTTCACTTGCAAATTCCTCTTTTTGGTCGAAAATTTTACCGTTTTGTTCAAAATTAATTTTTTTCGTTGAATATTTATTTTTGTCACTTAAAATTTAACTATTCTATTTTAAGTAAAAAATGTATCTTTTTATTTGTAAATGCCATTATTTGGTTAAAAATTCGTTTGCTTTGCTGAAAATTAATTTTTTTATCTTAAAATTAACTATTCTATTTTGGTTCAAAAATGATCTTCAGATAAAAATTCATTTCTTTGTTGAAAATTCATCATTTAAGTTGAAAATCATTTTTTTCTGTTAGAGAAGTATTTTTTTCTGGTTAATATTCCATTTTTTTACTGAAAATTTAACTATTCCAGTTGATGATTCATCATTTTATGTTAGCTGAAAATTTATCTCTGCATGAAAGTTCAACAACTTTTTGTCGAAAAATAATCATCTTGGTTTGAAATTTCCTCTTCTTTTGGTGAAAAATGCAACTGCTTGGTTGAAAATTCATTTTTTTGTTGAAAATTCTACTGTTTTATAGAATGTGGAATTCATCTTTCTGATTGGAAATTTTTTTTTCAATTGTAAATTCATCTTTTTGGTCGAAAATTTAACTATTTGGTTAAAAATCCATTTTTCTGGTTGAGGATTTTTTTCACTTAAAATTTAACTATTCTATTTTAAGTCAAAAATCTATCTTTTCAATCGAAAATTCAATTATTTACTTAAAAATTCATTTGTTTGGTTGAAAATCAATTTTTTTCACCTGTTAATTTAAGTATTCTCTTTGGCTGAAAATTGAACTATTTTGTTGAAAATTTGTTTTAATTTTTCTCAAAATTAATTTGTTTAATTAAAAATGTATCTTTTTTAGTTGAAACTTTACGTATTTGGTTAAAAATTCTTCTTTCTTGGCAGAAAAGTATTCTTCTTTGTTCAAAATTCATCTTTTCGGTTTGAAATTCACTACTTGGCTGAAACTTAAATAATTTTTAAAAATTTCATAATTTTTTGGTTGAAGATTCATAATTTTAGTTGGAAATTCATCTCATTAGTTGAAAATTTAATCCAAATTAAAAATTAAATTAAATATATCTCTTGAGTTAAAAATTTATCTCTTTGACTGAAAATTGAACTGTTTTGTTGAAAATTTGTTTTTATTTGTTAAAAAATTAATTTTTCAAATTAAAAATTTATCGTTTTAGTTGAAACTTCACGTATTTGGTTGAGAATTCTTCTTTGTTGGCAGAAAATTATTCTTCATGGTTTAAAATTCAATCATTCGGTTGAAAAATGAATAATTTTTCAAAATTTCATCAAATAAAAAACAAGATTCTCACTCAATTTTCGACATGGAAAAAAGTTCAAACTTTCAAAGCTATATTGATATTTTAATTTTAAGCATTCAAAAATAAACTGAAAATTAAAGCATATACAATGGAAGACTGCATTATAAATGGAAAAAATGCCGAAAAAAAAGAATAAATTCCCATTTTGGTGGAAGAATATCCAAAAATTCATAGAAAAAATTGGTGAAGCATTGGGAAAAATTTCCAATTTTCTCGAAAATTTACATTTTGTAATGTCAACGGAAAAAATTCCGAAAAGAGTGAAAAATTTCCATATTGCTGGAATAATTCCCAAAATTCTATAGGAAAAATTAGACAAGAATTGGGGAAAATTTCCAATTTTATAGGAAAAATATATTTCGTAATATAGATGGAAAAAATGCCGAAGAAAAAGAATAAATTTTCATTTGGGTGGAATAATTTCCAAAAGTGTATAAGAAAAATTGGCCAAGCATTGGGAACAATTTCCAATTTTGTATTCCGAAAAAAGTGGAAAAATTTCCATTTTAATGAAATAATTTCCTATTATTTCTTGGAAAAATGTCGTACAAATTTGGAAATTTATACAATCTCCTGATCTTTTTGATATATTTCCTAAAATTTCGGAAATTATTCCGAAAAATCGGAAAATTTGTCGAAAATTTACGAAATATTTCCACTTTTTGTAGGAAATTCCATACTTCCGAATGGTTTTGGAAAAATTTGCTACGACCTGTTAGGAAAAATTACCGAAATTTTTTACAGTGTACAAAATTAATCCTTATAAGAAACAATCAGATCTTACCACCCCCCCCCCCCTTCTCAAATCCTCTACTTAATTTAAAGCTGAACCCTTACCAGCATCGAGAATTTAATTAGACACACTAATTAAATTTTAAAATTAAAGAATGTGTTTATATTTCCAAACCTGGGCGATGATATAATTTTATTCAAGCTTCTGCTGCTCTTTTGGCTGGATCTTCTCTGATCGTGTTTAATCGCCGACGAGTTGCCTTCTCGATCCTCCCGTAAATCTATTGTCTTGAGGAATTAGGTTCGGTAGAGCGGATTTCGCGAGGAGGCGCAGGGAATAGAAAAAAAAAAAAAAAAAAAAAAAGATCAAGTTAGCGGCTAGGACGACACTACCGGAGTTAAGTGGCGAAGGACAAGTCCGAAGAAAAACCAACCCGAAACCGGGGCAAAGCGGCTAAAACAAAGGAGGTGTGGATGTGTGACGAAACGATGGAAGGAGAGAAAGGCCAGATTCGAGGGACAGTTCTTTATCGATTCTTCCCCCAATCAGATGCTGGAAAATATAATTCTTTTACAAAAGTTTTATCTCGTTAATATTTCCGCCAATCTAATCATCCGCGAAAATGTAATCAGCATCAGTTTCTGTAAGGAGAAAGTTAAGGAATTTTTCAAGGAATCTGTATCGTCATCAGAGAATAACAGGAATTTCAACGTCTTTTAAGACTAGATGGAGATATGAATTAAAAATTATTTTAATTAATTTTTTTTTTTTGAAAAAAATCTTCTCCTTTCGCTCCGCTGGGAATCGAACCTCAGAACTTCCGATTGCCGGTCGGGTGCTTTCCCATTAAGCTACTGGAGAGATCCAGAGAAAAAACTTTTTTCAGAAAATACACGCATTACTTTTGCTAGATGGTACAAGTTACATTTTTCCAGGAATCTGTATCATCATCAGAGAATAACAAAAAATTTTAACGTCTTTTCAGACTTGATAGAAAAAAATAAAAAATAAATTAAAAAAAAATTGAAAAAAATTAATTAACGTTAAGGAAGGAATACATTACTACTCCAGGGTAGATTAGGGTCATCCTGATTCAGAAAGATTTATAATATTGCGTTCCTTGTTGAGTATTATAAATTTTGCCATTTCCAGCTCTAAAATTTATTATTTTATTAATTTTTGTAAACTGAAGATTCAACTATTCCATTTTTTGTTGAAAATTTATCTTTTTTTTTTTGAAAATTGAACTATTTGTTTGACAATTTATCTTTTTTATTTGAAAATTCAACTATTTGGTTGACAATTTTTCTTTTTTAGATGAAAATTCAACTATTTAGTTTTAAATTATTCTATTTTGATGACAATTCGTCTTTTTTGGTAGAAAATTCATCGTTTTGGTTGAAAATTTAACTGCTTGCTTAGAAGTTAAGCTCTGTTGTTAAAAATTCACTTTTTTGGTTGAAGATTTATTATTTTTATTAAATCTCTTCTCTTTTGTTGAGTATTATAAATTTTGCCATTTTCAGCTCTACAATTCATTATTTTATTAATTTTTTAAAACTGAAAATTCAACTATTCCATTTTTTGTTGAAAATTTATCTTTTTTAGTTAAAATTTCAACTGTTTATTGAAAATTTGTACTTCTTTATAGAAAATTAATCCTCTTGGTTGAAAATTCACCTTTTTGGTCGACAGTTGAACTATTTTTCTGAAAATTGTTTTATTTTATTTTATCGTTTTAAATTGTTGATTCAATTTTTTGGTCAAAAATTCCTGAAGGATTTTTCGGCTGAGGATTCTTTATTTTAATTGAAAATTCATTTCTATGGTTGAAAATTGAAACATTTAGATGAAAATTCGTTTTTATTTTTGTTTTGTGTAAAATTTATCTTTTTTAATTGAAGATTCATCTTCTTGGTCAAAAATTCAACTATTTGGTTCAAAATTAATTTTTTGGGGTGAAGATTCATCATTTTAGTGGAAAATTATTTAGTTGCTTAAAAATTTAACTTTTTTGAAGGAAATTAAGATTTTTTACATTAAAAATTGAACTTTGCCATTCTTGGTTAAAAAATTCATGTATTTTGTTGAAAATTTGTCTTTTGTTATAGAAAATAATTCTTTTTGGTTGAAGATTCATCTCATTGGTGAAAATGGAACTATTATGGTAAAAATTCGTTCTTTTCTGTTCTAAAATTTATCTTTTTTAGTCGAAGATTCATCTTTTTGTTCAGAAATTCAATTATTTGCTTGAAAATTAATTTGTTGTTGTTGTTGCGAGCTCATTATTTCAGTTGAAAATTCATTTCTGTGGCTAAAACTCAAACTATTTTAATAAAAACTATTCAACCATTTGTTGAAAAAAAAATTTTTGTTGTTGAAAATTCATCATTTTAGTTGAAAATTTATTTCTATGTTTAAAAATTGAACTATTTTCATGAAAATTTTAGTTATTAAGTGTCTTCAAAATGTAACTAATTTGCTGAAAATTAGGTTTATCTTGGTTTGAAAATTATTTTTTTCTAATTAAAAATTGAACTATTTGTTAAAAATGCGTCCTTCTTTGTAGAAAAAAATAATCCCCTTGATTGAAAATTCATCTTTATGGTTAAAAATTCAGTTCTTTTGTAAAAATTAAACTATTTTGACAAAATTTGGTTTCTTTTTTTTGAAAATTTATCTTTCATAATAATTGAAGATTCTTCTTTATGGTAGAAAATTCAACTATTTGTTGAAAACTGAATCTTTTTGGTTGAAGATTCATCATTTTAGTTGAAAATTCATTTATATTGTTAAAAATTGTTCTGTTTTTATAACATTTTTTTAATTGAAAATTTATTTTGTTGTTGTTGAAAATTCAACTATTTGTTGATAATTTGTACTTCCTTGTAGTAAATTAATCATTTTGATTTAAAATTTATCTTTCTGGTCGAAAATTCGAATACTTTTTTAAGAATTCATTTGTTTGTTTAATGATTCATCATTTTGAATCAAAAGTTACTTAGTTGGTTCAAAATTCAACTTATTTCCTGAAAATTAATTTTTTCTTCTGAAAATTTAACTATTCCATTTTTTGTTGAACAATGCATGTGCTTTATGTTGGTATGTATGTATACCATTAAGCCATTTCCCTTTCAGGGTAGGCGTGACACTACCCGATTCGGGTAGTGTTTCTAGGTGGATAGTTTTTCTCGTAGTTATAAATAACTACAAGTTTGGGCTCACCACACCCATAATATGCCAACATCACACAGTGTTCTCGAAAGGTCACCCATCCAAGTACTAACCGCGCCCAACGCTGCTTAACTTCAGTGATCTGACGAGAACTGGGTTTTTCAGCGTGGCATGGCCGTTGGCCGTTGGTAATTTTGTAATAAACTTTTTTTAACTTTAGAATAACGGTATAGGCCTCAACAAAATGTAATAACTTACTGACTGAAAATACTATATATACAGCCAAAATTATATTAGAATTAATTCAAAACTTTTATTTGACTTTTTTATCAAAAGTGCACCTGCCTCAAAATAACTGTCATGTTCCCTGATGTGGCGAACTGCTCATCTGCCTTGTAGAAGCAAATCAGAAAGGACTTTTCAATAATACAACAACAAATTGCAGTAAAATAGGAAATAATTTCGCTAAGAATGTTTTGATATTGGAACAAATTTATTATTATTTAGGTATGTATTTCTATAACTGTACGCAAATTTAAGTATCCTGCGCCACATTAGATGCTGGTGCATAGTGTATGAGTAAACACGTTTTATACCAAATTTAATTAATTTCACTTAAGATGAATCACTGAAGCATCCATAAGACCTTTAGAATATAGATAAGACCAGAAAATTCATAAGTTGACTCTTAATTCTTCATTTTTCATTGTTCTTGTCCCGCTTCAATATTTTAATGATAACCAACAAACGTCAAAAAACAACTTTACTAAATTTTCTAGGATAAACATGAAACAATTACTTAAAATGGTATATTTTTTTCTCCAATCATCACTCAATACATAAGTGGATTCAATTATGTGTCTTAAGTTCTGCCAAAATGCTTAAATTTCTTTAAATACGCGTACGCCACATTAGGTGCTGCGCTAGATTAGTATCTGCTTCCCTATGTCTAATCTTATGGCAATCGTTATTTAAATCCAAACTAAAGCATTTCCATTTAAGTAGAACAAGTTCATGTAGAAGACACCTTTCTAAAATGTGAAACTGACTTATACTGATAAACTGTCGCATTGACATAATAGATAAATTCTCGAACACACAAACACACAAAAAAGCGAACGGAATGATAGAAGCTTCAAGGTGGACAAAGTGAATGTAATGGAAGAAGGAATTCAAAGATTATTATTATTATTATGTGATAAATGGTCTATCTTGTGGTCTATCAAAAAGCTCTCTTATTGAGCTAGAATTCCAAACATGTTTCATAAAAGTTTTTACTGTCCGAAGTATACAACAACCATCAACTGTTCCTAATAAAATTCATGCTTTTAGCAAAGTTTACATTGTTCTGTAAGATGTAAAACATGTTACACTTATTGGAAAGAGAGAAGAAATTGGCAAAGGATCCGAAAGATGGTGAAGGAATTAGAACTGTACTAAACAGGTAGAACCTCATTGTTAATATTAATTAGGCTTCTATCCTTTTTCCTATCATCCTGAAGGTGAGGTAATCGTGCGTAAGTTTCGGTGAGCTGAAAATATGGCCATCGAAGGGTTGATTGTTGCCTGATCCAAATTAGTTAACGAAGAATAACAAGAAAATATCAGTTGGTTTGCGGTTTTGTCCAAGCGGTGAAACTCAATTAGGACTACTGAAATATTGGATTGGCTTGAGTTCGGGGAGCAGGGAACAGGGAACATTAGTTTTTGCCTTGATTGAGCTCTCTCGGGAGTACGTATGGTATGGTATGTTGAAAATTGCGCATGTGCGTGCCGCGTTATGAGCCTCGTCTCTATGAAATATCAATAGCGTATTGCTAATGTAATCTTTTGCTCAATACTCGATGATTGCCGGCCACAAACCTCTAGCTTTATTAAGGGGTCGTCCAAATTTCCCCTGTATGTCATGTACACTCTTACTCTTCTCATTGCATATTCTACTTTAGTGCCTCGTTACATTTTCATTTATTGAAGAATTATTTCTTAATTAACTAATTGGATTCTGTTCGGGAGACGCAAATTGATGTTATTTGTAAGTACTGTTCAAAAAGCACAGTTAGTTTGGCTATTTATGAATGTTTCTCCAACGGAGGAAAGGAAATTTAATTCGGTCATACGTTCTCATTAGTTTATTATCACAGATAATGAACCAAAGTTTTAGCATCTCCTTTGGGCCTTTATGAAGGTATATGAAATGTTCTGTTCTGACCATAGTAGCTACTAGTATGTATCGATCCTGTTTAAATTTTTGCATAAAACATTATGCATTCTAAGATGGGTCAAAAAAAATCTTTTTAAAAAGAAGCCTTACAAACTTGAAAAAACTTTGCTTCTTTTTTGGAAATCATTTAGACAAATAACAAACACGCATGTGTAGCATCAGATACGATGGACATATGTCTGTTCGTAATTTGTCAAATTGATATCCAAAAAACAATGCATGTTTAGTATTAGTTCGTCGTATTTAATGCTACACATGAAGGTGCTGAAAGTTTAGTTTATTACCTATCATAAAAAACAAATTAGAACGGATAAGCGAATAAAATTTTCTTTTCTCCATTGGGTTTATTTTCCAACACAATTACATTGTTCTAGGAGAGGTTAAGTTTGAGTAAAACTCAGGAAATTTAGATTAGCTATTGATGAGAAAATGTTTATTTCCTTAAGATTTTAGATTCTGTTAGGGAGACGCAAATTGATGTTATTTGTAAGTACTGTTCAAAAAGCATAGTTAGTTTGGCTATTTAAGAATGTTTTTCAAACGGAGAAAAGGAAATTTAATTCGGTTATACGTTCTAAGTAGTTTATCATCATAGGTAATAAAACGAATTCTTAACATCTCCTTTGGGCCTTTATGAAGGTATATGAAATGTTCTGTTCTGATCATAGTAGCTACTAGTATGTATCGATCCTGTTTAAATTTTTTCATAAAACATTATGCATTCTGAGATGGGTTAAAAAACCTCTTTTAAAAAAGTAGGCTTACAAACTTGAAAAAACTTTGCTTCTTTTTTGGAAATCATTTCGACAAATTAAAAAACACACATGTGTAGCATCAGATACGACGGGCACATGACTGTAATTTGTCAAATTGTAATCCAAAAAACAATGCATGTGTAGTATTAGTTCGTCTTATTTAATGCTACACATAGAGGTGCTGCAACTTTAGTTTATTACCTATCATAAAAAACAAATTAGAACGGATAAACAAATAAAATTTTCTTTTCTCGATTGGGTTTATTTTCCAAAACAATTACAGTGTTCTAGGAGGGGTTAAGTTTGAATCAAACTTAGGAAATTTAGATTATCTATTGATGAGAAAATGGTTATTTCCTTAAGATTTTAGATGCTAGGGTATCTGTATTGATTGTTTGAAAATAATATCTCTAAGGGTGGTGCCTTCAATGACGATACCCAAATCAATAATATTATGTCAAGCTTTAGGCCTGCTTAAAATTCTGAGCAAAACTGCTGCAGAGGACAGAGATAAGCTTTTCATTTTTACGGTCAAAAGGGGAAGCCCCTTTCAGTTTCATAGATGGACGATATTGAGAAGCGAGGCGCGTCAAATTATAATACTTTTCAGAATGGAAAGGGGATTATTGATACCAACATTAATTTATAGTGCACTCCTGCTGGCTTCATAATTTCAATCTGCTTCCATAATGGATGTAGCTTCAATTTCAAATCATTTTATACCATTTTCTTTATCCCAGTATGTCGTGATGAAATAAATTTTATTCTTTAGGATTGAAAGTACATTCATTAATGAGAGATGATGGGTAAAAGATATTGACACTTTTCACAATTTTTTTATGATGCAATTATTTTTTCACTTTGCATTTGAATATACTTTCAAATTTTTTCGGTGTTTCTGAAAGATTTCTAAAGATTTCGAAGATTTTAACAGATTCTAAGAAATTTAAAGGATTTTAACTGTTTTCAGGGATTTTCAAGGATTTTATGTTTAATTAAATTCTTTAGATATTGTTTTGGTTGAAGATTTATCATTTGAAATGAAAATTAATTTTTGTCACTGAAAATGTAACTATTCCATTTTGGGTGAAGAGTTGATATTTTGAATTGAAAATTGATTTTTTCTCATTGAAAAGTCATATATTTCGTTAAAAATTCCACTGTTTCGTTGAAAATTCATCTCTCTTGATTACAAATTGAGTTTCACGCTGAAAATTCTTCTATTAAGGTTTAAAAGTCAACTATTGTCTAAACCATTCGACTTTTTAGCTTGCAGTTGTTGAAATTTTTTTGAAAATTCGTTTATTTGGTTTGAAAAATAATCTTATTTGTTGAAATTTCATGTATTTTGTTGAAAATTCGTTTTTCGGTGGAAAATTAATCTTCTTGGTTGAAAATTCAGCTATTTAATGAGAAATTGCATTATTTTTTTTCATAGTTTAATTATTTTTCACCTTTTTGGTTAAAAATTCAACTCTTTGGTTGATTTTTTTTGAGGATTCATTATTTAAGGTTGAAATTCACCTTTTTGGTTGCAAATTCAACTATTTAACTTAAATTTTTTATTTTTTTTTGTGAATTAATTTTCTTCATTGAAAATGTATGCTTTTTGGTTAAAAATGCAATTGCTTGGTTGAAAATGAATTTTTTTTGAGGATTTATTATTTCAGTTAAAAATTCACCTCTTTGGTTGCAAATTTGATTATTTTTCTAAATTTTTGTTGTTGTTGTGAATTAATTTTCTAGATTGAGAATATAACTGTTTCATTTTTGGTTGTAAATTTTCATTTTCTGGTAGAAAATTGATTTTCTTCTTTGAAAATGTATGCTTTTTGATTGAAATGCAACTGCTTGTTTGAAAATTAATCTATTTCGGTTGTGGATTCAACTATTTTGTTAAAAATTGGTCTTTTTTGTTAAATTTAACTGTATTCGATTTGAAATAAGAATATTTTTCTTGTTGGAATATGAACTATTTCATGTTTGATTGTGAATAATTTTTTTGTTTAAGATTCTTCATTTCAGTTGAAAATTTAATTATTTGGTCGTAAATTAACTTTTTTGATGAAAATTCAGCTGTTTGGTAGAAAATTCGTCTTTTTGGCTTGAAAATTCAACAATTTGGTAGAAAATTGAACTATTTGTTTTTAAATTAATTTTTTTGTTGAAAATTCATATTTTTGGTTAGAAATTTTAATGACTTTGGTACAAAATATTTATTTGAAAATTAATTTATTTTATTGGATTTTTTTTGTTAAAAAAAGTATTTTTCCAACTAAAAATGTAGCTATACTATTTTTGGTTCAGAATTGATCTTTTTGAACAGAAAGTTGAACTATTTCATTGAAAATTAATTTTTTCCAATTGAAAATGAAGTTTCTTGTTAAAAAATTTTTCATTTCCGGTTTAAAAGTCAACTGTTGTTTAATACATTCAAATTTTTGGGTGGAAAAAAATATTGTTTGTTGAAAGTTCATCATTTTGGTTCAGGATTGTACTATTTTGTTGAACATTCGTTTTTTTAGTTAAATTCAACTGATTAAAAATTCGATTTTTGTAGAAAATTAGTTTTTTGAAATTAAATTGTAACGATTCCATTTTTGGGTGAAAATTAATCTTTTTTAATTGAAAATTCAAATATTTCCTTGACAATTCATCTTTCTCGATTGAAAATTACCTTTCTTGTTGAACATTCTTCTTTTCTATTTTAAAAGTTAAGTGTTTTATATAAAATTTTAATTTTTGGTATGAAAACTGAACTATTTTGTTAAAAATTGGGCTCTTTGTGTAGAAAATTAATCCTGTTTGTTAAAAATTCATTTATTTGTAGGAGGATTGAACTCTTTTTTAAGAAATATAATCTTTTTCTGTTAAATTCAATTAGTTTTCTTAACAAAAAATCAACTTATTCTTTTGGTTGTGAAATTATTTTTTTTTTAGTTGAAAATTCTACAATTTGGTTAAAAATTTACATATTTTGTTGAAAATTCGTCTTTTGGTTCAAAATTGATCTTCGTGGATGAAAATTCATCTTTGTGAATTAAAAATTCACCTGTTAGGTAAAAAATTGAACTATTTTGTTAAAATGTTAATTATTTTGTTTAAAAATTAACTTTTTTGTTAAATTCATCTTTTTTGGTTGAAAATTCAACTGCTGTATCGAAAATTGGTCCTTTTAGATTAAAAGTTCTTCTTTCGTGGTAGAAAAATCATCTTCATGGACGCGTCCATACCAGATTTTAAAAATGGTAAACCCCTCGATTCAATCTTTCAAAAATTGCATAACACTATTTTGAATTTCTCAAATGAGTCCAAGAAATTAAATTCTCAGTATCCTGCTTTTTGAACATATTTTTGAGAATGAAGGAGAGGTTAGAATAAAAAAAAAATAAAAAAATAAAAAACGAGCACTTGATGGGGAACGAGGACACTAGGGTGGCGGCAGTAGGGAGAAAAGAAGAAAGAAAAAAGACACAAAAAAACTAATCGAAATAAATCTGAGGGACCAGAGCGTGTGCCGACTTGCATGCCAAACGGCCGTTTTTAAAACTCCGCCGGGAAAATAAGAAAAACTCATCAAGTAGGGATGATTGCCGTACCGTAGGGCTGTACGGTCCCGGACGCTCCACCCTCACCCACGGGAACCACCCTGGCTTCCCGCGATTCCATCCGGAATTTTCCTCCAGCATTTGCCAACATGTCATTCCAACCCCCATTAGAATAAACGGCTAATAGTGTCATCAGCGATAATTTCGTTTTTCTGGATAATTTCTCGAAAATTTCTGGAAAAAACGTGAGATTAAGGAGATTCTAAAATTGATTTAGGCTAATGAAAAATCCGGATGTATCATGTTTAGGGTATCCCAAACCCGCGAGCTGTAATTCTTATGTGGCCGTTGAAAATTCATGTATTTTGTTTAAATTAATCTTTTTTGGTAGAAAAGTAATCTTTTTGGTCTAAAATTAATTTTTGTCGAAAATGTATCTTCTTAAACAGAAATTTAATCTTTTTTGTTGAAAATTCATCTGTTTGATTAAAATTTTAAATGTTTTTTAGAAAGTTCACCTTTTTTTGGTAGGAAATTCAACTATTGTCTCAAAAATTCATTTTTTTTATTGAAAATTGATTATTTTAGTTAAAAATTAATTTCCTCGTCTAAAGATTAAGCTATTTGTTCGAAAATTCATTTTTTTGTTGTTTTCGAAAATGAATTTTTATAATTGAAAATTAAATTATTCCATGTCTGGTTTAACCAATCTATTATCTCTCTATTATCAATCTATTATATATTATCTTCTTGACTTGAAAATTCAGCTATTTGGTTGAAAATTTCTGTATTTTGTTTAAACTTTGTCTTTTGTGGTAGAATATCAAACTTCTTGGTGACTAATTCACCTTTTTGGTTGAAATTTCATTTCTTTAATTGATTTTTTTTGTTTGAAATAATTTTTACAACTAAAAATTCAACTATTCTATTTTTTGTCGAAAAATTATCTTTTTAAACAGAAATTTATTTGTTGAAAATTCATCTTTTTGATTAAAACTTCAAATGTTTTTGAGAAAGTTCACCTTTTTTTGGTAGGAAATTCAATTATTGTCTCAAAAATTCATTTTTTTATTGAAAATTCATTATTTTTGTTAAAAATTAATTTCCTTGCCTAAAAATTAAAGTATTTGTTAGAAAATTCATTTTTTGTTCGTTTTTGAAAATTAATTTTTATAATTGAAAATTTCATTATTCCATGTCTGGTTTAATATTTATCTTCTTCACTTGAAAATTCAGCTATTTGGTTGAACATTTCTGTATTTTGTTAAAACTTTGTCTTTTCTGGTAGAATATTAAACTTCTTTGTGAATAATTCAAATTTTTTTTAAAGTTCATTTCTTTGATTTAAACATTAGTTTTTTTTTGAAAATTAACATTTTTATCTAAAAGTTTAACTATTCCAGTTTTTGTCGAAAATTTATCTTTTTTGGCAGAAATTCAATCTTCTTGCTTGAACATTCATCTGTTTGGTTAAAAATTTAACTATTTAGTTAAAAATTCATTTATTTTGTTTGATAATTCATCTATTTTGTAGAAAATACGTCTTTTTGGTAGGGAATTCAACTATTGGATCAAAAATTCATTTTTTAAATTAAAACTTCATTATATTAATTTAAAATTAATTTCTATGCCTAAAAATTAAACTATTCGGTCAAAAATCATTTTTGTTATTGTCGTTGAAAATACATTTATATAATTAAAAATTTAACTATTCCATGTCTGGTTGAAAATTTATCTTCTTCACTTGAGAATTTAACTATTTGGTTCAAAATATTTTCACTTTGTTAAAATTTTGTCTTTTGTGGTAGAATATTATTCTTCTTGGTGAATAATTCACCTTTTCGATTCAAAATTCATTTTTTTGATTGAAAATTATTTTTTTTTTATAGAAAATTAATCTTTTTATCTAAAAATTAAACTATTTCGGTTGTTGTCGAAAATTTGACTTTTCTGAGACACTTAATATTCTTGGTTGAAAATTAATGTTTGGTTAAAAATATAACCATTTTGTTAATAATTCATCTAGTTTATTGAAAATTTGTATTTTTTTTGAAAATAATACATTATTTAAAATTGAAATTTTTTTCTTTAAAACTTTTAAAAATAAACAATAATTCTAAAGAAAGTATTAAAAATGAAACGAATTGAAATTGAAACGTCAGACAATTTTTCTCAGTTCGAAATGAATAATTCAATTTCAAAATTATTGAAATTCATTTTTTGATTTTAGATTTTGTAAAATCAATTTTAATTTTTGTAATACGATGAAAATTTAAAATTCTAGAATTTCAGCATCTTTGACTTTTAAACATTCAATTTCAAATTGTCAAACTTTATTGGATTCGAATTGGAAATTATTTGAATTGAAAACCTCAAAATTTCAAATTAGTTAATTTTGAAGGCTTTTGATCATAAATAGTACAATTTGAAGTCCTTAAAATTTTAAATAATCCCATTTTGAAAATTGTGATCGGAAATCGGTCCTATTTTTGAAATTTTAACCTGAATCCATTTAACTTCCAGATTCTTCAATTCAAAATAAAATCATTCAATATTGTGTGATTTGAATTAGAAATGATACAATTTTAACTAAATAATCGAAAGGTTTTTGCAATTACCTATATTAAAAAAATCAAAGTTAGCGGATTGGTAATGCTTGATTGATTATAATTCTATTCAGGAATTTGTATTACAGAAATATAATTTGGAATATTATCATTTCATCGCTAATATTTTTATTATTATTATTATTATTATTATATATAAAACGCACGGCTGCATCCGACTTTATTAGAAGTACTCGCAGTTGCCTGGACGTTTGGCGAGGGGACAGGAAAACTGCAGAAAACCATTTCCACCACCTCACTGAGCAGGCAGATATAAATTCTGTCGTAACGTCCAGTATGGGTCCAGCGCAGCTCCCATAATTTCTTCATCTTTTGTTATAAACAGCAAAAAGTGTAAGCGAGCAAAATAAACGTGGCGGATTACAACAGCATGTGTGTCGATATCGTGTTGATTTGGAATTTTATTAAAACCATCTTTAAGGTATATATCGTGAATGATTTTTGTAACAGGATCTTGCTTCACCTCAAAGTCTATGGACCCGTAAGTGATAAACCATGTTGATGCGTTAGGATTGAGAATTTTTGGATTCGCTTGAAAATAGAATAAAGTTTGCGATTGTAAAAAGATTCCAAATCAATCTTGCAAAGTTTATAATAAATTTTTCAATACAAATTACTGTAACTTTTGAAGTACTCTCTTAATCTGAATCAGGGAAATTGACACTGGTTGAATCAGTATTTTAAATTATTACTGGTTAACCAGTTGATGCGTTAGGATTGAGAAGTTTTCGAATCGCTTGGAAATGAAATAAAGTTTGCGATCGTAAAAAGATTCAAAATAAATCTTTCAAAGTTTATAATAAATTCTTCAATACAAATTACTATCACTTTTGTAGTACTCTCTTAATCTGAACCAGTGATTTTGACACTGGTTGAATCAGTATTTTAAATTATTCCTGGTGAACCTGTTGATGCGTTAGGATTGAGAAGTTTTGGAATCGCTTGAAAATGAAATAAAGTTTGCGATTGTAAAAAGATTCAAAATCAATCTTTCAAAGTTTATAATCAATTTTTCAATACAAATTACTATCACTTTTGAAGTACCTTCTCAATCTGAACCATTCAAATTGACACTGGTTGAATCAGTATTTTAAATTATTACTGGTGAACCAGTTGATGCGTTAGGATTGAGAAGTTTTCGAATCGCTTGGAAATGAAATAAAGTTTGCGATTGTAAAAAGATTCAAAATCAATCTTTCAAAGTTTATAATAAATTTTTCAACATGAATAACTATAACTTTTGAAGTACTCTCTTAATCTGAACCAGTGGAATTGTCACTGGTTGAATCAGTATTTTAACTTATTACTGGTGAACCAGTGCTTTTCCGACTTTGACTGGATTGCCCAGTGAGTAACTTAAGTAAAAGAGCATTACTGAATGTACCAGTCTAATACGTGCCTGTCGCTGGTCGGTACTTTGCGTGAGAAATATTTGGGACCTGACTGCAATGAGCAGCCAGGTTGTGGAAGTAAAGCGCGTTTTTGAAAGGTAATTTTGCAAAGGTTAGCACAAAAGTGATGAATCATAAGTGTCATATCTAACCAGCTGATGAACGACGACGCGCACTAGATGACTACTGGTACTGAGTAACCAGTGAACCTTACTGATCAAACCAGTGACGAAATTCCACTAACAGGACCAGTGAAATCTCAATGATTGTCAGTGACACTTTTCGGGCTGTTTCAACCAGTGAGATGTCACTGGAAATCAGTGATATTTCACTGGTTCATTTGAAGAGAGTAGATGCAAACTCAGCTCCCGAAATTATCCCTTTAGGTTCTAGGTACGCCAGAAACTTGTGCCATATTACTTTACCTGGATGGAAATGGTCATTCGGCTTAGGTGGAAGCTTTGCTCCCAAAACTTCTAAATTTCCATGTTCATCTTCTTTTATGTATATCACACATTTTATGGGAAATCCATAGTGCATTTCAATAAGAGCAAGGGTAAAATAGTTGTTTTTTTGCCGATAAGTCACAAGTGGAACACCGTTGTTGCTCTTACCTAGAAGTACACATCTCTTCGCTACGACTTCATTATTTTCTATTGTTAGAGGTACCTTAATTTCCTTGGTCAGAACCTTCATATACACTGTTTTGAGTTCGAGTGGAAGTGGGATACGACTATTCGAAATATAATGAGGTTGCTGGGAAGAACCTGCTCCGGACGGTTCCGGCGAAGCATTTAATTCTGTAAAAAAAAAAAGATTATTGTTATTTGAAAGAAATTACAGGGACAGAATCAATTTCAAATTAGGCAGGTATTACACCTGAAGTCACAGAATCTCTCGCAGAGAAAAAACCGAAATATTTAAAAAAGGTTTGAAAGTAATAAAATGACCATAAACTTTTAAAATATGAAAATTGAAAAAAATTCTTGATTTGTAACATTTTATAAAATTACAGAAATTTTAGAAAACTGAAAAATTGTTGGTTTGAGCCGCGCGTCAGTTGGATCACGCGCTTCGCGCTCGATAATATATTTATTTTGCGCTACGCGCTTGGGCTTTGTACTTTCTCCATATTTGTGCACAGACCTTTCAAAATAAGGGTCGAAGCATTGACAACTGTCATTTGGTCATTGTGAATTCTCTTTTGTTAAAGCTCTTCCGGCTTTCAGGAACACTTTCATCACGTGTCTCGTGCTTCGCGCTCGATGTTGTTCGAAATTCGAACTTTTCTACAATAAGTTCAACTTTAAAATGTGAAATGTATCTTATTTTTTTTTAAATTTCTTTCTTGAAAATTTAAACATTTTATGAAAATTTTAAAAATTGTATAAAAATTCTCAAAATTTTCTGTACTTTAAATATTTTACAAAAATGTCATAAAATGAAAATAAAAATAGTTTCTAAAATTCCTCGATTTTAAAAATTTTTCAGTAGTATACCATTAAGCCATTTCCCTTTCGGGGTAGGCGTGACACTACCCGATTCGGGTAGTGTTTCTAGGTTGATAACTTGTAGTAAATAACTACAAGTGTGGGCTCACCACACCCACTATGTGCCAACAGCACTCAGTTTTCTCAAATGGTCACCCATCCAAGTGCTAACTGCGCCCAACGCTGCTTAACTTCAGTGATCTGACGAGAACTGGTTTTTTCAGCGTGGTATGGCTGTTGGCAATATAAATAATTTCAACTTTATCAAATTTTGCAAATGTTAAAGTTTTTGAAAATTTTTAAAAGCTGTCAAATTCTTTCAAAAGTTTTGAAAGTTTTGGTAAATAAGGAATTGACTCTAAATTTCCAAAATATTTCTAAATTTATTTTAAAATAAGAATAAAGTTTCCAAAATTTCTTGATTTTTGAAAATTTGAAATGTTTGGTACTTGCTAAATAACCCAAATCTTGAAAATTTCATAAGATTTTTGAAATAATATAAAATATCAAAAGTAATAGAAATTTTTTAAAAACCTCAAGGTTTGAAGTTTTTGAAAGTTTTTAAATGTTCAAACATTCTTTAAATCTTCCAAATTTCTCAAATTTTCATCAAGTTTCAAAATTTTCATAAATTTTCATAAATCGAGAAATTTTCGAATCTTTACTTCTATTTTTATATGAACTTAATTTTTTTTTTGAAATTTATCAAATTAAAAAAATATTTTTTAATATTATTATATATTATTGGGAAATTAAAACAAATTTTAAATTTTGAGAATTTTCAAAACTTTCCAAATTTAATAAAATCAAAGAGCTTTGGAAACTTTAATTTTATTTTAATATGGATTTAGGAATTTTTCTTAAATTTATGGTGTGTCTCTTATTTACAAAAATTATTTAAATTGATAAAATTTTTATGAAATTTCAAAATTGTATAAAAAACCTAAAAAATTATCAACATTTTTGATCAATCAATCAAGTTTCCAAAACTCCTTGCTTTTTAAATTTTGAAAACATTGAACAATTCTCAAAATTTCAAATTTTGTGAATATTAAAAAATTTTCTGAATTCATATTAAAATTAAAATAAAGTTTCGAAAATTGGTATATCTCTTATTTCCAAAAAGTTTCCAAAATTTTATAAAACTTTTATAAAATGAGAGCTCAGGTTCATGTAAGTGCGAAAATGAAATCACGTTCATACTTAAAGGTTAATTTGCAAATATACAATTCGAAGTATTTTAAATAAAATAATTTCCAACTTAAAGTGGTTAGTACTGAAATTTCGAAATCGGTGTGATTTTTTTTATTTCAGAAAAGAAACTCTTTATTTAAAAACCTCTTAAATGGAAAAAAGACTTTTTTGCTTATGAGTAAATAAAAAAAAAAGTTTCCAAATTTCCTCGATTTTTGAAAATTTGAAAATGTTAGGTACTTCCTAAATAACCCAAATATAAAAAATTTCATAAGATTTTTCAAATGTTATACAATATCAAAAGTAATAAAAATTTTCTGAAAACTTCAAATTTTCAAGTTTTTGAAAATTTTTAATGTTTGAAAATTCTTAAAATTTTCAAAATTTCTTAAATTTTTATAAAATTTCCATAAAATTTCAAAATTTTTATAAATTTTTGAATATTCATAATTCAAGGAATCTTATAAACTTTTTTTCTATTTTAATATGAATTTTGAAAATTCTTGGGAATGTATCAAATTAAAAAAAATTTGAAATTTTGAGAATTTCCGAAACTTTCCAAATTTAATAAGATCAAGGGGTTTTGGAAACTTTAATTTAATTTTAATATGAATTCAGGAATTCTTTTGAAATTTATAGTATTTCTCTTACATGGAAAATTTTTCAAATTTTATGAAATTTTTCAAATTTTATGAAATTTTTCAAATTTTATAAAATTTTTATAAAATTAAATTTTTTTTTTTAAATTTCAGAAAATTATCAAAATTTTTAGTCAATTAATCAAATTTCCAACATTGTTTCATTTTTTGAAGAATTTGGAAAATTCTGAAAATTTCAAAATTTTTGGTAAATAGGAAATTT
This sequence comes from Andricus curvator, assembly GCA_932195095.1. Lineage (NCBI taxonomy): Eukaryota > Metazoa > Arthropoda > Insecta > Hymenoptera > Cynipidae > Andricus > Andricus curvator. The sequence goes on from CAKNYM010050987.1 coordinate 73,668, forward strand.
ACCATAAATTTACTAAAGTTTCCTAAATTTATACTAATTTGGTTTCATAATTTATGGTGAATTTTCTAAAATATCAAACATGTCTAAAATTTGAGAAAAATTCAAAATTTTGGTCGATCAGTCAAATTTCCAAAATTCCAAAATTCCATAATTTTTAATATTATAAAGTTTGGAAAATTCTCCAAATTTACTATTTTTCTTTAAATTCTCAAAATCTCAAAATTCATATTAAAATAGAAATAATGTTTCTAAAATTCGTCGATTTTTGAAATTTTCGAAACGTTATATTTCAAAAATAATAGAAATTTAAAAAAAATGTGAAGTTTAAAAAGATTTTGAAATTTTTTTAAATGTTTGAAAATTCTTAAACTCTTCAAAATTTCTAAAATTTGACTGAAATTTGTTAATTTTTTATAAAATTTCCAAATTTTTATACAATTTAAAAATTTCTATTAAATTTCAAAATTTTTATCAAATCTTTTATAAAATTTCAAAAATTCTGAAAAATTTTTAAATTTTTGCTTAATGAGAACTTTACCATGAATTTCCAAAAATTTCCTCAATTCAGATAAAAATAAAGTTTTCAAAATTCCTTGATTTTTAAAATTGGGAAAGTTTGGAAAATTCTCAAGGTTTCCAAATTTTAATAAAATTCCAAAAAATTTTGGTAAATAAAAAATTCACCATAAGTTTTCCAAAGTATCCTAAATTTATACTAATTTTGTTTGGTAATTTATATTAAATTTATAAATTATCCAAAATTTTTAATATTTTGAAAAATTTAGGAAAATTGTGAAAAATCATGCATTGGTTATAAAAAAACCGTGACCACTTAGTTGCTTTCAGCTTTTTTAAGATCATTTCTAATTAAATTAATATTTAATTAAGCCTGATGCTCAAAATCCGTTCTTCTTATCGCTCACATTTATTTATTTTCATATCTGGATGAAATTTCTTCCAGTTGTGTTAAATATTGCGCCAAATATTGTAATTATAGTTTCAAAAACAACCTTTTTTGCATATTTCAATAAACTCAAATGACCTACCTAATATGTGATATTTCATATACTTATATTCAATTTTATATTATATTAGGCACACCTACCCAGAAAATTGATGAAAATTGCAATTGTAAAAAGTAGAATCCTAATATGGATCTTCATTTTTTCAGTTTTTTTATACAGTTTTCGTAATCGCTGATTGAAAAATGTGCAATATTTTCACTGCTATATATGCTAAAGACTCTCCGATTACTCAATTAATGATAAGAGCTTTAAAAATGATAAGACGTAAAAACTAATGATAAGACCTTCAAAACCATTAGAATTGAGAACGTGGCAGTAATACTACGTGGCAGAGGCAATCAAATATCTTGAAATCCAGAACAAACTGATAAAATACAAACATTTGCATAGACCTTGCAATCAGTTTTTTTCCTTGTAAGATATCAGGGTCGGCAGAAAAAAAGTTGTTTAGGTGTGGAGTTTGGATTAAAGGACATTTTTTTATTTTCAACATTTTTATTTAATTGAAAGGAAGAAAATTTTAGGTTTTATTTTCTTCTCTGAATTGGATAAGAGAACGTTGATGAAAGAGAATGATTTTCTATTTTTAACATTTGTATTGAATGGGAAGGAAGGAAATGTTGGTATTTAATTTATCAATAATGTTTGATTAATTATAATTTTATTCAGGAACTTGTTTTACAGAAATGTTACATAATTCAGATGATTATTATGTTATTGTTACTATCATTATATATAACGCGTGGCTGCATCCGACTTCATTAGTAGTCGCATTTGCCTATACGTTTGGCCAGGGGAGAGGAAAACTGCAGAAAACCATCTTTCCCGGTACAGCCGGTTTTCTGAACTATACATTTGGGTAAAAATTCTTTTTACTTGAAAATCTCACACCTCGCATGGTGATTACTAGGATTCAATTTTTAATATTTAATTTTTTATGGATTGAAATAGGACATTTTTGTATTCTTTATTTTAATTTTTAAAAATGTTTTTTTTTTACTTTTTTCTCCATTGAATGAGGGAGTTTCTTCTATATCTAAAATTTCTGAAGTTTTCATATTTTGAAGAACTTTGTAATTTAGTTGAAGGGGGTCAGATCTTTTTAGGCACTTTTCTTGATATGAAAAGAAGGTATTTTTTTCTGAAACAGAGAAGAGAAATTCATTTTTAAAGTTTTCCATTAAAAATTACTCAGGAATAGAAAAAACCTCACACCTAGTTCCGAGAAGATCAATAATGTTGATTAAACATTTTTTTTTTCAAATATACGTAAAATACATAAATTTTCAAGAAAACATTCGAATTTTTAACTTAAATGATAAGTTTAGAACCAGAAATAGAAGAATTACATTTTCAGTTAAAATAATTAAGTTTCAACCATGAAAAAGGGAATTTTCATTTTAATATTCAATAAATAACAGTTAAATTAAACCAAAAAATTTGAATTTTCAAGTAATTATTTCAATCTTTTCCCAAAACAGTTTAATTTTCTAATAAAGAAAAGAAATTCTCAACAAAAGAGTTTTCAACTAAGAAAGATTTTTTAATCGATGAAAAGAAAATCTCATCAAAAATGTTGAGTTTCCAAGACGAAAAAACGAATTGTTAATTTTCAGCCCGAAAAGACGAGTTGAAAAAAAAGTAAGTGAATTTTAAACTAAAAAGGTTACATTTTCCAGCAAAAAAAATTCGAATAAAAAAAAATAATTAACCAAAAAATTAATTTCGAACAAATGAATTTTTAACCAACAAGATTGAATAACTATAGAATTTTTTCGACAAAAATGGAATATCTAAATTTTCGGTTAAAGAAATTAATTTTCAATAAAAAAACTAAATTTTAACCAACAAAATAAATTTTAAATCTCAAAGATTAAGTTTCTACTAAAAAAGATTAATTTTCAAACAAATACATGAATTTCAACCCAATTTTGAATTTTTGAAGGAATTTTCAACCGAATCTCATAAAAAATTGAATTAAATTCAAATAGTTGAATCGAATTCTACCTTGATCCACCATTCTTTAATTCAAAATTGAATTGTTATTTGATTTTTATTTTGACTAACATTAAAAGAATGACATCAAATACAAATATTTATAATCAATATGAATGGATGAAATATGTTTTAGGTCGATCTGACATACTTTTTTTCCATTCAATTAAAAATAAAATGATTCCAACTTTTTTATTTTCAACAAAAGAGTTTTCAACCAAGAAAGATTTTTTATTCGATAAAGAAAAAAGAGCTAATCCAAAATGTTGAGTTTTCAAGACAAAGAGACGAATTTTTAACAAAAAATTTGATGTAAAGTGTAAAGATTAAAAATTTAAAGGAAATATTTAAAAATTTATGAAATTAAAGTTGTTACATTGAAGTTGTTTATAAATTTTCGGTAAAGGACCCCGCACAAAATGTATTGAAAAAAGGTCTCGGTGGATTTTGATAATTTTTTGATATTTTGTAGAACATGACCCCCCGAACAAAAAATCATAATGACAAAACCCCGAAAAA
>CAKNYM010050987.1:77606-111913 GCA_932195095.1 Andricus curvator
AAAATTATCAAAATCCACCGAGACCTTTTTTCAATACATTTTGTGCGGGGTCCTTTTCAGAAACTTCGAGTATTTTTTTTATATTTCCAAATTCTTAAGATGGTTACAGCCCAATATGTCGAAGGCATTTTTGGTAAGAGTTGGATTTTTTAATTTTATTATATTATTATTATAATAATATATTATATGTTATCCTATTATTATTAAAATTAATTATTATTATTATTCTTTTTTTTTAAGATTATTATTATAAAGTTCATGTCTCAGGCTTAGGTCCTCGATTTGCCGGTTTCGGATAAAATTCAGTGTTTAGAAATGCGTATGGTTGACCTTTTCGCATTGCCCAATTGTGGTCTTTCTCAGCTCCTATAGTAAAACCATTTTTGTAGTACAACACAAAGTGTACGCCACAAGCATAAAAAGGCTCGAAAGTAACATCAGGATTTGTTTCTATATTTGGTCGTCGATTTTTACCCAACACAAAGTATACATCATTAACCTCTCCCAACTGATTGTGCTTCACTACATATTGTATGCCCTTATGAGTAAGATACGATGTTGTTTCGTCAGGATTGAGTTGTCTGGGATCACCTTGAAAATAAATAAAAAGTTTGCGATTAAATATATAATAAAAATCAGTATTTAAAAGCTTTTATGAAACTTATGAATTCAAATTACTTAAGCTTTTGAAGTATAAGATGTGACAGGTCCATCAAACTAGCACCTCCACAATCGACAAATAAAACTACCCCCTATATAAAAACTCAAACTAGGAAGAAACAAAGTACACCACAATTTTGGGCTTATTTTTGGCTCACAAATGCACGGAAAAAATTCAAAAAACCACCCCCTGCGTGCAAAAAAACCACCCTCTTGTCAAAAATAAAATCTGAAAAAAATAAAGAGCATCATAATTTTTGGCTTATATTGGGCTCTCGAATTCACGAAACAAAATTGTCAAAAACCACCCTATGTACAAAAAAACGACCCCTGAATAAAAAGTCAAACATGGAAAAAACAAAATAGAAAGTAGTGTTGGGCTTTACTTGGGCTCACGAATGCTTGATTTTTTGTTTGCAAAAACCACCTCTACGTCTAAAATTTTATTTTTGACAAGAGGGTGGTTTTTTTTGCACACAGGGGGTGGTTAAAAAAATTTTCTTTTGTGCATTTGAGAGCCCAAAATTGTGGTGTACTTTGTTTCTTCCTAGTTTGAGTTTTTATATAGGGGGTAGTTTTATATCCGGTGGGGGTAGTTTTTGGAAATTGTTTGTTGGCGCGTTTAAGAGCCCAAAAAAGCCCAAAATTCTGTCGTCTTTGATTTTTAATTTTTTTGAAGTTTTATGTAGTCGAGGTGCTGGCTTGAGTCAAGCTAGCACCTCCACACCAAATTTGAATTTTCAAAAAAAGTAGTGGAGCCCAAAAATCGGCAATACAGCCCAAAATTCTGATACAAAAAAATTTGGGAATTTCGATTGTGGAGGTGCTAGTGTGACATCACACATGGAAAATATAAATGTGAATACAATTTTTTTAAATGCTTAAAAAAATGAAAATTAATGATTTCATATTGAAAGTATCTATATGGGGATGACTGTAAAGTTCCCGAATAATAAAATTCCCGAATTCGAAAATTTCCGAATAATAATATTCCCGACAGAAAATTGCCGAAATAAAAAATTCCCAAATTTGAACAATTAAAAAATTTTTATCTATCAAAAATACAATTATCAAATATTTGTATAAAAAGAAATATATTTTTTTTTGTTTAAAGTTTCTAAAATTATTGTTTGAATCTAAAATAACAATAATTCAAAAAAATATTTTTCTGGATAAAATTTGTTTTCAATTGTTATTTTAAATTCAAACAATAATTTTAGAAACTTTGTACATTAAAAATAAATTTTTATAGAGATATTGGATTATTGTATTTTCGATAAATAAATAATATTTATTTAAAAAAATGTAATTGTTTGAATCCGGGAATTTTCAAATTCGGTAATATTATAAACTGTTCTGAAATTTCATTATTCGAGAATTTTCCAATTCAGAAATTTTAATATTCAGACTTCACACTCTTTCCTCTATTCTTCTCTTTAGCATTTTTTTAAGAAATCTTTTTCCCCTGTTTCAATTCCAAATTCTACTATTACATTTTTAGCTCAGGATTAAACTCTTTTAGATCAAAATTTTATTGTTCGGTTGAAGATTGAACTATTTTCTTGAAAATTCGACTTTTTTTGGTTGAAAATTAATTTTTTTAACTGAAAATTTAACTATTTTACTTTCAATTGAAATTTGATCGCTTTTGGTTAAAAATTCGCCTAATTAACTTTTCATAGCGAATTCATCTTTTTTGGTTGAAAATTCAACTACTTAGTTAAAAGATGATCTACCTGGTTAAAAATTTATTACACGGGTTGAAGATTTAACTATTTGGTTTAAAATTAGTTTTTCAACTGAAAATTTAATTGTTCGATTATTGGTTGAAATTTGATTCTTTTTAGTTAAAAATTCAACAATTTTTATGAAAATTGACTGAAAATCTTGACTAAAAATTTAATTACTTGGTTAGAAGTAAAAGCATTTTTCTTAAATTGATTTTATTTTTTGAAGAATTTAAATAATTTCCCACGATTTCGAAAAAGAGCATGACAATTACAAAAAATGAAATGAGTTTGAAAGATATTTAGAAGTTTTTGTAAAGATTAAAAAATAATTAAAGACTTGTTAACATTTCAGAATTAAAAAATGTAAATTCTTAAATATTTAAAAAAAATTTAAAGCTTTTTAGAAAAGTTGAAATTTTTCAAGGCAATCAACAAATTTTCTCAAGATTCCTCGCGAAATTTAAAATGGTTTTTCATTCTGAAATTTTTTAAGTTTGCAGAATTAAAAAAAAATTTGAATCATTTTAAAGAGTATTTAAAGTATTTAGCAATTTTTCAAAGATTCGAAAATAGTTAAAAATTTTTAAAGATCTCAAATAGTAAAAAAAAAGTGCAGATTTTTGAACATTTCGAAAAAGAAGCTCTTCAAGAATTTTGAAAAGTTTGAAGAGAATGAAAAAGTTTCCTTAAAATTCCCGATGTAATTTCAAATAATTTTATAAAATTTCTAAAAAGAGGGCCGAAGATTTTAGAGCCAAATTTTTCAATTTTATAGAATTACAAAATTTAAAAAAAAGTCGAGTGAGTTTAACAGATATTTAAGAGTGTTTCAAAAGATTTAAAAAAGTGTACTTTTTTTGAATAGGCCGTTGGCTGTCAGCATAATTTCGTCAAATAAATAAATAAACATTTCTAAAAATACTGAGGAAGAGTTTTTTTTTAACTTTGAAATATTTTCCAAAATCTTAAGAAAAACTTGAGTCTTTTTAAAATATAATCAGGAATTGCAAAAGTTTTGAAGAGCTTTAAAATATTTTAAAAATTGGAAAAATATCCGAAAATGTATAAAATATTTTTAAATTTCTTCGAAACTTCTTAAAGACCTAAATATCTCTTAAACTGACTTAAATTTTTTCAAATATTCTAATACGACCTGTATAATACAAACATTTTCTTTGAATTTTTAGAATTCTTCTTAGACAAATCTGAAATCTTCAAAAATATTTTTCGATTTTGTCAAGAATCTTAGGAAAATTATATTCATATAAATTTAAAAAAACTGATAATACTTATTTCGTTGTTTTGAGGGCTCAGAATCTAATTTTACCTCGACTTTGAGTGTTTAAATATTTTGAGAAAATAAATAGTCATTCGAAATTTTTATGCATTTAACAAAAAAGTCTAAATCTAAAGTTTCAAAAATTCAAAAATTGGCCATACGGACTTCAATTATCTATTTATGTTATATTATATAATTTAATTTATAAATGTATGCACAGTACACACTACTGTTCCCAAAAATTTTCTGCTGACTTTAAAACGTAATTTCTCATTCAAAAAAGAACAGAGAAATTTTTTCGAAAAGCCTTCAAAGAGCTTATGAATTTGCGCGTTAAATAACCCCAATATTGATACTTTTGACCTTTTGAAGAAAACATACCGCTTGAAAAGTTTACAAAAAGTGGAAGAATTTCTTGAATTTCGTAATTTGATTTCAACTCGTGGCTTAATTTAGGAAAGTTGTAGCAAAAATCTAAAATTCATAGAGTGTAATCTTTGAAATCTCATCTTAAATTTGGGCTTATAAAACTTGAAAAATCATAACGGATTGCCAAGATATGACTAAAAATGTCCAAGCATGTTGGCCGAAAGCGTGGATAACCGACTGAAACTCGACGCTTGGACATTTTTTGTCATATCTTTAAAACCCGTGAAGATTTGAAAAATTGTATCGGCTCAAAGTGAAGATAAGATTTCAAAGATTGCTTCCTCTAAATTTCATATGTCTACATTTATTTCTGACCAAATTATCGTGTTTCAAAGTCATCAATGATTTTTATTATTACTCGCGCTAGCCAGACCGTCAGTCAACATTTTTAGTCATATCTCGGGAACCCATGAAGATTTTTTAAATTTTATTGGCTTGAAATAAAGAAAAGACTTCATAAACTGTGTGGCTTAGATCTTAGATTTTTGTTACAACTTTTCTCGGTCATATCACGAGTTGAAGTCGGGGTACAAAATTCAAGAAATTTTTGCATTCTGGTTTTAAACTTTTTACATAGGTTATTCTCTGCAAAAGATAAAAAAAAATGCGGAATTTTATACACTGAGCGAAGAATTCCCGTGTAGTTCGGGTTCACACCCCAATAGTTCGGGTTCTTTCTCTTTTTTTCTGTTTCACACGAAGGTTTGGCACGCTTGCACTACTGATACGTGCGATCACCCCAACCATTCGGATGCTCACCTGAAACAGCAGCGGCCGAAGTGGTGGGGCGCCCGCCCGAATAGTTGGGGAGATTGCACGAATGATTCGGGAGATTCGAGTCGTCAACCGCGTTGGATGTTGCGCGTTCGACGTTTGCGCATGTTCGCTAATGATTGGGTGATCGCACGTCTTAGTAGTGCAAGCGCGCCAAACCTTCGTGTGAAACAGAAAAAAAGAGAAAACACCCGAACTATTGGGGTGTGAACCCGAACTACATGGGAATTCTTCGCTCAGTGTAAGTATCTCAATGTTTTTGAAAAAAAAGTACATTAAAAACTTATTCGATGTTCATTTACCGACTTCGAAACGTTCCTTCCGCTCAGGTGGACGCGTAGCTGCCAAAAGTATTCCAGGACCTCGTTGTCTATCATCTTGTACATATACCACGCATTTCATGCGATATCTGTTGTACAACTGATAAGTAGCACTGACTAGGTAGTCGTTTTCAAACCCATAATAGAAATCTGGAATACCATAATGATCACCTTGAATTTCACAGCTGTCCATTTCAATTTTCTTTTTAACTATTTTCAGAGTAGCCACAATGTCCCTGCCCAGATAATGGATAATTTTTGGTTCGCTATAATGGGATACATCTTCCCCATCAAGAACACGATGCTTGAAATATGGCCTATAACGTCGATCAAGAAATGACCCGGATGGACCTTCTCCAGAAGGGTCCGGCGAAGAATTTAATTCTGTGAAAAAAATATTTTGATTTAAAAAATATTACAGGGACCGAATCTATCTTGAATTAGACCGGTTCTACACTTGATGTGGCACAATCTGTCGGGGATGATATAATGTTGTTTTTTCAGGGGAAATTAAGTATTTCACTAATTTGTGAATATTGGACAAAGCCTGGTTTTTACCCCATCATTCATGGACTGAGCTGCAGGCAAGTGCTCGATAGGGGGACCTATAACCTCAGGTGGGATCCGAACCACCAGAACCTCGGTAAAGGTACATAGGAAAATTTCCAGAGGTACTGGCTCAGGGATCGTTTTAAAAACAATTTTTTTGCATATTCCAATAAATTCTATGATACAATTCCAAAAATCATATAAAACTTGGAAAATTTTCAAAATTTTTGGTCAAGCAGAAATTTTTCATAAATTCCCTAAATTCTTATAAAAACAAAAATTGTTTTTATAAGATTTTTTAAAATTTTGTGTAAATTTACCATAAATTTAGAAAAATGTCCTGAATTCAGATTAGAATACAAATAAAGTTTCCAAAATACCTTGAATTTTGAAGTCTGTTTTATAGGGTCCCAAAAAGCCCCATAACTAAAAAAAATGATTTTTGCGATTTTTTGGCGCTAATTATGATTTTTGCAGTTTTTTAATGCAAATTATTCCTAATATATAAAATACTACTTTATACTGCTAATTAGATGTTCAAATAAGTTGTTTAAACAATTTATCGCTGTTTTAAGCAATTCTCTCTTATAATAGAGATATAAATCACGGTTTTTTCAAAAACTTTCCACTTTTTGTCCGAATTCCAATTATAGGAAGGTAATAGATAATTAATGTTAACAAAAATAATTTTTTGAGCAATTTATTATTATTGTTAACAATATTCTCTTCGAATAATGCTAAAAATGGCGGTTTATCTGAAGTTTTCAAATTTCTCTCCAATCTTCGTTTGAAGTGATTTAACATTTATTTTAATTTAGCAATAATAATTGTTTAGACAAATTATTTTTGTTTATAGCTATCTTCTTCTATATTATTGCTAGATAGTTGCAGTTTTTTTTCTGAAACTTTCAACTTTTTGTCCACTTTTCAATCAGTGTTAAATAATAATTAATTCAAGTTAACAAAAATAATTGTTTACACAATTCATTATTGTTCATAACTATCTTCATCTATATTAATGCAAGATAGATGCGGTTTTCTCTGAAATTTTGAACTTTTTTCCAGTTCAAAAAAATAAAATTTATATCATTACTCTGAAAAAGGATAGTTATAAAGAAATATAATTTGTATTAATAATTATTTTAGCTCAATTGAATTAATTATTAATTCACTCCAAGTGAAAAATAGACAAAAAGTTGAAACTTTCTGAAAAAACAGCAACTTCCTAACATTATTCAAATTGAATATTATTAAGAATAATAATAAATTATTTAAACAATCAATTTTGTTAACTTCAATTATTTATTCACCTCAGTCTTAATAAAAATCAAACGAAAACTGCGACTTTCGAACTCTATTCTAACATAAAATTGCTAAAAACAATAATAAATTGTTTAAACAATTTATGTTAACATTCAATTATCAGTATAAAGTATTGTCTCATGTAATTGAAACAATTTGCATAAAAAGCGCAAAAAAAATAATTAGCGTCAAAAACTCCCAAACCCATTTTTTCACCTATGGGGTTTTTTTGGGACCCTATAAAACAGAGTTATGGGGGTGATAATAAAAAGTAACATTTTATTCGTATTCAATAAGTAATTGTGAATCGAAATGTTACTACTAGAGATACTTAGAGTTTCTAAATTACCAAAATATTGAAAATTTTATTATATTTTTAAAATGTTGTAAATTTTTAAAATAGTAAAGATTTGAAAATTTTTAAATGTTTAAAAATTCTCAAAATTTCAAAAAGTTTTCAAAATTTGTGGTCAATAAGAAATGTATGATTTGAGAATTCTTCAAATTTTAAAGATTTCGGAAAATTAGAAAATTTTGAAAATCTTTTAAAATTTTCAAATTTTTCAAAATTTTTAAATATTTGGTAAAAATTGAATTTTATCATTGTAAGAAGCATATATGGATGATATAGAACAAATTTGAAGCATCTACAGTTTACAAATATTGAACATTTTTGAAGGTTTTCAAATTTTTCAAATTTATGAGAGTTCGAAAATTTTTTACATCTTTAAGAATGTTCTAAATTTTATAAAATTTCAAATATTTTTTGGTGATTAAGAAGACACATTTTTTATAAAAAACTATCGTATGCACCAAGGGACTTTTCACGACTCGTGTATTTTTCAGTACTCGGTTGTTCACATGGAGGAATTTTTGAAATTTTATTTTCATTTTAACATGCAGTTAGGACATTTTTGAAATTTAAAATTTTTTCGTAATTTCTAGATTTTGAAAATCCTGGAATTTTTTGGAAATTCCAAAAGTTTGAAGATTTTTGAAATTTTTGAATGTTTGAAAATTCTCCAAAATCTTCCAAATTTTCAATTTGGTATGATTTCACAAATAACATTATATAGCAAAAATTCCGGAAACTTTTTTAAATTTTTGACAATTTTAGAATATTCTTGTTACATAAATAAGAAATTTACCATCTTTTAAAAAATGTTCTAAATTCACATTAAAATAAAAAAAAACTTTCCAGAATTCAAATTTGGAAAATTCTTGAGTTTTGAAATAATTTTTATTTGTTATAATTCTCAAAATTAATTTTCCTTATCTCTCACATTTATTCCTTTTCATATTTCTATCAAATTTCTGCCAGTTATTTCTTCCATATTGCGTCAAATATTGTAATATTATAAATAAATTGAAATATATAATAAAATTGTAAATAATATTGTAACAAGGGACTGAAATAATGTATTTATTATAAAAAAAATTATTACCACCTAGTTGATTTTTATATTTGAAAAAATTTGCTCAAAATAATTTTCAATTTTTTATAATGCTCAAAATTAATTGGTCTTATCTCTCGCATGTATTCCTATTTATGTCCTTATAAAATTTCTTCCATTACTTCCTCCACCTGGTGCCAAATATTGCAATATTGTTTTTGTTGAATTTTAGCTTAACATCTTAAATTTTAATCATGTGTGATATTTCATATATTTACATTAAGATTTATATTATATTGAGCTCACCCGGAAAATTGATAAAAATTGGGATTGTAAGCAGGAGAGCCCTGATAAATATCTTCATTTTCCAATTTTTCTAGAAGGCCTTCACAGCTGTTAGAATTGAGACGTGGCAGTAGTACTGCGTCAAAAAGGTAATGAAATATGTTTAAAGCCTTTAAATCTGTTTTTTATTGATAAGGGTATCAAGACCGACGAAAAATTGTTCCTCAAGTTTTTGTAATAATACGTATTTTACACACCACTTTTTGACAGAAACATTTTTTTAAATTTCTGGTGCCGCGAAAACGAGAGTACCTTATATAAAAGAAAAAATAGGTGGGAGGGCGAAGTATAGAAAGCGATAAGAAAATTGGGAGCAGTGAGCAGAGGAGGAAATAGATAAGGAAGAAGTTGGGCAAGGCCCTTCCTTGCATTTCTAACCTACGATAATGAATCAAGAATAATTAAAAATATTAACATTTTAGACTTCATAGCACAAAATTGTTTTAAAATACGGGAAATAGGGTGATTTTACACAAAAATAGAGGAATAAACTATTTTAAATAACACAAATGTTGATGCTAATTTAAATAACACTAATGTCTTGAGATATCATCTCGAAATATGTTGCATTTTCAACAAAATAGTTGAATTTTGAACCACATATTTGAATTTTCAACAAAGAAATTAATTTTTAACTAATCAGTTTCATTAGCAACCAAATAGTTGTACTTTCAACCAGTTATTATATTTTACCCAAAAAATATGACTTGTCTATCATAAAGCAGGAATTTTTAATCCAAAAGGACCAATTTGTAATAAAAAATGTTGAATTTTTGACAAAAAAAAGACTTGATGAAATTAAATTTAAATTAAATAAGATAAAAATTATTTAGAACTGTATATAATAATTTTAAAATGTCATAAACATGGAAAACATAAAAAATATAAAAGTTTACTAAAACGAAGAGTTGGTGTAGCATTTTTAACTTTATTGAAACAGTAACAAGGCCATATTGAGAAACTGTTGACGAGACCTAGTCGGTTCCCATTTTCGAAATATTGCCTTTTGACTGTTTGAACAAAGATAATAAAAATAAAAATTTGTTACAATTTCAAAACAATAATGGATCAGTATGGTATCAATATGGATCAATATATTAATTAATTATGGATATTCAGGATCCTCATACGCTAATTTTCAACAGAATTCTGCTTTTCATTTCCAAATTTTTTTTCAGTTGTATATTTTTCTTACTTTTCAAAGAAAATTGCAATTTTTTAGAAAACTTTGTGAAAATTAAACATTTTTAATTTAGGAAAGACCACCCTACAGTAGATAATGAACATACAGTAGATTATTATTATTATTATACCATTAAGCCATTTCCCTTTTGGGGTAGGCGTGACTTGCTCGGTTGGAGAATAGTAGTGTGTATATGGGTGTATAGGTATAAGGTAGGTAGGAATATAGGTATGAGGTGGATAGGTATATAAGTGTTAGGTATATATATTTTAGATTGATCTGGAATTCTCGTGTTATTTATTTAAATGACACGTTTACTCCGCAACACTGCTCCGACCCAGGTTGCTGATCAATCTCTCTAGCGATCACCCCAAGTGAAGAGCCTCACAGAATTGTTATGTATGGTTCTCCACTTGGGCCCATTAGTATCCAAGATCTTTGTTTCAGGCGTCATTCATTCTACTGTCACTCTGTTTACAAACTATTTGTCGCCACACTTTTCTGTCCTGGCATACTACTCTAGCTTCCTTCACGTCCATGCATTTTTTCATGCAAGCTCTTGTGTTCCTATGGCTTCTTATGTCTCTACGGATTAATGTCTCATTTACAGATTCTAACCATTCTTTTGGCGGTCTACCTCTGGGCATTCTGCCATTTACTTTACCTTTATACACTTGTTTGGTCAGTCGTTCATCTTTCATTCTTTCAAGATGTCCGAACCATCTTAACTGATTTCTTTCCCATGTGTCAACTATTGTCTCTTTTGCACCACATTCTTTGAGGATTGTCTCGTTTCGGACTTTGTCCATTAGTGTTTTCCCGCATATTATGCGCAGAGGTTTCATGCCGATCGCGTTAATTTTACTCCTGTCCTTTTCTTGACAGGTCCATGTCTCGCTACCGTATAGTACAGTCGGTACGAATATAGAATTGTGTATGGCCATTTTAGCTTTTTTTGATATGTTTTTATTTGTTAGGATGGACCCTGCTCTACCGATAACCTGTTTACCCTTATTTATGCGCCTATCTAACTCCCCATCTATTTTTCCGTCGCTAGTGAATAGACTACCTAGATATACGTACTTGTCAACTTGTTCTAATCTCTCATCATTTAGGACAATGTTGCACATTGTTTTCTCACTCTTTCCCTCAAACACCATGATTTTTGTTTTATTTACGTTAATTTTGAGTCCCATGTCCTTCATGCTTGTATGAAGTTTATTCAACATTCTTTGCAAGTCCTCGACTGATTCTGCCATAACAATCTTGTCATCTGCGAAAGCTAACCCACGTACCTTAACTGTTTGGAGATCTACACCTTCTTCGTCGAAGAGTGCAGTTCTTAGACACTTATCCATGAATATGATAAATAGCCACGAGGACATAACGCATCCTTGTTTCACGCCTTGCGTAATATCGAACCAGTCACTCAGTTTCCCGTTTACCCTTACGCTCGCTTTACTACCTGTATATATTGTTTTTATTGCTTGCAGGAGCCCTCCATTTACTCCGTATTCTTTAAGAACTTCCCAAAGTTTACTTCTATTTACCGTGTCAAATGCTTTTTCTAGGTCAATAAATGCACAGAAAACTTTCTTTCCTACTCTCAAGCTTTTTTCTGTGATCTGTCTTAGGCTAAATATCTGATCTGTACATGATCTTCCTGGCATAAATCCACTTTGGACTTCCCATATTTTTTTTTCTGTGATTTCCATTACCCTACGAATAAGTATTTTTGAGTATATTTTACTTACGGTACTTAGTAGGCTGATACCTCTGTAATTACTGCAGTTGTTTTTATCTCCCTTTCTTTTGTATATTGGTACGATAATCGCTTTTTTCCAATCGTCTGGGACTTTCCCCGTCTCGATACATAAATTTATTAATTCGCACAACCTGTGAGGTATGTACTCGCCACCGTATTTGAGCATTTCAGCACTAATACTGTCTATGCCAGCAGCCTTACCGTTTTTTAAGTTCTTAATTATGTCTCGGACCTCAGTGACACAGACTTTTTCAATTGGGTTTTCTAATGCATTATGTTCTATGTCGCAGTTTTGTTGTCCTATATCTTCACCTCCTAATAGTTCATTAAAAGAGTCTTTTAAAGCGTCTACTATCCCGTCTATATCATATAGCATTTCACCTTTGCTGTTTCTCATGCTAGCAAACTCTGTACTTTTACTTTCCTTCAACTGTTTATATAGTAGTTTCATTATTCCTCCAAAGCCGTTTTGTATTTTGTTCTCTTCTTCTGTTCTGATTTTTTCTTTACTCTCCTTGACTAGTCGTTTCATTTTCCTCTTTTTGTCTTTGTAATCATTTTTGAGTCTATTTCTCTCCTCATCGCTAAGACCTGTCATGTTTAATGTTCTCTTGTGCGCTTTTTTCTTTTCTCGCTGGGCTGCTTGAATTTCATCATTCCACCATGCATCACCAGACTTTCTTCCTACCACTGCCGTACCACACACTTCAATTGCAGTTTTAACAATGATATCCCGTAATAAAGCCCACGCGCCCTCTATATCTTTAATGCTCGTAAGCGCTTCCCAAGTTGCCCTATCTATGCGTTCGCTTAACTTATTTTGAAACTCTATTCGCACTTCCGGTTTCTGTAAATTTTCAATCTTTATTCGAGTTTGTTTCGTTTTTTCTGTTCTCTTTCTTTTCCATCCCCGGCCTAAGTTTATTTTAGAGATTAAAAGATAATGATCAGTATTGCATTCGGATCCCCTCATGACTCTTGTATCTACAACTAGTTCTCTTAGTCTTTCATCCGCAATAACGAAGTCAATTACACTGCGGTTATTTCCTTTACACCAAGTGTACGTGTGGATCATTTTATGTCGAAACCAAGTATTGGTAATAAATAGGCCCTTTTCTAGGCATAAGCTAACTAATTTTTCCCCGTTATAATTTTTTCTTGGATCCCCAAATTTACCTAGTACCCTTTCTGTATCTGTATCCTGACGTTGAACGCCGACCCATCCGTTCATATCTCCTAGCAGAATTATTCTTTCACCTGGATCGCAAGTACTTATTGTGTCATTTAAAGTGTCCCAGAAAGCGTCTTTAACTTCTCGCGGTTCACTGTCAACTGGGGCGTAGCACGCTATGATAAATAACCTTCTGATTCCTACCTTCATTCTAGCCCACAACAATCTGGGAGATACAAAATCATGATCTTTGAGATGCTGTCTTGCTTTATTATTCATAATTAAACCGATCCCTTGACTACGATTTGATTCACTACCTACTCCTGACCATATTTCAAAACCGCCTTTCAACACCCCATTTTCTATGTTTCTACTTTCGCAACCCTTTTTCTTCGTCTCAGGTACACATAAAATATCTAGTTTCCTTGCATGCATAGTTTCTCGTAGTTCTCTTATTTTAAGGTCATTCACTCCTCTAGCATTCCAGACACCCAGTCTCCATTCATCGCCTGAAATTCGACCTTTACGTTTACCGTGTGTATGCATTTTGTCGATCCAAGTTTCAGTCCATTCCGAGGCTACTTTATTGTTTGTATTATTCATGTTTAGATTGTACACCCAACTAACACCTTTATGCGCGAAATTTGTTTTGCGAGCCGAAATCATGTCCAAGTTAAGTGATTATTCGTCGTACGGTGGATAGTCTATCTGTAACGTCAGTCCCACCAATACTTCTGTTACTGTGTGTGGAGGGGGGGCGTGAGGACGGAGAAAGGAAACCGAGAGTCTCAATTGGTTGGTGATTTATTCTGAGAAGGTTACCAGCCTTCAGCAGCGTTGTATTTGATAGGAGTTAATATGTGCCCAAAGCCGAAACCTGGCCTACCTCTAAAACAGGAGCCAATAAGTCTTTTTTTTTTTTTTTTAATTTGAAAAAGAGTTATATATAGATCTAGATGAAATTTGCTCCTGGTTGAAGTATTAAAATAGTTATAATAATTAAACTGCAATATTATAAGTTTTAGGGAGAATTTAAGATGCATTTAGGAGTCTTTGAAAAAGACGCGTCAATGTAATAATATAATTTTTAATCCCTGGCAATTTGCGAAAAGCTTTAAAATGTGAGGATTTCTTGAAAAAATTTTGAAATTCCTTCGAAACCATCAAAATCAATTGAAAATTCCTACTAATGGAGAGCGGAAAAATATCCTAAAATATTTGAAAATCCTTGAAATTCCCTGAAGCGTTATTATTTTCTTCAAATAGGCTCTTTAGGTTTGAAAAAGAGTTATATATAGACATATATTAAATTTTCTCCTGCTTGCAATATTAAAATAGTTATATTAATTGAACTGCAATATTATATTTTTGTTTTTGGGAGAGTTTAAAAATGCATTTAGGATTCTTTGAAAATAAGGCGTGAAGGGAGACGCCATCAGTTTAATTTTCGAGTTTTCCAACACCTCAAAATGTCTTGAACGATTAACCCCCCCCCCCAACCTCACTTCTATCATTACATGAAGAAAAATTTTACTTCAGCAGAAATTAATATAAATTGGTATAAAATGAAGAAAAACTCATCTTTTTAAAGCAGGTGGTAGGTTGCTCCATTTTCAGTCAATTTCGAAGATACAAAATACACTTTGTTTACGCGGTTATAAAATCTTGTATGAATATTAATAAATAATTTATAATAATAGGGTATGGAAAATAAATAATTTAATTAATAGTGAAGACACTATACGTGTTACTGAATTAAAATTATAATTAATTACTTTAGGTATATTTGCTTTACAGTCTTTCATCTATTCCCCGCTTTCCCCTTTTCCGCGTTTTTCATCTTGAATGCAAACTGAATTAATAGAATACAATAAAAAAATCTAACTAATTTTGGTTGTAAATTAATTATTTTGGATCGAAAAGTTTACTACTATATTTTTGTGGAAAATTCATTCTTCCTGATGAAAATTTTAAAAATTTGATTGAAAATTTAATTACCCTGTGAAAAATTCAACAATTTTCTTGACAAGTCATCCTTTTTGGTGGAAAATTCGTCTCCTTGGATTTAAAATTCCACTATTTCAAGTCTTTTAGACTTGATAATTCAACAATTTGGTTGAATTTTTTTTCCTTCCTTGACTGAAAAATCTTTCTTGGTTAAAAATTCACCTCATTTGTTGAAAAATCACATTTCCTTGGCTTGACAATTCATCTCTTTTGATAGGAAATTCAACTTTTTTTATTTAAAATTCAACTGTTGAAAATTCGTCATTTTAATTGAGACTTCTTCGCTTTGATTGGAAACTCAACTTTCTCGTTGACAATACTTTTTTTTGTGAAAATTAATTTTTTTAACTGAAAGTTTAACTATTTCACTTTTGGTTGAAATTTGATCTTTTTAATGGAAAATTCGTATTTTTCGGTGGAAAACTAATTTTCTTGGTTAAAAATTCAACTACTTTAGTTAAAGATTCATTATTTTAGTCGAAAATTCATCACTTTGTTTAAAAATGTAATTATTTTGTTGAGAATTCATTTTTTTGATTGAAAATTCTTTTTTTTCAACTGAAAATTTAATTATTTCATTTTTTTGTCGATAATTTATTTTTTTTAATTGAAGATATAATTATTTGCTTAAAAATTAATCTTTTAGTTGAAAATTCAATTCTTCGGTGGAAAGTTAACTATTGCGCTCAGAATATAATTTTTTTTAAATTAAAAATTAACTTTTCCATTGCATGGCAATTGAACTATTTTCTATTTCTGGTTGAATATTGGAATTCTTTCGTTTCAAAATTCATGTATTTTACAGAAAGTTGTTTTTTTTTGCTTGGAAATTCATCTCTTTCAGTGGGAAATTCAATTTTTTTGTTTAAAAATTCCACTGTTGAAAATTTGTTATTTTAATTTAAACTTCGTTGCTTTGATTGGAAATTTAACTTTTTTGTTGAAAATCCTTTTTTTTTTGCTGAAAATTAATTTTTTTAACTGAAAATTTAACTGTTTCACTTTTGGTTGAAAATTTATCTTTTTAGTTGAAAATTCGTATTTTTCGGTAGAAAATTAATTTTCTTCGTTAAAAATTCAACTACTTTAATTGAAGATTCATAATTTCAGTTATTAATTCATCACTTCATTTGAAAATTTAATTATTTTGTTGAAAATTCATTTTTCTTACACTGAAAATTTAATTATTTCATTTTTTATCGATAATTTATCTTTTTTAATTGAAGATATAATTATTGGCTTAAAAATTAATCTTTTAGTTGAAAATTCAATTCTTCGGTGGAAAGTTAACTATTTCGCTCACAATATATAATTTTTATTAAATTAAAAATTAACTTTTCCATTACATGGCAATTGAATTATTTTCTATTTCTGTTTGAATATTGAAATTTTTTGTTTCAAAATTCATGTATTTTACAGACAGTTTTTTTTGGCTTGACAATTCACCTCTTTCGGTAGGAAATTCAACTTTTTTGCTTAAAAATTCAACTGTTGAAAATTCATCATTTTAATTGAGACTTCTTCGCTTTGATTGAAAATTCAACTTTTTTGTTGAAAATTCTTTTTTTTTGTGAAAATTAATTTTTTTTTTTTAATTTTAACTGCCAGTGCTCTCAGTTCGGCTCCCGAACTGCACTGCGCATGCGTTGCATCGACAGTCTCATTGGCTGTAAATGGTGCGCTTTTTTGAAACTATTACATGTGTAAATCAATTTTTAATAATAAATCATTATTGTGGAAATAATAACAATTAATTTTCAGATCACAAAATAATCTTTTAGAGTGCAAGGAGTAACAATTATTTGATTTTACTCTTTACAAATCAATTATTGATTTTAAATTCGAAGGAAGGAATCCGTTTTTTACCAATGTAAATTTCAAAACATTCGTCATATTTTTTTGTACTTTATGAACTGTATCCATAAATTTTCAACTAAACTTATGAATCTACGATCAAAAAGATGAATTTCCAAAATTTTAAATTTTCAAGCCAAGAAGACGAAATTTCTACAGAATACGTGAATTTTCAACCCAAAAATTTCAATATTCAACCAGAAATAAAAAATAGTTGAATCCATCTAATAAAAAAAAATTAACATAGAAGAATTAATTAATGATGTATCTCCAATTAAAAAAGATAAATTATCAACAAAACAAAAAAAAACAATTAAATTTTGAGTTAAACAAATTAATTTTTACCAAAAGAGAAAAAGGATTTTTAACAAAAGAGTTAAATTTTCAGTCAAAGAAATGGAGTTTCAATTGAAATCAAGAATTTTTATCAGTTAAATTTTTAAACAAAAAGTTGACTTTTCTACCAAAAGAGATGAATTGTCAAGCCAAGAAAAGGTGATTTTTCAACAAATGAGGTGAATTTTTAAACAAGAAAGATTTCTCAGTCAAGGAAGAAAAAAATTCAACCAAATTGTCGAATTATCAAGTCTAAAAGACGAATTTTCAACCCGAAAATATGAATTTTGAAAGCAAAAAAGTTGAATTTCCTACCGAAAGAGATGAATTGTCAAGCCAAAAAAAAACGAACTTTCTGTAAACTACATGAATTTTAAAACAAAAAATTTCAATATTCAACTAGAAATAGAAAATAATTCAATTGTCATGTGATAAAAAAGTTAATTTTTAATTTAAAAAAATTAAATTCTGAGAAAAATCGTTAGATTTCCACCAAGTAGTTGAATTTTCAACTAAAAAGAATAATTTTGAGGCCAATAATTATATCTTCAATTGAAAAATATAAATTATCGACAAAAAAATGAAATAATTAAATTTTCATTAAAAAAATAATATTTTTTCGATTGTCTCTGTTTCCTATTTGTGAAAATGTCATAATCTAAATAGATTGGTTTTGAATCACCCACAAAGACATTAGTTTTATTTAAATTAGTATCAACATTAGTGTTATTTAAAAGAGTTTATTCCCCTATTATTACCCTATTTTGTGAAAAATCACCCTATTTCCCGTCTTTTAAGAAAATTTTGTGTTATGAAGTCTAAAATTTGCATATTTTTAATTATTCTTGATTCATTATCGTAGCTTAGAAATGCGAAGGTTGAAGTGTGCACACTTCAACCTTCGCTTCCCCTCCCTTGTCCAACTTCTTCCTCATCTAGTTCCTCCTCTTCTCACTTCTCCCAAATTTCTTATCGATTTCTCAACCCCCCCCCCCCCCAATTTCTTCTTTTATATAAAGGTACTATCCTTTTCGTGGAACTGGAAATTACAAAAATTTGGAAACCAATTTTCCGTCGGTCTTGATATCTTATCAGTGAAAAAACAGATTTAAAGGCTTTAAAAATATTTCATTACCTCTTTCACGCAGTACTACTGCCACGTCTCAATTCTAAAAGCTCGGAAGGCTTTTTACTAAAACTGGAAAATGAAGATACTTATCAGGGCTCTCCTGCTTACAATCCCAATTTTTATCAATTTTCCTGGTAAGTGTGTTCAATATAATATAATGTAAATCTTATTGTAAATATATGAAATATCACACTTTATTAAAATTGAAAATGTTAAGCTGAAATTCAACTTATCACAATATTACAATATTTGACGCAATATGGAAGAAAGAACTGGCAGAAATTTGATAGAAATATGAAAAGGAATAAATGTGAGAGATAAGAAAAATTAATTTTGAGGATTTTAACAAATTAAACATTATTTCGAGTAAATTTTTTCAAATATTAAAATCAACTAAGTGGTAATCATTTTTTTAAAATAATTAATCCATTATTTGAGTTCTTTTCGATACCTGTAAAGGATGACTGAAATAGTGCTTTTTAATTTTCAAAATTTTTGGCAATATAGAAATTTACCATGAATTGCCAAATAAAAATTCATGGTAAATTTCTTATTTACCAATAATTATTTTAAATTTTTGAACTTTATAAAATTTTAAAACTGAAGAATTTTCCAAATTCGAATTCTGAGAACTTTTTCTTTTATTTTAATGTGAATTTAGAACATTTTTTGAATAATGGTACATTTCTTATTTAAGAAGAATTTTATGAAATTTAAAAAATTTTCCGGAATTTTTTTAATTCAATGATATTTGTGAAATTATACCAAATTAGAAATTTGGAAGATTTTAAGAATTTTCAAACATTCCAAAATTTAAAAATCCTCGAATTTTTGCAATTTCGGAAATTTTAAATATTTTGACAGTTTTTCAAAATTTCAAACATTTCAAAAAATTTTCAAGATTTTTAAAATCTAGAAATTACGAAACATTTTTGAATTTTAGAAATGTCCTAAATGCATATTAAAATGAAAATAAAATTTCAAAAATTCCTCCATGTGAACAAACGAGTACTGAAAAATACACGAGTCGTAAAAAGTCTCAATCCCCTTGGCGCATACGATAGTTTTTTTTTTATAAAAAATGTATCTTCTCAATCACCAAAAAATATTTGAAATTTTTGAAATTTTATAAAATTTTGAACATTTTTAAAGATGCAAAAAATTTTCAAAATTTCATAAATTTGAAAACCCTAAAAAATTTTCAATATTTGTAAACTTTCAGAAAATTTCCAAATTTTTTCTATATCGACTATAAATATGCTTCTTACAATGCTGAAATTCTATTTTAACAAAAAATTAAAAAAATTTTATGAAATTTGAAACTTTTTGAAGATTTTAAAAATTTTCTAATTTTCAGACATCTTTAAAATTTCGGAAAGTTTAGGAAAGTTATTGTACATTTCATATTTACCAAAATTTTGAAAATTTTTTGAAATTTTTAAAATCTTTAATATTTTTAAAATATATAACATTTCAAAAATCTTATGAAATTGACAAAATTTTCAATTTTTTTGGTAATTTAGAAACTGGAAGTATCTCCAGTAGGGTGGCCTAAAAATTTTTTTCTTAGAATTTTCATGCATATCGCCCGGAAATTTGTTCGAATCCACACAAAAAATTTAACTTTTTTGTAAAGAAATGATATTTAGAGGTCGCTCAAGCTCCATGAAGTTTTCCCATAAGAAGAAAATAATTTTTTGTAAATTTTATTCATAATCGTAAATATTAGCTGAATCGAGCTGAAACACAACATTTCTGTTCACAATTAGCCACAGAATACGAATGAAATATTACATTTTAAATATCGCCCCCATAAGCCTGTTTCATAGGGTTCCAAAAAACCCCATCAGTGAAAAAATGGGTTTTGTGAGTTTCTGGCCGTAATTATAATTGTTTTGCGCTTTTTTTTCATGTAAATTGTTTCTGTTACATAAAATACTACTTTATACTGATAATAAGATGTTAACACAAATTGTTTAAACAATTTATTATTGATTTTAGCAATTTTCTCTTATAATAGAGCTAGAAAGTTGCGGTTTTAAAAAAAAGTTTCTACTTTTTGTCGAATTTTCAATAAGAGTGTGATGAATAATTAATTAAAGTTAACACAATTAATTTTTTAAACAATTTATTATTATTGGTAATAATATTCAATTTGAATAATTTTCAACTATTTACCCACTGGAAAAAAAGTTCAAAATTTCAGAGAAAGCCGCATCTATCTTGCATTAATATGGATCAAGATAGATACTAAAATAAATTATTAATAGTAATTTGCATTTAAAAAAACACAAAAATCATAATTAGCGCCAAAAACTCGCAAAAATCATTTTTTTAGTTATTAGGCTTTTTGGGACCCTATAAAACAGATTTGAAAAATCAAGGGATTTTGGAAACTTCATTTGTATTTTAATATGAATTCAGGACATTTTTCTAAATTTATGGTAATTTTACACAAAATTAAAAAAAAATTGTAATTGTAATTTTATCAAATTTGAACAACTTCATAAATTTATTAAACTTTATAAAATTTTGAAAATTTGTGAACTTTCGAAAATTGGCAAACTTAAAAAAATTTTCAAACATTTAAAAAATTGAGGAATTTTAGAAACAATTTTTGAATAGGAAATTTATGAAAAATGTCTGATTGACCAAAAATTTTGAAAATTTTTGAAGTTTCATCAGATTTTTGGAATTTTATCACAGAGTTTATTGAAATATGCAAAAAAATTATTTTTAAAACGATCTCTGAGCCAGTAACCTCTGGAAATTTTTCTATGTACCTTTAGCGAGGTTCTGGTGGTTCGGATCCCACTTAATCTCCTCTAAAAAACAACATTGTATCATTCCCGACAGATTGTGCCACATCAAGTGTAGAACCGGCCTAATTTAAAATAGATTCGTTCCCTGTAATCTTTTTTAAATCACAATATTTTTTTTCCAGAATTAAATTCATCGCCAGAACCTTCTGGAGAAGGTCCATCCCAGTCATATCATTATCCACCTCAAAGGAAATATGCCAAGCGTACTGTTCGTGATGGGGAAGTATCATCCCATTATCTAACACCAAAAACTATCCATTATCTGGGCAAGGAAATTGCGGTTTCTCTGAAAATAATTAAAAATAAAATTGAAATGGACAGCTGTGAAGTTCAAGGTCCTCATGATGGTATTCCAGATTTCAAATATGGGTTAAGTAACGACTACTTAACCCGTGTTGTTGTTGAAGAATTCGACAGATATCGCATGAAATGCGTGGTATATATAAAAGATGATGGACAAGGAGGTCCTGGAATACTTATGGGAGCTAAGCGTCCACCTGTGCGAACGGATTCTTTCCAATTCGGTAAATGAATATAAAATGAGTTTTTAGTGTACCTAGAACTAGTGATGCATTCGAGACGATTTCGAGAACATTCGAGATTTTCTCGAAACATGTTCAGGTGAACTCAAAACTTCATGGAGATCGAGAATCTCGAATAAAAAATTCGAGACCTCGAGTCGAGAATCTCGAAACTCTTTATTCGAGATTCTCGATCTCCATGAAGTTTTGAGTTCACCTGAACATGTTTCAGGAAAATCTCGAATTTTCTCGAAATCGCCTCGAATGCATCACTACCTAGAACTATTTTTGAACTTTTTTCCTTTTTTTCAGAACCATCGAGAAACTTATAAAATTGC
Source organism: Andricus curvator (assembly GCA_932195095.1). Lineage (NCBI taxonomy): Eukaryota > Metazoa > Arthropoda > Insecta > Hymenoptera > Cynipidae > Andricus > Andricus curvator. The sequence continues at coordinate 99,515 of CAKNYM010050987.1, forward strand.
GCATAGAATGACCCTTAACAGAGATATTTTTTATATTTTGCAGAGAGTATACTAAGTAAGAAGTTTAAAAGAAAAATGCAAAAATTTCTCGAATTTTGTACCCCGACTTCAACTCGTGATATGACCTAGCAAAGTTCTAGCAAAAATCTAAGATTTATTCCACACAGTCTATGAAGTCTTATCTTTAATTCAATCCGATAAAATATAAAAAATCTTTATGGGTTCACGAGATATGACTAAAAATGTAGCGCGTCGGTCTGGCTAGGGCAAGCAAGAATAAAAATCATTTATGACTTTTAAATACGATAATTTGGTCAAAAATTAATTTAGACATTTGAAATTTAGAGGAAGCAATCTTTGAAATCTTATCTTCACTTTGAGCTGATACAATTTTTTTAATTTTCACGGGTTTTAAAGATATGACAAAAAATGTCCAAGCGTCGAGTTTCAGTCGGCTATCCACGCTTTCGGCCAACATGCTTGGACATTTTTAGTCATATCTTGGCAATCCGTTATGATTTTTTAAGTTTTATAAGCCCAAATTGAAGATAAGATTTCAAAGATTACACTCTATGGATTTTAGATTTTTGCTACAAATTTCCTGAATTAAGCCACGAGTTGAAATCAAATTACAAAATTCAAGAAATTCTTCCACTTTTTGTAAACTTCTCAAGCGGTATGTTTTCTTCAAAAGGTCAAAAATATCAATATTGGGGTCATTTGACGCGCAAATTCATAAGTTCTTTGAAGGCTTTTAGAAAAAATTTCTCTCTCCTTTTTTGAATCAGTAATTACGTTTAAAAGTCAGTAGTCAATTTTTGGGAACAGCAGTGTGTACTGTGTATAAATTTATTAATTAAATTATATAATATAAATTAAATAGATAATTGAAGTCCGTAAGGCCAATTTTTTAATTTTCGAAACTTTAGATTTTTTAATTTTTAACCCTGAAAATAATTTATATTTTAATTTTACGAGCATCATTAATAGCGCGCTATGGGCACGTGTAGTGTGTCAATGTATGGAAAAACTATTTTTTGTTAAATGAATAAAAATTTCGAATAACTATTCATTTTCTCAAAATATTTGAATACTAAAAATTGAAAAAAAAAATTTGTATTATACAGGTCTTAATAGAATATTGGTAAAAATTCGAGTCAGTTTAAGAGATATTTAGGTCTTTCAGAAGTTTCGAAGAAATTTAAGAATATTTTATACATTTTCGGATATTTTTCCAATTTTTAAAATATTTTAAAGCTCTTCAAAACTTTCGCAATTCCTGATTATATTTTAAACAGACTCAAATTTTTCTTAAGATTTTGAAAAATATTTCAAAATTAAAAAAAACTTTTTCTCGGTATTTTTTGAAATGTTCATTTATTTATTTGATGAAATCATGCTGATAGCCAACGGCCAATTCAAAAAAAGTACACTTTGTTCCAAATTTGTTGGAGTATTTACACATTTTAAATTATTTTTAAATCTTTTGAAAAACTCTTAAATATCTGTTAAACTCACTCGATTTTTTTTAAATTTTGTAATCTGATAAAATTGAAATATTCGGCTCTAAAATCTTCAGCCCACTTTTTTGAAATTTATAAAATGATTTGAAATTACATTGGGAATCTTAATTTTCAAATCTCTGAAAAAATTTTAAACCTTCGAAATATCTTTTAAAATGATCTAAATTTTTCCTAAAATTCAAAAATTCCTAAAATTCGAATCTTTGAAAAATTGCTAAACATTCTAAATACTCTTTAGAATGATTCGAATTTTTCCTACATTTTTTTTTAAATTCTGCAAAATTAAAAAATTTCAAAATAAAAAACCATTTTAAAGTTCACGAGGAATCTTGTGAAAATTTGTTCATTGCCTTGAAACCTTTCGTCTCTCCTAAAAAGCTTCGAAATTTTTTTTCAAAATATTTAAGAATTTACATTTTTTAATTTTGAAATCTTGAAAAGTATTAAATTATTTTTCAATCTTGTAAAAAACTTCTAAACATCTTTTAAACTCATTAGACTTTTTTTTTATTTTCACGCTCTTTTTCGAAATCGCAGGAAATTATTTAAAGTCTTCAAATAATAAAATTGATTTTAAAAAAATAGTTTTACTTCTAACCAAGTAATTTAATTTTTATTTAAGATTTTTAGGCAATTTTCAAAAAAATTGTTGAATTTTTAACTAAAAAGAATAAAATTTCAACCAATAATGGAATAATTAAATTTTCAATTGAAAGATAATTTTAAACAAAACAGTTAAATCTTCAACCCGTGTAATAGGTTTTTAAGCAGGTAGATCAACTTTTAACTGAGTAGTTGAATTTTCAAAGGAAAAATATGAATTCACAGTGAAAAGTTAATTAGGCGAATTTTGAACCAAAAGCGATCAAATTTCAATTGAAAGTAAAATAGTTAAATTTTCAGTTAAAAAAATTAATTTTCAACCAAAAAAAGTCGAATTTTCAGGAAAATAGTTCAATCTTCAACCGAACAATAAAATTTTTATCTAAAAGAGTTCAATCCTGAGCTGAAAATGTAATAGTAAAATTTGGAATTGAAACAGAGGGAAAAAGAAGATTTCTTTAAAAAAAAGGATAAAGAGGAGAATAGAGGAAAGAGTGTGAAGTCTGAATAATAAAATTTCCAAATTGGAAAATTCCCGAATAATGAAATTTTCGAACAGTTTATAATATTACCGAATTTGAAAATTGCCGAATTATAAAATTCCCGAATTTAAACAATTAAACATTTTTTTAAATAAATATTATTTATTTATAGAAAATACAATAATGCAATATCTCTATAAAAAATTTATTTCTAATGTACAAAGTTTCTAAAATTATCGTTTGAATTTAAAATAACAATTGGAAACAAATTTTATCCAGAAAAATATTTTTTTCAATTATTGTCATTTTAGATTCAAACAATAATTTTAGAAACTTTAAACAGAAAAAATTTTTTTTTTTTGATAAAAATATTTCATAATTGTATTTTTGATAAATAAAATTTTTTTTATTGTCTTTATTTATTTTTTAAGGTGATCCAAGACTTCTCAATCCTGACGAAAAAAAATCGATTCTTACTTATAAGAGCATACAATACATAGTGAAGCATGATCAGCTCGGAGATATCAGTCATATAACATTTTTGTTGGGTGAAAATCTAGCAGATGCAGACTATTTAGAAAGACATCGTGATACTATTTCCAAGCCTTTTTCTTTTTGTGGCATACACTTTTTGTTGTTCTTCAGAGGTGGTTTTACTATAGGAGTAAGGAAAGACCCAATGCGAGAAGGTCAACCGTTAGCGATTCTAAAATCTGTCCATTATCCGACTCGGAAAATTCGCGGAACTCAAGCCATTTCGAGCGTGGCTAACACTCGGATGGGTGACCGTCTGTGATGTACGCCAGGCCTTTCCAGCGAGGCGAAACTGGAGGAATTTTTGTCGAAATCCAAATCGCAGATGTGAGTTTTTCACTCAAGCTCTCTCAAGTGAGCAGAGAGAAGTGGTGGGGGAAATGCGCCATCTTGATTTTGAGTTTTCTGCAGTTTTCCTCTCCCCTGGCAAAACGTCCAGGCAAATGCGAGTACTTCCAATAAAGTCGGATGCAGCCGCGCACTATATATAATAATAATAATAATCCTAATAATGTAATATTTTTGTAATAAGAGATCCTCAATAAAGTCATAATTAATAACAACAACGCTTTACTTTAAAACTTAGAGGTTATGTCTCGCATGATTCACCTGCAACGGTAAAGTTCATTAATAACTTAATGAGTTTCGAAATCACTTTTAAATTTCAGACTTCTTTTTTCTCCTGTTTTTTGTTTTTTTTTTGTTTGAATATTAATTTTTTTAACTGAAAATGTAACTTTTAATTAAGAATTGAAAATTTTAAAAATTGGGATAATAGTTGAACTAAATTGTCGAAAATACGTTTTTCCTTGGTTTAAAATAAATGTTAGGACTAAAAATTTAATTATTCCATTTTTATTTGAAAATTTTTTTTTGATTGAAAAATAATCTTCTTGACTTTTTTCTTGGCAGTCTTCTTTTAATTGTAAAGTGTTTTAAAATTATACTATTATAAAATTTCGAAAAAGAATGTGGAAGATTTTAGAGCCAAATTTTTCAATTTTATAAGATTACAAAAATTAGAAAAATAAACGAGTAAGTTTAACAGATATATAGAAGTTTTTTAAAAGATTTAAAAATAATTAAAGATGCGTAGATACTCCAAAACATTTTGAACAAAAAATTAAGTTTTTTCCAGATTTTCAAAGAAAATGACCAAGACTCTTACAGGTTTGAGGAGAATAAATTTTTTTTTCAAGACTCCTAGGACTCTATACTCTCTTAAAAGTCCATACCTTCTGTTTTTATTCGCGTCTCCTTTTTGTGCGGCGATTCGCAATCGCTCTAAAGACTCCTCTTCCATATCCCCACTACTGCCACGCTAACCAAAGCCTTATGTCTCTCTCTTTCTCTCTCTGCACTCTCTTATCATGTGATCTCCTCAAAACTCATGATGATTCCTCACGAAAAGGTTCAAAGTTAACCTATCAAAGTTTCACTTCTGCTGTGTGGCCCCACTGTCACAAACTGTTTTTTTTTTGTTTCTTAAAGATTCATAATTTTAGTTAAAAATTCAACTATTTGGTTGTAAATTAACTTTCTTCTCACAAATTCCAAAATTTGTTCAGTTAAAACCCATCTACTTGATAGAAAGTTGAACTACTTTGAAAAAAAATTCATTTTATTCGCGCATGAGAAACCTGAATATGTATAATTGATTCCTAACTAAAATTATAAATCTTAAAAAAAACAGTGTGTGACAGTGGGGCCACACAGCAGAAGTGAAACTTTGATGGGTTAACTTTGAAACTTTTCATGAGGACTGATCACGAATCATCATGAGTTTTGAGGAGATCACATGATAAGAGAGTGCAGAGAGAGAGAGAGAAGGAGGCATATACAGGCTTGGGTTAGCGTGGCAGTAGTGGGGATATTGAAGAGGAGTCTTTAGGACAATTGCGAATCGCCGCACAAAAAGGAGACGCAAATAGAAACAGAAGGTATAGACTCTTAAAAGAGTATAGAATCCTAGGAGTCTTAAGAACAAATTTTTAATTCTCTTGAAACCTGTAGAAGTCGTGGTCCTTTTCTTTTAAAATCTTGAAAAAACTAAACTTTGTTTAAATTTTTTTTGAGTATCTACGCATTTTTAATTATTTCTTCAATCTTTTCAAAAACTTCTATATATCTATTAAACCTACTCGTTTATTTTTCTAATTTTTGTAATCTTATATAATTGAAAAATTTGGCTCGAAAATCTTCCGCATTCTTTTTTCGAAATTGTATAATTATATAATTTGAAGACTCTTTATAAATAAAAAAAAGCTGCCAAGAAAAAAACTAAGAAGATTATTTTTCAACCAAAAAAAAGATAAATTTTCAAATAAAAATGGAATAATTAAATTTTCAGTACAAAAATTTATTTTAAATCAAGGAGAAACGTATTTTCAACTATTACCCCAGTTTTTCAATTTTCAATTAAAAGTTACATTTCCAGTTAAAAAAATTAATGTTCAAACAAAAACGAAAAAAAACAGAAGAAAGAAGAAGTCTGAAATTTCAAAGTGATTTTGAAACTCATTAAGTTATTAATGAACTTTACCGTTGCCTACCCTTGCTACCAATCCAAATTTTTGGCGCAAACCCCTCAAATTGATAACGTTGTTTATGGGTGGCCCCTAAAGAAGAGTAATGTTTGATTAATTATCACTTTATTCAGGAACTCTTATCACAAAAATATTACATTATTAGGATTATTATTATTATTATATATAATGCGCGGATGCGTCGGATTTTATTAGAAGTACTCGCATCTGCCTGGACGTTTTGCCAAAGGAGAGGAAAACTGCAGAAAAACATCATCCCGAGTACAGTCAGTTTTCCGACTGCCGACATTAGTTAAACGCAGTATACACGACCCAGGCGTCCGTCAGGCCTGTCCACCGAGGAGAAACGAACTCAAAATCAAGATGGCGCATTTCCACCACCACTTCTCTCTGCTCACTCGAGAGAGCTGGAGTGGAAAACTCACATCTGCGATTTGGGATTCGACAAAAATTCCTCGCATTTCGCCTTGCTGGACAGGCCTGGCGTACATCCCAGACGGTCACCCATCCGAGTGTTAGCCACGCTCGAAATGGCTTGAGCGCGAATTGCCCAAGTCGATATTCACTCCACAGCTAACGGTGGTGTCGGTAAGACCATCTTCGATCGTTCCGAATTGGATCAAACTTAACTCCTACAGTAAAGACGCCTCTAAAAAACAACACAAAGTATATGCCACAAAAAGAACGATGGCGGCATGTAATATCAGGATTTCTTAAAAAATTTTCTTCCTCAGACTGTTCATTATCACCTAGCATAAAGGACATATCTGTAACGAATCCTGTCGCGGGATCAACCTTCAGCTTATAGTCTATGCCCGCATAAGTGAGAAACGATGTTTTTTCGTCAGGATTGAGAAGTCTTGGATCACCTTGAAAATAAATGAATAGTTTGCGATTAAAAAATCTTAAAAATCAATCTTTGAATGCGTTTGTATACAACATTTGGAACGAAATTTAGAAAAAATATTTTTTGAAGAAATTAAAACCGGAGCAATATCGGCATTTTTTGTGCAACAACTCATATCCACACAAAATGAGATATCGAGTTGAAACTTTGCGGAAAGCATCAGGAAACTGTAATCTGTGTTTGTATACAACATGTGGCTCGAAATGTTGAAGAAAAAAATGTAATGAATAAGGAAATTCACAGAAATACCGACCGTGCAGTAGAACTCTGTAACCACTTTTCAATGTTCCCAATGAAACATTTTTGAGGTTCTGGCTCACATGTCTTGAGGAAAATGATGCAAACATCGGTTGCAATAATTACACTTGATAAAATTTTCTGGTTTGGTGCAAATATAACAATTAACATTTGATATATCCATGGTGTCAGCACTGTTGATAATGCAGATCGCTTGATTGCCGGTCGATATTTCTTATTTCAATAATTACTTTTTTTTCTTCCCCAACTCTATGCTTTACCACACACTGTCCTTTTATATTTATTAATATTTTCCCAAATTTTTTCCGCTCTATTTTAACTTTTATTTTTAAATATGGGACAAAAAAATATCGATCTCAGGACTGACTGGGTCACGTGACTAATGTATAACATGGCCTTAAGCTTTTGAAGCAAAGATGTGATAACTTGATATTGTAACATTTAAACTTGAACAAGCTTGAAATTAAAGAAATCATAGTTAAGTTTAGAAAATTAGATAATTTCAAATTCCAAACATCCGTAATTGAAGGGACTTGAACATTCAATTTTTTTTATTGAAAATTAGTTTTTTAACTGAAAATTTAATTATTCCATTATTGGTTTAATTTTGTTGCAAATTTGTCTTTTTTAGTAGAAAATTAATTTTCTTAACCAAAAATTTAATTACTTGCTAAAAAGTAAAACTATTTCGTTAAAAATTTATTTTAAGATTTTAAATAATTTCCTACAATTTCGAAAAAGAGCGTGACAATTACAAAAAGTCGAATAAGTTTGAAAGATATTTAGAAGTTTTTGAAGAGATAAAAAAATAATTAAAGACTTGTCAAGATTTCAAAATATGTAAATTCTTAAATATTTAAAAAAAAATTTCGAAGCTTTTTGGGAATGATTAAAGATTTCAAGGAAATTAACCAATTTTCTTAAAATTCCTCGTAAAATTTAAACTGGTTTTTTATTTTGGAAAGTTGTTCTTAAGAGAATATTTAAAAACGTTTGAAATTTTTTTAAACTCTGCATTATTAAAAACAAAAATGTAGGAAAAATTCAAATCATTTTAAAGAAAATTTAGAATGTTTAGCAATTTTTCAAATATTCGAAAACAATTTTAAATGTGTAGAGATCTAAAAAAAAGTGTAGATTTTTGAATATTTCAAAAAAAAGCTTCTTAAGAATTGTGAGAGGTTTCAATAGAATTACAACATTTTCTTCAGATTATTAGGAAAATTTAAAATCGTTTTTTGTTTTTGAAGATTGATTTTGGAAGAATGTTCACAAAAATTTCAAGGGATTTCAAAAGATTTTCAAAATTGTCAAAAAAGAGCTTTGAAGATTTTAACGCAGTTTTGTTTAACTGTAAAGAGTTTCAAAATGATTTTAGGAAAAATTTAAATCATTTCAAAAGATATTTAGAAGGTTAAAAAAATTTTCAGAGACTCAAAGATAATTTAAAACTTGTACAGTTTCAAAAAAATGTAGATTTTTGAAGATTTCGAAAAAGAAGCTCTTCAAGAATTTCCAAAGTTTCAAAAGAATTGAAAAATGTTCTTAAAAATTACAGCGAAATTGTTCAATTTTATAAGATTACAAAATTAAAGAAAAAGCGAGTAAGTTTAACAGAAATTTAGAAGTTTTTGAAAAAATTCAAAAATAATTAAAAATGTGTAGATACTCAAACAAATTTCAAACAAAATGTAGTTTTTTCAAGATTAAAATAAAATGTCCAAGACTTTTACAGGTTTCAAGAGAATGACAATTTTTTCAAGAGTCCTGGAAAATTTGAAAATAATTTTGTATTTAAAAAAATTAATTTTTCAAGAAAATTTGAAAATGTTTTGAATTGACCTTTGGCTGCAAGCATTACTTCATCAAAAAAATAATGAACAAATAAACATTTATAGAAAAATTTGAGTCTCTTTAAAATATAGTCAGGAATTGCAAAAGTTTTGAAGAGCTTACAAATATTTTTAGAATTTGGAAAATATCCGAAAATCTATTGAATCTTTTTAAATTTCTTCGAAACTTCTAAAAGTTCTTAATATCTCTTAAACTGACTCGAATTTTTCCAAACATTTTATTAAAACCTGTATAATACAAAAATTTTCATTAAATTTCCAGTATTCTTTTCAACAAATCTGGAATCTTCAAAAATATTTTTCAATTTTCTCAAGAATTTCAGGAAAATTATATTTATATAACTTTAAAAGAAACGAACTGATAATACTTATTGTCTTGCTCTCAGGTCTCAGAATCTAATTGCAGCTTGACTTTAAGTATTCAAAAATTTTTAACAAATAAATAGTTATTCGAAATTTTTATGCATTAAAAAAATAGATTGATAATGCTATTAAAATTAAAATATAAAATATTTTCAAGGTTAAACATTTAAAAATATAAAGAAACAAAAATTTAAAAATTGACTGTTCGGAGTTTAAACGTTCATTTAAGTTATATTATATTATTTAATAAATAATTTTGAATTGAAAACGTAATTTGAAACGTAATTTCTCATTCAAAACAGGAGAGCAAACATTTTTTGAAAAGCCGTTGAAAAACTTATAAACTTCCGCGTTGAATGACCCCTAATAGAGATATTTTTGACCTTTTGAAGAAAACATACCACGTGAGAAGTTTAAAAAAAGTGCAAGAATTTCTTGAATTTTGTACTTCGATTTCAACTCGTGGCATGACCTAGAAAAGTTGTAGCAAAAATCTGAAATTTATAGGGTGTAATTTTTGAAATCTTATCTTTAATTTAGGCTTAGAAAACTTGAAAAATCGTAACGGATTGCCAAGATATGACTATAACTGTCGAAAGCGTGAATAGCCGACTGAAACTCGACGCTTGGACATTTTTTGTCATATCTTTGAAACCCGTGAAGATTTTTAAAATTTTATTTGCTCAAAGTGAAGATAAGAGTTCAAAGATTGCTTCCTCTAAATTTCAAATGTCTAAATTTATTTCTTACCGAATTATCGTGTTTCAAAGTCATCAATGATTTTTATTATTGCTCGCGCTAGGCAGACCGTCGGGCAACATTTTCGTGAAAATGTCAGCAGAAAAAAATTCTAAAAATATGGGACAACATGCATGTTGCAGGTAAAGGTTTTTTCTATACTGATACAGAGTTTTAAAATTTTCAGATGATTAGCGATTATTTCCGGGCTGGTGAAAGGTAAAAAAGCATAATAATGATATGATCATTTCAGAATACTCAACTTTGAATGGCTGTAAGTCACTGAGAAAAATCATGAAAAATCTGCAAAAAATATATGTGTTTCGCTGATCCTGCTGCGCCCAATGGTGATATTTAGAGTCAGAAATAATTATTTGTTAATAAGTTATTGGCAAAAGAGTGGGGTGGTGTCATCTCCGGAACTAAGGAACGTACAGTGCGGTAGCCTCGATTAAAATTAAAAAAAAATTAATTAATTAATTAATTAATTATTTAACTAAATTAAAGATTAAAATTTTTTAAACATTCAAGTGCAACTTCTTGCTCATTGGTAATACGCACCACATTGTCAGAAGCCAAAAATGTGTAATTTGCTTCAAGAATCATCTCTGTACGTTCCTTAGTTCCGAAAATGACACATCCCCACTCATTTGTCAATAACTTATTAAAAAATAATTATTTCTGACTCTAAATATCACCACTGGGAACAGAAAGGATCAAGGAAACCCATATATTTTTTGAAGATTTCTCATAATTTTTTTCAGTGACTTACAGCCATTCAAAGTTGAGTATTCTGAAATGATCATATGATTATTATGCTTTTTCACCTTTCACTAGCCCGGAAATAATTGCTAATCATCTGAAAATTTTGAAACTCTGTGTCAGTATTTGCAAAACCTTCACCTCCAACATGCATGTTGTCCCATATTTTTAGAATTTTTTTCTGCTGAGATTTTCACGAAAATCTGTACAAAAATCGGGGCGCCCAAACTTTTTGGACGGACAGTAGTCATATCTCGGGAACCAATGAAGATTTTTTTAATTTTATTAGCTTGAATTGAAGACAAGACTTCATTGGCTGTGTGGTTTATTTCCTTCATTTAAATTATTTATATAAAGTAATAAATTATTCCATCCTAGGTGCAGAATCATCTCGCAAAATTCTCACATTAGGTTCTAGGTACACTAAAAACTTATTCCATATTCATTTACCGAATTGGAAATAATCCGTTTGCACAGGTGGACGCTTAGCTCCCAAAAGTATTCCAGGACCTCTCAGTCCATCATCTTTTACATATACCACGCATTTTATGATATGTCTGTTGTAATTCTTAAAAACAGCACGGGTTAAAAAGTTGTTACTTGTCCGATAAGGGATATCTGGAACACCATCATGACGACCTTGAACTTTACAGTCTTCCGTTATAATTTGATTGTTAATCATTTTTAGAGTAACTACAATTTCCTTGTTTAGATAAGAGATAGATGTTGGTGGGAGATCATAGGTAAAATTATCCACAACATTAGCATCTTGCCTAGCATCTTGCCTATCATTTCGCCTAGGCTTTCGCCTACTACTTGGCCGAGACGAAACTTCTCCAGAAGGTTCCAGCGAAGAATTTGATATTTTTGCTTTACGGGGTCGTTCTACTATACCTAAACGAGGAGTATCGATATAACTTGACATGTATGAACCTTCTCCGTAAGGATACGACATAGCATTTAATTCTGTAAAAAAAATGAGTGTGATTCACAAATTATTACAGGCAATGATGTATGTTATTTTTTAGAGGAAATTAGGTATTTTACTGATTTGTGAAAAAAATATCGGGGAAGTAATGCGAATTTGAATTTTTTGCGTTGTTTAGAAAAATCACTCACATTTATTTCCCATAACATATCTCGATACTTCCACTTATTATTATTATCATTATTATTATTATATTGCGCTTAGTGATGCATTCGAGACGATTTCGAGAAAATTCGAGATTTTCTTGAGACATGTTCAGGTGGACTCAAAACTTCATGGAGATCGAGAATCTCGAATAAAAAGTTTCGAGATTCTCGACTCGAGATCTCGAAAGTTTTTATTCAAGATTCTCGATTTCCCTGAAGTTTTGATTTCACCTGAACATGTTTCAAGAAAATCTCGAATTTTCTCGAAATCGTCTCGAATTCATCACTAATTGCGCTAAATATTGTAATTTAGGGTTTGAGAACAATTTTTTTGCATATTCCAATAAACTCTATGATACAATTTCAAAAATCTTATGAAACTTAAAAAATTTTCCAAATTTTTGGTCAATCAGAAATTTTTCATAAACCTAAATTCATATAAAAACAAAAATTGCTTCCAAAATTCCTCGATTTTTGAAATTTTTTTAATGTTTGCCAATTTTTGAAAGTTTACAGATTTTATAAAGTTTTTCGAAATTTGATAAAATTACAATTCCAAATTTTCAAAAATTTTTTGGTAAATTTACCATAAGTTCCAAAAAATTTCCTAAATTCATATTAAAATGAACATGAAGTGTCCAAAAGATTCTGAAATTTTTCAAATGTTCAAAAATTCTCAAAATTTCGGAAATTTCA
>CAKNYM010050987.1:111923-144252 GCA_932195095.1 Andricus curvator
TCAAATGTTCAAAAATTCTCAAAATTTCGGAAATTTCAAAAAGTTTTGAAAATTTTTGGTAAATAAGAAGTGTACAATAAATTTCCGAAATTTATGTTGAACTAAGAGTAAAGTTTCCAGATTCCTTGATTTTTGAAATTTAAAAAATGTTTCAAGGTGAAACTATTGATAATTTCTTAAGGTTTGCAAATTTTAAAGATTTTGAAAAGTTTCAAAATTTTTAAAATCTTAAAAAAAATTTTAATTCTTAGAATTTTTGATAAAAATAGAATTTTTCCATTGTAAGAAGGATAGTCTGATTCCAATCAGGCTCTTTGGCGTGCCGGTTTAATACGCCGGGAATCTGTTCAATCCCGGTTTATTTTTTAATTAGGAAAGTTTTTGAAAGTTTACAAATTTTTTATGGTTTGCAAATTTAAAATTTTTTTGAAAGTTCAAACATTTTTTACATCTTTAAAAATGATCAACATTTTTATAATATCTCAAAAATTTTTTTGGTGATTAAGAAATTTATTATAAATTTCCAAAAATGTCCTAAATTCATATTAAAATAAAAACAAAGTTTCCAAATCATGCATTTTTTATAACAAAATATCCTATCAGCCAAGGGGATTGGGACTTTTTACGACACGTGTATTTTCCATTACTCGTCTGGTCAGATGGAGAAAATTGTTAAACTTTATTTTTATTTTAATATGCAGTTAGGACATTTTTGAAATTTGAAAATGTTCCGTAATTCCTAAATTGCCAAAAGCTGGAAAAGTTTTTGAAATTTTTAAAATTTAATAATATTTTTGAAATTGTATAGAACTGTAAATATATATAAAAAATTCGAAATTAGGAAAGTTGGAAGATTTTGGAAATTTGTGAATGTTTGAAAATTCTCAAAATCTTACAAATTTGAAAAAATTGATAATTTGCTAAAACTTCACAAATTTCAAAAAATTTCAAAAATTCTTGTTAAGTAGGAAATTTACCATTTTTTCAAATATTTTCCAAATTCATGATTTCGGATAATTTTCTGAAAATCTTTCAAATTGTTTAAAGTTTTATGGAATTAAAAAAATTTCAGATAATTTTTGATAAATAATAAGAAATTTACTATAAATTTGCAAAATGTTTAAGAATTCATGGTAAATTTCTAAATTACCAAAAATTTTGAAAATTGAAAAGCACTACTTTAGCCCTCTTTTACAGGCATCGAAAAGGACTGAAATCGTGGATTTATCATTGAAAAAATGATTACTACTTAGTTGATTTCAATATCAAAAAAAGTTTAATTGAAATAATTTGTTATAATGCTCAAAATTAATTTGTCTCATATCTCGCATTTATTCCTATTTATTTCTCTATAAAATTTCTTCCAGTTTCCTTCACGTGGTGCCAAATCTTGCAATATTGTGGAATGTTGAATTTTAGCTTAACATTTTTAATTTTAATAATGTGTGATATTTCATATTAAAAGATTAAGATTGATATTATATTGAACATACTTACCAGGAAAATTGATAAAAATTGGGATTGTAAGCAGGAGAGCCCTGATAAGTATCTTCATTTTCCACTTTTTCTAGAAAGCCTTCAGAGCTTTTAGAATCGAGACGTGGCAGTAGTACTGCGTAACAGAGATAATGAAATGTTTTTAAAGCCTTTAAATCTGTTTATTCGTTATTATGAAATATCTAAATGATATTGTCGTTTTCGATTGTCACGATTTTTTTGTGACGATGCGAACTAGAGCCAATGAGCGCCGTTCAGGTCAAGCATGCGCAATAGGGTGGTCCAAAAATGCATTGGAAATTTTTTTTTTTTAATTTTCATGGGGACGCCCCAGAAATTTGTTCAAATCTACAGTAATAAATTAAAGTTAACGAAAAAGTTGTTTAAACAATTTCATATTGTTGATAACTATCTTTTCTCAGATAAGTGCTAGAAAGTGGCGGTTTTTTCTAAAACCTTTAACTTTGAATCGGCTTTTTATTTATGAACAAATAATAAGTCAAACACAAAAAAAAAATGATTTTTCGAATGGTATTGTTGTTTTAAGTGAATTATGTTTGCTCTTTTCCCAATGATTGAAAAAAATTAATTTAAAGAAAAAAAGCTATTTTACACAAGAGGCGAAAACAAAGAATAGAATAATTGGGAATAGGTGGAAGGACTAGGTCTTTAAATGACTTGTAAAAGTTTTTTTTTTGTTCCAGCAAGCAGTTTATTGCAAAGCGTAAAAGAAAAACTAGGAATTTCAAATCTCTAATGTTTATTGATTAATTGTTAGCATAATAATCTTGTATGGATTAAAATTGCTTAAATAAAAAAAATAAAAAAAGTGAAAGATTTTAGAAAAAACCGCCACTTTCTAGCACTAATCTAAGAAAAGATAGTCATAAACAATAATAATTTGTTTAAACAACTATTTTTGCTAAATATAATTAATTGTTAAGTCACGCCTAATTAAAAATAGACAAACAGTTGGAAATTTCAGAAAAAATCGCAACATTCTGCCAATCAAGCAAAGAGAATATTATTAACAATGATAATAAATTGTTTAAACAATTATTTTGTTAACTTGAATTCATTATTACTTCACTCGAAATGAAAATTGGACAAAAAGCCAAAAAATAAATAAGTTTTCAACAAAAAAGATTAGTTTCCTGCCATAAAGACAATTTTTCAAATAAATAATTGAATTTTTAACCTAAAAAGATCAATTTTCAATTAAAAATATGAATTTTCAACAAAGTAGCTGAATCCTTAATGAAAAAGGTAAATTTTTAATGAAGAAGTTTAATTTTCTGACAAAAAACACGAATTTTCAAACTAATAGTTGAATTTTCAATTTAAAAAGATCAAGTTTCAAATAAAAATATTAATTTTCAATTTGATACCAAATAGTTAAACTTTCAACCAAAAAGATAAATTTTCAATCAAGAAGATTAATTTTCTAACAAAAAGACGATGTTTTAATCAAATAATTAAATTTTCAACCAAAAAAGTTCAGTTTAGAATTAAAAATGTAAATTCTCCACAAAAAATTTGATAGTTACATTTTCAGTTAAAGAATTTTAATTTTCAACCAAAAAAAAAGGAATTTTCGATCAAATAGTTTAATTCTCAATAAAAAAGAGAAATTTTCAACCAAGAAGATTAATTCCCTATCAAAAAGACGAACTTTCAACATAATACGTGAATTTTAAAACAAATTGTTGAATTTTCAACTAAAAAAGATCAATTTTTAATTAAAAATATCAATTTTTTACCAAAAATGGTATAATCGAATTTTCTCTTACAGAAATTAGTTTTTGACAAACTCAATAAAAAAGATCAATTTTCAACCAAGAAGATTAATTTCCTGCCAAAAAAGACCATTTTTCAAACAAAAAATTGAATTTTCAACAAAAAATGATCCATTTTAATTAAAAATATCAATTTTCTATCAAAAATGGTATAATCGAATTTTCTCTTAAGGAAATTAATTTTGAACAGAAAAAAAAGAATTGGCAACAAAATAGTTGAATCCTCAAAGAAAAAAAATGAATTTTTAACAAAGAAGATTATTTTTCTATCAAAAATAACGAATTTCCAACGAAATCCATAAAATTTCAAAGAAATAGTTGAATTTTTAACTAAAAAAGATCAAGTTTCAATTATTAATATTAATTTTTTAACAAAAATGGCATTCAATAAATAATTGAAAAAAGTTTCAATAAATAATTTCATGAATTTCAATTTAGTTTGGAATGTATTAAATATTAGTTTAATTTTAATATATTTGACGTTTGTTATAACAAAATAGTTATTTTTTAATTAATTTTAATGTGAAAAGTCTAATATTATATTTCTGGTTCAGAAATTTCAGTTGAATTTTAAACCCAAAAATTTGGAATTTTTCACAAAAAAGTTAATTTACAACCAAATAGTTGAATTTTCAACAAAAATTATGAATCTTCAACCAAAAAAAGTAGTTTAACTTTTAACCAAGAAGCTGATTGTTATTAAAAAAAGAAAAGAATTCTTGATTAAACCGGATGAATTTTTAACCAATACGATGAATTTTCTACCAAAAAAGACCCATTTTTTAAAACATACATGAATTTTCAATCAAATAGTTGACTTTTCAACTAAACAATATAAATTTTTAACCAAAAAGATTAATTTTCTACAAAAAAAAAGAATTACATTTTGAGTTTAAAAAATTATTTCTCAACAAAAAACGAATTTTCTATCATATATTTAAATTTTCAACCTAAAATATTTAATTCAAATAAGAAACAATTGAATATAACCAAAAAATACAAATTTCAAAAAAATAGTTGAAACCATAACCAAAACAGATTCATTTTCTACCTGAAAATGGTATAATTAAGTTTTCTGTAAAAACATTAATTTAGAAGGAAAAAAATAATTTTCTAACAAAATAGTTCAAGTTTCAACAAAAGTAATGACTTTTCAACAAAAAATTTTGAAAGGTTTCAAGAGAATTAATTTTTTTTAAGATTCCTATGAAAATTTTGAGTAATTTTATAAAATTTTAAAAAAGAGTCCAGAAGATTTTAAAGCCAAGTTTTTCAATATTATAAGATTACAAAATTTAAAAAAAACGAGTAAGTTCAACAGATATTTAAAAGTTTTTGAAAAGATTTAAAAACAATTAAAAATTTGTAGAAACTCCAAAAAATTAAAAAAAAATGTAGACATTTTTTTTTTCAAAAATTATTATTTTTCTTTCAAATTTGAAAAGATTTTGAATTGGCCCTTGGCAGTATTCATGATAGCATGATTTCTCGAAATAAAAAATAAATAATTGAAAGCAATTTCTAAAAATGTAAAAAAAAATTATTTTTAATTCTGATGGATTTTTTAACAATACTTTAAAACTTAACAAGATAGCCGAAAGTGTATAAAATATTTTCAAATTTCTTCAAAACTTCTACAAGTCCTAAATATCTCTTAAACTGACTCAAATTTTTCCAAATATTTGGTTAAATTCTGAAAGAATTACATCAATTTTCAATCAATTAGTTGAATTTTTCAACTAAAAAAGATCAATTTTTTATCAAAAATGGAATTAGTTAAATTTTTGTTACAATAATTTTATTTAAAAAAAACGCATTTTCCACAAAACGATTGAAATTTCTTCCAAATTGTTTTATCTTCAGTTCAAAAAATTGATTTTAACAAAAAGAAAAATGAATTTACAACCAAATAGTTGCATTTTCCACCAAAAAATTGATTTTCTACAAAAAAGAATTCTGAACAAAATATATCATTTTCCAACCAAATAGTTGAAGTTTCAACTGGAAAAGATAAATTTTCTACACAAAATGAAAGAGATAAAAATCCAGTTCAATAAATTCATTTTCAACCAAAAAGATGAATTTTCGAAGAAAAATGTAATAGTTGACATTTCAAGCAAAAAACATTTAAATTTTAAGTTTGGAACAGTTCATATGAATTTAAAAAAAGTTGTCTTTTCAACAAAACACTTGAATCCTCTACTTAAAAAGATTAGATTCCAACCAAAACGTTTTATTTTTAACTAAAAAAATTTCAAAATAAATAGTTGAATTTTGAACTCAGGGAATTAACTTTCTGCAAGAAGAAAACGACTTTTTAAACGAAAATTTGAATTTTCAATTAAAAAATATCAATTGTTTACAAAAAATGTAATAGTTCAATTTTTAACCAGAAAAAAACAGCAAAATTTTAAGAAAATAGTTCCCATAGAATTATAAAAATTTAAAGCAATAGTTTAATATAAAGAAATTAAAAAATATTTTAGTAAAAATTCGAATCATTCAAAAGATTTGAATTTCATATTTCATATTTTTTGAAGTTTAAAAATTAAAAGAAAAAGAGGTTTAGAAATTCAAAAATTCAACAATGATTTAAAGCTTGTAAGTTTGAAAAAATGTAGATTTTTGAAAATTTCGAAAAAGAAGATTCGAGGAATTTTGAGAGGTTTCTAGTGAATTACAAAATTTTCTTAAGATTCCCCAAAATTTTTAAATAATTTTATAAAATTTCTAGAAAGAATAGAAAAGATTTTAAAGTCAAGTTCTTCATTATATTGTATATTATATTCAATATCACGTAATTTATGCGTAAAAATGGATAAGCTAAATCTTCAACTAAACCGATGAAGCATCAACAAAAAAAAATCAATTTTTAAAAAACTAGTGGATATGTCTACCAAATGATTAAATTTCCAACTAAAGAGTAGAATTTTAAATCAAAGGAGATGAATTACGAACCAAAAATATAATAGTTTGAAAACTTTATTCAAATTTATCATCCAAACATGTACTCAATGTTATTTAGGTTCGTAACTTGGTTCGTAACCTTAAGTAAGACTAATGCTTGATTAATTATGATTTTATTCGGAAACATGTATCGCAAAAATATTACATAAATTATATTATTATTATAAATAGACTGGCGAATACACGACTTAGGTTCACATCAGGCCTGTCCAGCGAGGAGAAATGATCTGAAAGTCCAGATGGTGCATTTCCTCCACCACTCCTCTCTACTCAATTGAGAGATCTTGGATGCTGATTACTCGACGAAAATTTCTCGAATTTTGTCCTCTCTGGACAGGCTTAGTGTACATCATAAACGGTCACCCATGCGAGTGTTAGCTACGCTCGAAATGACTTAACGTCCGCGAATCGCCCGAGTCGAGAATCACCCCACAGCTAATGGTGTCGGTAAGGATTTAAATGTGCGTATTGTTCACCCTTTCGAAATACCCAAATTGGGTCAAGCTCAGCACCCACAACTTCGTCATGACTGTTTCTAAACACCAAAAAGTGTAAGCCACCAAAATGAACATGGTCGAATCGAACACCATATGTACTGATATAGTTTTTATCTGGACGTATATTATCACCATGCTTGAGGTATATATTTTCAATGTTTCCTGTCACAGGATTTTCCTTTACCTCATAGTCTATGCCATCATAAGTGATAAACCATGTCGATATGTTAGGATTGAGAAGTCTTGGATCATCTTGAAAATAAAAAAAAAAAGTTTTGCGATTTCAAAAAGTTTAAAAATCAATGTATCGAAGCTTTTAACTTAAAATTAAAATCGCTGAGGATTTGAACCCTACCCATCTACATAGTTTAGTTCGTTTATTTAAATAATTTATATGAATTAATGAATTATTCTATCCTAGGTAGAAACTCAGCTCCTGAAATTCTCCCATTAGATTCTATGTACACCAAAATTTGTAATCAAAAATCTTATGCTATATTCATTTACCTATTTGCAAATTATCTGTGGGCGTAGGTGGAAGCTTAGCTCCCAAAACTTCTCCATATTTTCCATTGTCTTTTATATATACCACACATGTTATGTCATCTCTAATCAGAGCACGGGTTACATAGTTATTCCTTTCCCGATAACTGAGATTAGGAACCCCTAGATGATCATCAAAAACATCACAACTGGTTGGTATAATTTTATTGTTTTTCAATGTAAGAGTAACCTTAATTGCCGTGTTCAGATAGTCGATATATATTGGTCTGAGTTTGGGTGAAGGTTTGCAAAAACTTTTCAAAACACGTTTTAGCTTGGATGAACCTGCTCCGGAAGGTTCCGGCGAAGAATTGAATTCTGTAAGAAAAAAAAATAAAGATTTTGATTTAAAAAACATTACCGTCACCGAATCTATTTCAAACTGAGCAGGTTCTACACTTGAAGTTGCAGAATCTCTCGGGGACAATATATGTTGTTTTTTAGAGAAAATTAGGCGATGCATATGTTTAGTAATCTATGATAAATTTCTAAATTACTATGCTTGAAAAGCGCTATACTTCAGCCCAGCATTACAGACATAAAAAAGAATTGAAATCGTGCGTTTATTATAAAAAGAAACCATTATTACTTAATTATTTGTAATGTTTGTAAGAACAATTCAAACTAAAATCATTTTTAATTTGTTATAATGCTAAAAATCAATTTTTCCTATCCCTCACATTGATTCCTTTTCATATCTCCATAAACTTTCTTGCAGTTATTTCTTCCATATTGCGCCAAATGTTGTATTGACAGTATGTGATATTTCATATATTCACATTAAGATTTATTTATTATTATATCGGACATACTTACCACGAAAATTAGTGCAAACTGTGATTGTAATGAGTAAGGTGCTGATGAGGATCTTCATTTTTTAAGTTCTTCTAGACAGTTTTTGTAATCGGTGAATGATGAATATGGAACATATTCACTCCTCACAATACTGCTAATATACTAAACACTGTTCACATGACTCAATCTTATGATACGACGCAAAACCTTCAAAACTATTAGAATTGAAAAAGTGGCAGTAATACTGCGTGGCAGATGCAATGAAATATCTTCAGAGCCAAATTAATGAGAATAGCAAATAAAAAACGTTTTATAGACCTTCACGGAAGATGACTGTCTTACCGAATTTTTTGTTTTAATTATGATAACCGACTCGATGCAAAGGCTGCATGAAACCAAGAAAATCTTTTTGACAACAGTTTTGGAAAAATTACATTCTGAAGATGTGCGACATTATTGTTTCATGATAACTGTTTGTTTGCGTAAGCAATTTAAATTGCTGGAAACTAAGATGAAATTTGAGAATTATTTATCGCGATTGCCTGAAATTTGAAAACAATGTTTTCTCAATTATAGAAACAAAATAAAAATACATTGCAATCTGGTGGTATCAATTGACAGCTTATATCCTTATATGACTTGTTTCCGTGTTGAGACATGTTTATTTAGTATTAACATATCAGGGCCATCGGAAAAAAACTTTTCCCCAGGTTTGGCGTTTCGTAATAATTGGGGGAAGGGTGGGGCGAAGTGGTGGGGGAAGTTGTAAACTAGGAAGATTTAAAAATTACATGTGTGCTGTACTAAATACCGTCCAATTACTCTTCCTTATGATAAGCCGGAAAACCTTCAGAACAATCGGAATTGTGAATGTGGTACCTTGGAAAGTAATCGCTGCAGATATTGCTAATTATTACTAATAAGATATCAGGGGCAACGGAAAAAAAATTTCCCCAGGTTTAGAGTCTTCTAATAATTGTATACCAAGGAAAAATTCCAGCATCCTCGATGTGGAGTAGGGAAAACCACCCTACGGTATAAGACAAAATCCAGGAGCGTCCAACTGCATCAGTTTGCAAGAATTAAGAAAGGTTTCTCATTTAAATAAGGCTTAGATATCAAATTGACTATTTCTATAGAAAAAAAATATTAGAAAGTTAGTTAATAAGCTGTTAGAGTTTGTTGTTTTAGATTTTTGCTGTTAGAACTTTTGTTGGATTTTGTCAGGGGTAAGGTTTTGAGACGTCTATCCATTAACAGATAATCGTTTCTTGTATTGCTCCTGGACATGATGAAATAATCAATTTTTAACTATCATTATTTCACGAAATATCATGAAAGTTCATTTTTTTCACATTTTATTATCTCTGAGATTCGGTGATATTGGTGAGATTGGGGCGAGATTTTTAACCTTCATATCATCTAACATAACTTGTGATGACAGAAGAATGCTAAACTTCATTAAACAAATAAAATTTCTGGGCTTCTTAATAACTACAAATTTGCACAATTTTTTGAGATAATTATTTAAATCAAATAAAATTTACGAACTCTGCAAAAAAAACCCTCTAACTGGAAACAGCTGGGATACCACCCCAGAGATGTTAATTTTGACAGTGAATTTTTTGCAAATTCTCGATTATTTACTATTGGTTATCTACTGTGAGGAAATGGAATGTAAAATAAAAAGTTCTTAAATATTTATAACTAATAAAGAACGAACCCTTTCTGTCAATACATATATATTGTTTATTAAACTTCAAACTTTGATTCTAATGCATTAACATGTCACAAAAATGTTTCATTCAGTTGAAGAGTATGGAAGAAGACAAAGCAAAATTGTTTTTCAGTTTAAAAATTAATTTTTTGCTCCCACGCACTAATTAGGTTTAAAATTTCAATGAAACCTTTTCAGACAATCAAGTATCCTTGTCGAAATGTTGTACTGATAAAAATAATCAAATTTTGTTTACTTTTTTTCCAGGTAATCAAGATTATATACTGTAAATCGTTATCTACTGTAGGGTGGTTTCCCCTACTATTTTTGATTTTATTAAATTCCCGGCGTCATAAAAAAAGAGAGTACTCATTCACTTGTAGTAATTACGGTTCATTCACTTTTTTCTAGACTGAAAGAGGAAATTTTTTTATTTTTAACATTTTTGTTGAGTTGGAAAGAAGAAAATTTGGGTGGATTCAAAAAAGGAATTTTTTTATATTTTGAACATTTTACTTAATACTTAAAAAAGGGACTTTCTGAAGTTTCAACATTTTGATTAATATTTTCATTCAGCTTAAACTTCTTTGAAAGCCCCTGAAATATTAAAAAATCTTTTTGAACCCCTTCAAATCTTCAAAATCTTATTAAAATCTTCAGTTTTCCTTCAAAATTTATGATAATACTTCGGCATTCCATAAAATCCTTTGAAATACCGTGAATGATTTTAAAATCTCTTGCAAATTTCTAACAATCCTTGAAAATCCCCTAAATCCCTTAAAATCTCTGAAAATCTTAAAAGATCCTTTAAATATTTCAAAATCTTGCGAGATCTCTTGAACTCTCATTAAAATTAACTGAAATATTCACACTCTCTAACCAATAAAATTAATTTTTAACAAAGTAGTTGAAATTTCAACAAAATAATATAATTTTTAGCCGAGTAGTTGAATTTTTTAAACTTAACCAGTTGAATTCTAAACCAAAAATATAATAGTAGAATTGTCAACCAAACACAGTTGGCTTTCCTGTTTGGTTTCTATTATTTCAGTTCTTATTTGAGCAAAAATATAAGAAAAAGGGGAAATTTCTTGAAAACAGACTAATGTTCGATTAATAGCGTTTATCGCCTTTTTTGTTTGAATCCTCCGGAAAATTTGAAAAAGGTTTGAAAGGAACATTTCTGTTTATTATTTAAGACATTTTTAGACTTTTTTTCACACTTCTAAATTAACAACAAATTTGAAGTGCTTTTGAAATTTTTGATTTCAAAAATATTAAACGTTTTTTGAATTTGAAATTTGTGGGTGATTCTGAACCAATCTATTT
Source organism: Andricus curvator (assembly GCA_932195095.1). Taxonomy (NCBI): domain Eukaryota; kingdom Metazoa; phylum Arthropoda; class Insecta; order Hymenoptera; family Cynipidae; genus Andricus; species Andricus curvator. Next base: position 123,065 of record CAKNYM010050987.1, read on the forward strand.
AGATTATTAGATTTTCCAAAAAGGAAAAGAAACAATGCCAAATTTTAAATTTATTTCTTAAATTGCTAATATTTAGTGCATTCTTATTACAAAAATTTAAATGAAAAGATTTCTTTCAAGAAATTTAGGTAAAAATATTTAGGTAATATAATTTTATAAAGTTTCAAAGTTTTATAAAAATGTTGAAATTGATAAAATTACAACAATTTCAAAATTTTTTCAAAATTATGGATAAATTTACTATAAATTTCAAAAAGTGTCCTAAATTTACATTAAAATAAAAATGAAGTTCCCATAATTCCTCGACTGGAGACACTTCTACCCTTTAGATTACCAAAGTTTTAAATCTTTGGTAAATTTTATCATATTTTTTAAATATATATGTAAATTTTTTTTTAAATTCTCAAGTTTTTTTTATTTAAATTTAAAAAAAAAATTTTAATGTTTGGAAATTCTTAAAATTTTAAAAATTTGTGGTAAATAAGGAATGAACGCTTAATTTCCTAAACGTTCCTAAATTCATGTTAAGGTAGGAGAAAAGTTTCCAGATTCCTTGATTTTTGGGAATTTGAAAAATTTTTGAAAGTAAAATTATTGAGAATTTTCAAAGACTTACAAATTTTTAAATTTTGGAAAGTTTGAAAATTTTTTACACTTCCAAAAATCTCCTAAATTCATATTAAAATAAAAATTCAAAATCATGCGAAATTTCAGTATTTGTACCAACATTTCGATATAAATAGCCAGATTTTTTCGGTACGTATGGACTGGAGACACTTCCAATTTCTTAATAACCAAAAATTCAAAAATATTAAAGATTTAAACATTTTTTAAATTTGAAGATTTCGAAACTTTTTGAAATGTTTCACAATTCTCAAAATTTAAAATTTTTTTAGTAAATAATGAATGTACGATGAATTTCCTAACTTTCCTCAATTCGAAATTTCCAAAAATGTTCTAAATTCTTATTAAAATAAAATTAAAGATTCCTAATCATGCATGAAAATGAATAATCGTTATTAAAAAAACAAAAACCCTTTTAAGTTTGAAGTTTTTTTTTTCAAATATATAACAATCGATTGAACAACATATATGTCATTAAAAATAATGTCATTGCCATGTTCTCAATATGTGTCATCCTAGATAAAAAAAGAACAACTTTTTGACTGCAAATAAAAATTTTTAATGAAAATAAAGTATTGCTAAATATTCAAAAAAATGTTTTCCTAATTTAATAGGAGTAGTTTATAAATTTTCAATCGAACGTTTACATTTTTTTAACTACTGTGGCTTTAAAATTGAAAAATTTCAATTTAAACGTTGAAATCTGTAACTTGCTTAATCTTGAACAGATTCAGAATCGCCTTGTAAAGTCGATTATTGTTCAATTTTCAATAATCGAACTACAGTTTGTGATTTATTGTAATAGCAAAACTTCTTGGTAAAAGTGCAATATATTTTTTTAATTGTAGTTTCTTGGAGAAACTTATATATTAAATATCCTACAAAAATTGACAGTAGAGTACAAGTCGAAACGTTGACGCGGATTCTAAAAGTTTTTTTAATAAAAATTAATATATTTTTTGTTTAAATTTCTATATTTCTACAATAAACTACCAATGTATAACATAATTTTAAGTAGAGTTTCCCAATATTTAAACTTTTGTGAAATCTTGTATTTTTTTTGTAAATATTTTTAATTTTTTACAAAAACTTACGTGAAATTAAAAGAGTTTTTATGACGTCAAAAATGAAAATAAAAAAAATGTAAAATTCTGTAGTTTTCTGTAATACCTTGTAGATTCTTACAACTAATTGAAAAAAAATTAATAAAAAATTATACAAATTTTTGAATTGTTGAAACTTGTACTTTATTGTTGATTTTTTTACTATTCTACCAAAAAATACAAAAAATAGCTATTTTTATTCACCTGTATTTTTTTGTTACATTTTGTACATTTTTTACCAAAAGTACATGTTTGAAAAAAAATTACAGTTGTAGGAATATTGTAGTTACTTGTGAAAATTTTTTCCCCCAGGGAATCCTCTAAAATCTGCTAAAATCCTTTGACATTTTCAAATACCTCTCAAAGATCTCAAAGATCTCTTGAAATCCTATTGAAATTCATTGAAATGTTCACAACCTTCTAACAAAAAAATGAATTTCTAGCAAGGTAGTTGAAATTTCGACCAAATAATTTGATTTTTAGCCAAATAATAGAATTTTTTAACAAAAATAGTTTACTTTTTTCATTGGGTTCTATCACTTCAGTTCGCATTTGAGCGATAAAACAAGAAAAAGGGGAAGTTTCTTGAAAACAGACTACTGTTTGATTAATTATGATTTTATTCAGGAACTTGTATCGGAAAAATATTACATAATATAGATATTTATTAAATGATTAGTATATATAGCGTGGTCCATTGAGGTCCCGTAGCACTACGGTCTAACCTATTGTACTACGACTTAATTTAAAAAGCCCGGTAAAACGGTAATATTATGTGAGAATGTTACTTTACTTAGGTATGTTTTTAATTAACTCTATGAATTAAATCACATTTAGTGATTACGCGCGGCTGCATCCGAATTCATTAGAAGTACTCGCATTCGCCTGGATTTTTTCCAGGGGAGAGGGAAACTGCAGAAAACCATCTTCCCAAGTACAGCTGATAAATACACGACTTAGGCCTACATCAAACCTATCCAGCGACGAGAAATTAACTCGGTCCAGACGGTAAATTTAGACCACCACTTCTCTCTGCTCACTTCAGAGAGCTTGGGTGCTGATTACTCTCGTAAATTATAATGGGAAGTAGAGAGTGCAGGTGGAAAACTCACATTTGTAATTTGAGTTGTTTCGACGGAAATGCTTTGAATTTCACCTCACTGAACAGGCCTGGCGTACACCACAGGCGGTCACCCATCCGAGTGTTAGCCACGCTCGAAATGAGTTAACTTCCGCGAATCGCCCGAGTCGAGATTCATTGCAAAGCTAAGGACTTGGGTTATGATATTAATGGTAGTGATTTTGATTTGGGTTAAAATGTTGAGGTGAGTGCGAGGGTGAGTAGTCAAAATTTAAATATTGCCAAGGATCATCATCATCTGGGACAGGATCATGTACTATGGCATGATTTATGTGCGGCTGCGTTTGTGGAAACACGTGTTCATGAGGATTTACATGTTGGTAATGTTGACTTGGGCCAATATTTTGTTGATGTTGAAAATTTTGATTTACGGCAGAAGTTGAAGCTTGGTCAAAATGTAGAGGTTGGTTAGCGCCTCGCTGTGGGTGATGTAGACTTGGGTCAAAACTTTGTTGATGGTAAGCATATTGATTTGGGTCAAGAGTTTGCTGTGGGGAAGAATATTGATTTTGCTGAAGAATTCGTTGTTGGGCAAGATGGTGCTGTTGTTCAATGAGTTTCTGTTGTTCAAGAAGATGCTGTTCTTCAAGATGTTGCTGTTGTTCAAGATGTTGCTGTTGTTCAAGACGTTGCTGTTGTTCAAGATGGTGCTGTTGTTCAAGATGTTGCTGTTGTTCAAGATGTTGCTGTTGTTCAAGATGGTGCTGTTGTTCAAGATTAAACTGTTCTTGAAGATTTGGCTGTGGCTCAGGAGTCGGTTCTATCGGATGATTTGTCTGCTGAGACATGTGTGGATTAATATGAGGATTTAGATGTGCAAGTCTTTCACCCTTTCGATACTCCCAAAATGGGTCAAGCGCAGCTCCCACAACTTTTTGACGATTTGTTTTAAACACGTAGAAGTATACATCACCAATATGAACATAAGGGTATGTAAGACCAAAAGTCTTGAGACTTTTTTGATCTGGACATTTATTCGGGACCCACGTAGGCCTTATCTTGCTAACGCGTTTTTTCACAGGATCAAGCTCCACCGTATATTCTGTGCCCTGATAAGTGATGAACCATTTTAGTGCATCAGGATCAAGAAGTCTTGGATCATCTACAAAATAAAATAAGGGTTTGCGATTTGAAAAAGATCACAAATCAATCTTTCGAAGCTTTCAACAAATTTTTCGATCCAAATTACTGAAGCTTTTAAGGTATAAGATGTGGCAAGTTGAAATTGTAACCTCTAAACTTGAACACACTTGAAGTTATAGAAATCATAGCTATGTTTCGAAGATTAGGTAGTTTCAAATTCCAAGTATTCGTCATTGAAGGTACTAGCGCGAGTACTATCAATAATCACTGTTGACTTTGAAACGAAGTTTCTATTTCAAAAAAGGAGGGAGAGACTTTTTGAAAAAAACTGATGAATAGCTTATAAGCATATAAGCAAGAATTTCTCGAATTTTGCAGCTCGACTTCAACTCACGGTATGACCTAGGAAAGTTGTAGCAAAAGTCTACAATTTATAGAATGCAATCTTTGAAATCTTATCTTTAATTTAAGCTAATTTAACATGATTTTTGACAAACATATTACCATCTAGCTTCAGTTGGCTGATGCTTGGAAATTTTTTTGTCATATATTGGGAATCCGTGAAAATTTTTCCAATTTTATTGGCTTAAAGTAAAGATAAGGTTTCAGAGATTGCGTCCTAAATATTTTAGATGTCTAAATTTATTTGTGACTGAATGATCGTGTTTCAAAGTCATTAATGATTTTTAGTACTGCTCGCGCTAGCCAGACTTTCCTACTATTACTAGTAGGTCATGTCACGAGTTGAAGTCGAGGTAAAAAGTTCAAAAAATTCTTGCATTTTTTTTTTTGAACTCCTTACTTGGTATATCCTCTGCGAAAGATGAAAAATATATCCAGTAGGGGTTATTCTACATAGAAGCTCATAACCTTTTCAACGGTTATTTAAAAAGGTTTCTTTCTCAATTTTCGAACGAGAAATTACGTTTCAAAATCAGCAGTGGTTTTCAATTGTACTCGTGCTAGTCGTACTAACAATCTTCCACAATGGTTTTGTTTATTTCAATTATTCAAAATATTTATATAAAGTAATAAATTATTCAATACTAGTTGCAAACTTAGCTCCCAAAATTATCTCATTATGTTCTAGGTAGACTAAAAACTTATGCCATATTCATTTACCGGATGGATAATGTTCCTTTCCTTTAGGTGGAAGCTTAACTCCCATAAGTGTTCGTACATTATTATCATCTTCTTTTATATATACCACAATTTTTATGGTATGTCCGTCATGCACATTAAAAACGGCTTGCGTTAAAAAGTTGTGAATTGCCCGATTAAGATGAGTTGGAACACCTAGAAGAGCAGGCCCTACAACGGTTAAGCGTTCCAGTGTAACGTGATTGTTGAATACACTAATGGTTATATCCACATTAATATGCCTGTCATAAACTACGAAAGGCACTGTTGCGGGAATAGTTGTAGGGGCAGGAGGCTTAGTTTTCGAAGGACGATAAGAATTTAATTCTGTAAAAAAAAAAAAAATATTGTAATTTATAAAAGATTAGAGTGACCTAATCCTGAATTTTTTCTATAAAACTCTATCACTTTTAACCTGATTGAGATATTTGAGAATAATTTTTTTTTCATAGATATATGGAAGAAACCGTGCAAGTTTTATGCGGGCTAAAAGACAGTTCCTGACTGGAGAATCTGTTTTCATAAAAAATGGTTTAACCCGCTTAACACTGATAGGAACCCTTTTTATATTAGCAGAAACTATTTAAAAATATTGAAGAGAATAAAAAAGGTGGGGTTTTCCAGAAAATTTTCATGGAAAACCCCACCTCTTTTATTTTTTCCAATATTTTTAAAAAGTTTATGCTAATATAAGAAAGTCATCCTCTTAGTTTTGTGCTGGCGAAACCATTTTTAAGGCAGTGAGAAATTTTTTTTCTTACAAATATAATCTTCAATTTTTTTCTCACGATTGATAAGATATAAAACAAAGGCACGAGAGGTATTCTTTGTACAACTTTTAGGTGTGCAAACTTTTAAAATGAAACTCGCAGGATGTCTTCCTTAATAGAAAACAAAATTTAGCAAAAAGTTTTTAAACGTATGATTTCCTATTTTAGTTTGCATAGAAATTTAACTTGAATAATCTCAAGTAGAAAATATAAAAAAACTTTTAATTAGAAAAATCTTTGAATTTGTTCAAAATTAATCAATTCTAGATGGAAATGGTAATTCCAGACAATTTCAATTTTCTAATGTAATGAACACTGTGCAAATTATTGAGAACATCTATATATATATATATATATATATATATATATATATATATATATATATCTATGTGTATAATAAAATAGCTCTAAGAAAATAATAAATTGTTTAAACAATTTATTGAAACATCTAATAATCAGCATGGCATTAGTATATTATGCACCTAGAGGAAAAAGTGATTCTGGGTGAAGAAGCAGGAAATTTATGTTAACTTATTTCAAATTATAAAAAATCCAATAAAAAAATTTCCCGAAATTTTTGGTAATTTACGGTAATTTTAGAGGTGATTTATGGTAACTGAACATAAATTGCCCAAAATTCAATTTCAACATGTCTATAAAATTGCGGAAATTTATAGAAATTTCTGTCATTTATGGTAATTTTAAACGTAAATGTGGTAACATACCATAATTTACCAAAAATTCAGTTTTGAAAATTTCCATAAATTTCTGGAAACTTATCAAAATTCTCGGTCATTTATGGTAATTTTACCGGTAAATATGGTAACTTACCATAAATTACCAGAAATTAATTTTTGAAAATTTCCGGAAATTTCTTAAAATTCTCGGTCTTTTATGGTAATTTTACCGGTAAATATGGTAGCTCACCATAAATCACCAAAAATTAATTTTTGAAAATTTCCATTGAAAACTTTCAGTAATTTATGGTAATTTTACCGGTAAATACGCAAAAATTCATTTTTTCAAATTTCCATAAATTTCCGGCAATTTATGAAAATTTTCGGTCATTTATCGTCATTTTTCAGGTTAATATGGTAACTTACCATAAATTACCAAAAATTCATTTTTTTGATTTCAATAAATTTCCGGATGAAATTTCGGTACAAATAGCCAGATTTTGTAAATTTTATAAGATTTTCGAAATGTTATAACAATTTTTAAAATATTAAACATTCAGAAATTTTAAAAACTTTCGAGAGTTTGGAAATTTTCCCAATATTCAAAAATTTTCAAATTTAATGAAATTGTTGGTAAAAATAGAATCTTACCGTGGAACGTTTAAAAATTTTTGAAAGTTTGAAAATTTTTAAAATCTTCAACAATGTTAAAAAATTTCGATTATTTTTTGGCAATTAAGAAATTTACCATAAATTCAAAAAATTTCCTAAATTTATATTAAAATAAAAATAAAGTTACAAAATCATGCATTTTTTATTTTAAAAATATACGCGCCAAGGGGGTAGGCACTTTTGACGACCCGTGTAAAATATTTAAAAATTTGGAAATTTCAAGTTTAAAGATTTTGAAAATAACTGAATGTTTTTTGAAATTCTCAAAATCTTCCAAATTTCAAGAAATTTCTGATTTGGTAAAATCTTGAAAATTTCATAAAATTTTGAAAGTTTTAGCATATCAAAAAATTTTCAAAAATTTCAGAAAAGTTTTTTAATTTTTGTTGAATAAAAATTTACCATGAATTTTCAAATATTTTTTGGTAAATAGGAAATTTACCATGAATATCAAAAATGTCGGTAATACATGGTAAATTTCTATATTGCCAAGCATTTTGAAAATTGAAAAGCACTGCTTCAGCCCTGCTTTATAAGCATCGACAATGACAGAACTCATGGATTTATTATAAAAAAACTATTACCACTCAGTTGCTTCCGATATTTGAAAAAATTTGATTAAAATAATTTTAATTCATTATAATATTCAAAATTAATTTTTGTTATCTCTCACATTTGTTCCTATTTATATCTCAATCAAATTTCTTCCACTTATTCCTTCCATATGGCGCCAAATATTGTTATATTGTGATATGTTGAATTTCAGCTTAACCTTTTTAATTTTGACCATATCTGATACTTTATATATTTACATTAAGATTTATATATTATTATATTAGGCTCACTTACCCGGAAAATTAATCAAAATTGCGGTTGTGAAGAGTAAAGACCCAATTAGGGTCTTCATTTTTCCAGATGTTCTAGAAAGTTGTCGTAATCGCTGATTCAGAAATCTGCAATATTTTTAATGTTATATGCACTCAACACTCTCGGATTACTCAAAAATATGGTGAGACGCAAAATCTTAAAACCTTTCAGAATCGAGAACGTTGCAGTAGTACGTGGCAGAGACACAACAATATTTTCCGAGCTAGATCAATGAGAATAGCAAATAAAAAACATTGTATACACCTTCACGGAAACGAAATTCGTCTGACTTGCAGAATCATTTGTTTAAATTCTGATAACCGAGTTGATTTAGAAGACTGTGTAGAACCAAGAAAATCTCCTTGACAACGAATTTGGAAACTTTAGATGGTGATAATGCGTGAAATAGATGTTTTATAAAAACTGTTTTTTTTTTGCGTTAAAAATCTGAATTGCTGCACTACTAAGACAATTTTGCAAAATTATTTATTGCAATTGCCTGAAGTTTAAAACCAATGGTTTCTCAATTTATGAAAACAAAATTTGTATAAATGTAAGGAAATGGAATATCCTTGCCGAAAGCTATGAAACTGTCCCAAGAAAATATAATCCTTTATCTTAGTTATGTTTCGTCATTAGCTGAGGTAATCCGCTGGTATCAACAGATAGCTTATATTATTTGTTTTTGTGTTGAAATCTGTTTTTTTTTTCTTTTCTGATGATATGTCAGGGCCGGCAGAAAAAAATTTTTCTAGGTGAGGCCTCTCCTAATAATTGTGTGGAGAGGTAGAGCTATGCTCAACACTGTCTGATTACTTAATCTTGTGATAAGACAAGAGACCTTTAAAACTATTATATACCTGAGAATGTAGCAGTTATACTACTTTGAAATCTTTTTTTTACTACTAATATATCCGGGAAACGGAAAAAAAATTTTCCAGTTAAAAAGTTTTCTAGTAAATTAATACCACAGAAAAAATTCAAAATCCTAGGTGTGGAGTAGGGGAAACCACCCTACAATAGATATGAAAAAATTTAAGAGCGTTCAACTGCATCAGTTCGCAAAAATTAAGAAAGATTTTTGTACCCAAATAAAGTTTACATAACCAGTTGGCTACTCATATAGAAAAAAAATATCGAGCATTTAGTTAATGAGCGGTAATAAACATTTTAATTAGACCTTGACAATGGTGTGATTTTGATACCTTTTTTAACATTCATACTATTAAGCCTCACTTATGGTGACAGAAGAAAGCTGAATTTCTACATACGACAATCCTAAAAATAATATCTTTTCCTAGTGACTAAATGAAACAACTAAAATTTCTATGCTTCTTTATTAATACAAAACACTATTTTGCAGATAATTCTTCACGAAAGTGAAATTGCAAAAATGTACGAAACAAAATATACAAAAAAACCACAACCTGTAACTTGAGACAACTACGATATCATCCCAGAAATGCCAATTTCGACAGTGAAATTTTTCGCAAATTCTCCATCATCCATTATTGATTATCTTCCGTTGGAAAATGTAATGTCAAATAAAAAGTCCTCAAATATTTATAAATATATTTTCTTTAAATTATTTTTTCAACTGAAAATTTAACTATTCCATGCTTGGTTGAACAGCAATCTTCTTCAGTTAAAAATTTAACTATTAGTTTGAAAATTTCTGTAATTTGTTGAAACTCTGTCTTTTGTGATATAATCCTAATGTTCTTAGTGATTAATTCACCGTTTTGGTTAAAAATTCAACGATTAGGTTTAATATGACTTAAACCATAAAAATATTTGCCTGGAAATTTATGAATTTTGTTAAAATTTATTATTTTTCAGTAGAAAATAGATTTTTGAGATGCCAGAGATGCCAATTTTGGCAGTAAAATTTTTCGCAAATTCTCAATCATCTACTATTGGTTATCTACGGTTAGAAAATGGAATGTAAAATGAAAAGTCCTTAAATATTTATAACTAATAAAGAACGAACCCTTTCTGTCAATACATATATATTGTTTAATAAACTTTAAACTTTGATTTTAATGCATTAACATGTCACAAAAATGTTTCATTCAGTTAAAAAGTATGAAAAAAGACAAGTTGATTTTATTAAATTCCCGGCGCCACAAAAAAGGAGAGTACTCATTCACTTGTAGTAATTACGGTTTATTCACTTTTTTTCTGGACTGAAAGAGGAAATTTTTTTATTTTCAACATTTTTATTGAATTGAGAAGAAGAAAATTTTGGTGAATTGAAAAAAAATTTTTTTGACGTTTCAAGCATTTTATTTAGTATTTTAATTGAGTTAAAGCACGGTAGATTCTTTATTTTCAAAATTTTTCTGATGATGAAAGTAAAGAATTTTGTAATTACAATATATTATACAAAATATTTAAAAATCTCTTTGAGCCTCTTCAAATCTTTCAAAACTTATTAAAATCTTCAGTTATCCTTCAAAATTTATGATAATACTTCGGTTTTCTATGAAATCGTTAAAAACCCTTTGAAATACCGTAATTGATTTTAAAATCTTCTAGAATCCCTCAGAACCCTTTAAAAACTCTGAAAATCCTTAGAATCGCTTGAAACCTTGAAAACCACATAAGAATTTCTTACAATCCTTTAAAATCCGCCAAACCCCTTAAAGTCTATAAAAATCTTAAAAGATCCTTAAAATATTTCAAATTCTTGCGAGATCTCTTGAAATCCTATTAAAATTCATGGAAATATTTACACTCTCTAACCAATAAAATGAATTTTTAACAAAGTAGTTTAAATTTCGACAAAATAATTCAATTTTTAGCCGAGTAGCAGAATTTTTTTAACATAACCAGTTGAATTCTGAACCAAAAATATAATAGTAGACTTGTCAACCAAACACAGTTGGCTTTTCTTATTGGGTTCTATCATTTCAGTTCGCATTTAAGCGAAAAAATGAGAAAAAGGGGCAATTTCTTGAAAACAGACTAATGTTCGATTAATTATGATTTTATTCAGGAACTTGTACTGCAAAATTTTTACATAATTAAAATAATTATTATATTATTATTATAGATAGCCTGGTCCATCTAAGTCCCTTAGTATTACGGTTTACCCTATTGGATAATGTCCTTATTCAAAAAACCCGGTAAAACAGAGACCGCACCCACGAACCTTCTCATTGGTAAAGTATCATTTGAATCCTTTAGCATGAGGTATGTTTATAATTATTTTATACATGAAATCACATCCAGTGATTACGAGCGGCTGCATCCGACTTTCCTAGAAGTACTCGCATTCGCCTGGAAATTTTGGCAGGGGAGAGGAAAACTGCAGAAAACCATCTTCCCTAGTACACTTGATCAATTCACCGCACAGCTAATGATGTCGGCGACGATTTAGATGTGCGTACGGTCCGCCTCTTCGAAACATCCAAAGTGGATCAAGACCAGCTCCCACAATTGCGTTATCACGGTTTCTAAACACCAGAAAGTGTAAGCCACCAAAATAAACGTAGGTGGTTCGAATGCTATGTTCATTGTTTTGATCTGGGCGTTCATTACCACGATGCTTGTATATATCTCTAACTTTTCCTGTTTCAAGATCATCCTTCACCTCAAAGTCTGTGCCCCCATAAGTAATAAACCATGTTGATTTGTCAGGATCCAGAAGTCTTGGATCATCTATAAAAAAATAAAGGCTTGCGATTTAAAAAAGATTAAAAAGCGATCTTTTAAAGCTTTTAACAATTTTTCTAAGCCAAATTGCTGAAGTTTTCAAAGTATGCCATATTACCATGTTCATTTACCTGATTCGAAATTATCCCTCGGCGTAGGTGGCAGCTTAGCTCCCAAAAGTTCTCGACGATCTCGATTAATTTCTTTCATATATACCACAATTTTTATGGGATGTCCCTCGTAATCACTGAAAACGGCTTGGGTTATATAGTTGTTCCTTCTCCGATAATCGGTATCTGGAACAACTACACGATGATCTAAAACGGTACATCTGAACGGTGTATATTGATAGTTACTGATTGTTAGAGACACCTCAATATCCTTGCTCAAAACCGTGATGTATGCTTGTTTGATAATAGGTTGAAGTTGGTGAGAACATTCCACAATATTAAAATTCTGCTGGGATGGACCTGCTCCAGAAGGTTCCGGCGAAGAATTTAATTCTGTTAAAAAAAGGGACTGTTTTAAGGCCATGTTATACATTAGTCACGTGACCCAGTCAGTCCTGAGATCGATATTTTTTGTCCCATATTTAAAAATAAAAGTTAAAATAGAGCGGAAAAAATTTGGGAAAATATTAATAAATATAAAAGAACAGTGTGGGGTAAAGCATAGAGTTGGGGAAAAAAAAAATTATTATTGGAATAACAAATATCGACCGGCAATCAAGCGATCTGCATTATCAACAGTGCTGATACCAGGGATATATCAAATATCAATTTGTTTATTTGCACCAAACCAGCAAATATTCTCAAGTGTAATTTTTGCAACCGACGTTTGCATCATTTTCCTCAAGACGTGTGAGCCAGAACCTCAAAAATGTTTAACTGGGAACATTGAAAATTGGTTACAGAGTTGTACAGCACGGTCGATATTTTTGTGAATTTCCTTATTCATTACATTTTTTTCTTCAACAATTCGAGCCAAATGTTGTATACAAACGCAGATTACAGTTTCCTGATGCTTTCCACAAAGTTTCAACTCGATATCTCATTTTGTGTGGACATGAGTTGTTGCACAAAAAATGCCGATATTGCTCCGGTTTTAATTTCTTCAAACAAATTTTTTTCTGAATTTCGTTCCAAATGTTGTATACAAACGTACATTATTGTTTCCTGAGGCTTTCCCCAAAATTTCAACTCGATATCTCATTCGGTGTGGACGTGAGTTGTTGCAAAAAAAATGATCGATAATTTACGTCACGTGACTCATGTATAACAGGCTTAAAGCCATGTGATGAGTGGGTCACGTGACCAGATTCCTACCTTACCGGCACTTTTTTTATTTCGTTACTTATTTCCACGCAAAGCGCCACATCGAGTTGAAAATTTGCGATACTAAATAAGAAGCACTAAGAAAGGTGGTTCTCGTCCTGAATTTTTATAATTACGAAAAAAGATTTTTTTTAAATAATTTTTTTTTGCTTTTTTCATGATTATTAAAATTTAGGACCAGAACCACCTTTCTTAGTGCTTCTTATTTATTATCGCAAATTTTCAACTCGATGTGGCTATTCGTATGAAAATAAGTTAAGAAATAAAAAAGGGTCGGTAAGGTAGGATTCCGGTCACGTGACCAACTCGTCACATGGCCTATATTTATAAAAGATTAGAGTGACCGAATCCCTAATTTTTTCTATAAACCTCTGTCACTCTTGAACTAATTGAGATATTTAAGATTTATTCCCAGATTTTAATAGCGTTTATCGCCTTTTTTGTTTGAATCCTCCGGAAAATTTGAAAAAGGTTTGAAAGGAACATTTCTGGTCGTTATTTCAAAAAAATTGAAATTTTTTTAAATTTGAAATTTGTGGGTGATTCTGAACCAATATATTTAGATTATTAGATTTTCCAAAAAGGAAAAGAAACAATCCAAAATTTTTACTGTATTTCTGAAATTGCTAATATTTAGTGCATTCTTATTACAAAAATTGAAATAAAAAGATTTCTTTGAAGAAATTTAGGTAACAATATTTAGACTTAATTAAAAGAATTCTGAATATATTCATAAGAAAACTCTGCAAATTGGAACGAATCATGAGTTTAGCGTCTCTATTTAAAAATTTTTGAATATAAGATCGAAAAGAAATCTATTTCATCATGAATAATTTTATGCAAAATGAGCATGAAGAAGATTCACATTTTTTAAATCTTCAATACTTCCAAATTTTTCAAAAATTCCAAAAATTGTCAAGATTTTATAAAGTTTCTTAGTTTTATAAAAATGTTGAAATTGATAAAATTACAACAATTTCCAATTTTTTTTTTAAATTTTGGATAAATTTACTATAAATTTCAAAAAATGTCCTAAATTTGCATAAAAATAATTGTAAAGTTTCCGAAATTCCTCGATTTTTGTAGCTTTGAAAATTTTTCGTAATATATAAGGCCGTCGCTACAGGTACCGAAATCTCGTTACAAAAAGCCAGATTTTTTTGGTGCATGTAGACTGGAGACACTTCTAGTCTTTAAATCACCAAAGTTTAACAAATTTTGTAAATTTTATAATATTTTTGAAATGTTATAAAATTTTTTAATTTTCAAGATTTTTTTAATTTAAAATTTTTTAAAATTTTCAAATGTTTGCAAATTCTTAAAAATTAAAATATCTTTTAAAAATTTGTGTTAAATAATAAATAAACACTTAATTTCCTAAACTTTCCTAAATTCATGTTAAGGTAAGAGAAAAGTTTCCAGATTCCTTGATTTTTGGAATCTGAAAAATTTTTGAAATAAAATTATTGAGAATTTTTAAAAGCTTACAAATTTTAAAATTTTGGAACGTTTAAATAATAAAAATAAAAATAAAGAATCCAAATCATGCGAAATTTCAGTACTTGTACCAAAATTTGTATATAAATAGCCAGATTTTTTCGGCATGTGTAGACTGGAGACACTTCCAATTTCTCAATTACCAACATTTCCAAAATATTAAAGATTTAAAATTGTTTTAAATTTGAAGATTTTGAAATTTTTTTAAGTCTTTCAAAAATTTTGAAAATTTTCATTAAATAAGAAATGTACGATGAATTTCCTAAACTTTCCTAAATTCGAAATTTCCAAAAAATTTCTAAATGCCTAATAAAATGAAAATAAAGATTCCAAATCATGCATTCTTTATAATAAATATTGTATGCGTCAAGGGCGTGCGGACTTCTTATGACTCGTGTATTTTTCAGAAATTTTGTAAACTTTATTTTAATTTTAATGTGAAGTTCGCAAATTATTGAAATTTCAAAATGTCTCGTAATTTCTAAATAGCCAAAATCTTGAAATTTTTTTTAATTTTTGAAAGTTTATAATATTTATGAAATTAAATTAAATTGGTCAAAATATGAAAAAAAAAATGTCAAAGTTGTATAAAATTTTTAAAATTTCAGATAATTTTTGGTAAATAAGAAATTTACCATAAATTTCCAAAAACTTTCGAAATTCATGGTCAATATCTAAATTGCTAAAAATTTTGAAAATTGAAAAGAAATATTTCAGCCCTGTTTTACAGGTATCAGAAAGAACAGAAATCATGGATTTATTTTTTTCAAAAACATTACTACGTACCTGCTTTGAATATTTTTAAGAACAATTTAAATATTTTTTAAATTGTTATAATGCTCAAAATGAATTTTCCTTAACTCTCACATGTATTCCTTTTCATATCTTGATCCTTACATTTTCATTCATTTTGATAATACTTGATACTTCATATATTGACATTAGGATTTATATATTATTATATTGGACATACTTACCCGGAAAATGAATAAAAATCTCGATTGTGAAGAGAAGACTCTCAATAAGGATTTTCATTTTTTCAGTTGTTCTGGAAAGTTTTTGCAAGAGATGGTTGACAAATCTGAATCATTTTCATTGCTATATATGCTAAACACTCTCGGATTACTCAATCTTATGATAAGACGCAAATTCTTCCAAACTATTAGAATTAAGAATGTGGCAGCAATACTACGTGGCAGAGACAATGAAATATCTTCAAAGTCAGGTCAATAAGAACAGCAAATAAAAAACATTTTATACACCTTCACGGAAAATAAATTCGAATGACTTGCAAAATTATTTGTTTAAATTATAAAGATGCGTGAAACTAATGTTTTATAAAAAGATTTCATTTTTGCACTAGCAATCTGAATTCTTGCACTATTGAGACAGTTTTTCAAAATTATTTATCGCGATTGCCTGAAGTTTGAAACCAATAGTTTTTTAATTTACAGAAACAAAATTTTCATAAATTTAAGAAAATTTAATATCCATGTCATAAGCTTCGAAGTCGCTAAAAAAGTGCAATTCTTTATTTTAGTTATGATTTGTCAAACAGGGAAGTAATCTGCTCTTATCAATAGACAACTTATATTATTGCTCACTTTTTCGTGTTGAAATCTGTTTTTGTACTAATAAGATATCAGGGGCGGTGGAAAAATTTTTGCCTAGTAGAGGTGTTTCTTAATAGAATATTAAAAGACCTTCATGAATAATCGTTTAAAAAAAAAAAAAAAAAAAAAACCTTTTAAGTTTGAAGTCTTTTTTTCAAATATATAACAATCGATTGGACACCATATAGGTCATTAAAGATAATGTCATTGCAATATTCTCAATATGTGTCATCCCAGTTCAAAAAAAACAAAAACTTTTTGATTGCAAATGAAAATTGATCAATTGAGAAATAATTGATGACGGTCATTGGAATTAAAAGATTCGAACTCTTGAAGATACAAATTTTTTCATTCAAACTTATAAAAACTGATCCGCAATTTAAAACACCCAAAGTAGAATACTTTTGAATTTTCAGCTTTCCAAATTAAAGTTTAAAAAATGTTAATTCAAACGCTCAATTATTTTCGGGTATAAAATGAAAACTTTCAAAACTTTTCAATTGAAAATTTTTTAATTGAAAGCCGTTAAACTTCAAAATTTTTTATTTTAACATTTTACATTGTTTTATACATTTATAGATTCTCGAAATTATATCATTTCAAGCAATTTTAAGCTGGAAACATTAATTTAAACATTAAAATTTGTTTTTGGTAATCTTTTTAAATATTCTTTTTAAAATTTGTTTTAAAAAATCATCAAAAAATTTTGCAGGAATCTAATAATGATTTTATTATCTTATAAACTCGAATCTTTCATACAATTTTTAGAAAATCCTGCAAAATTACCAAAAATTCATTTTGAAAAATTTCAATAAACCGGATGAAATTTCGGTATAAATAGCCAGATTTTGTGAATTTCATAAGATTTTCGAAATGTTATAAAAATTTTAAAAACTTTGAGCTTTCAGAAATTTAAAAAAATTTGGAGTGTTTGGTAATTTTCAAAATCTTCAAAAATTTTCAAAGTTTGGAAAGTTTGGAAATTTTCAAAATCTTCAACAATTTTCAAATTTTATAAAATGTTTGGTTAAAATAGAATCTTACCATGGTAACGTT
The DNA here is from genome assembly GCA_932195095.1 of Andricus curvator. NCBI lineage: Eukaryota > Metazoa > Arthropoda > Insecta > Hymenoptera > Cynipidae > Andricus > Andricus curvator. The sequence continues at coordinate 140,299 of CAKNYM010050987.1, forward strand.
TAAAATTTCTTTTAATTTTTAAAATTTCAATAAATTTCGGGACGATATTTCGGTACAAATAGCCCGATTTTGTAAATTTTTTCAGAAATTAAAAAAATTTTTGAAAGTTTGAAAATTTTTTAAATCTTCAAAAATGTTAAAAATTGTATAAAATTTCAAATATTTTGATTATTTTTTGGTAATTAAGAAATTTACCCGAGCAAGTCACGCCTACCCCGAAAGGGAAATGGCTTAATGGTATAATAATAATAATAATACCATAAATTCGAAAAATTTCCTGAATTGATATTAAAGTAAAAATAAAGTTACAAAATCCTGCATTTTTCATTTTTTAAATATATGCGCCAAGGGGGTGGGGAATTTTTACGACTCGTGATAAATATTAAAAATTTTTGAAATTTCAGTATATTAAAAAAATTTCAGAAAAGTTTTTTAATTTTTGTTAAATAAAAATTTACCATGAATTTCAAAAATGTCGGTAATCCATGGTGAATTTCTAAATTGCCAAACATATTGAAAATTGAAAAGCACTGCTTTATTCCTGCTTGATGAGCATCGACAATGACAGAACTCATGTATTTATTATTTAAAAAAAACTATTACTACTCAGCTGCTTCTGATATAACAAAAAATTTGATTGAAATCATTTTAATTTGTTATAATATTCAAATTAATTAATTCTAAAATCATTTCAAATTAAAAGATTCATAATTAAACGCTCTTATTCAATTTAATTAATGAAGACATTTTTTTGAATATTTAGCAATATTTTACTTTTCATTTAAAATAAGGAATTATAAATCAAATATTAAAAACGAAACAATCCTAAACTATAATATATGAAATAGAAAGCTTTGAATCGTTAATATTGTAGAGTGATAAATTTAAACTTTGAACGTTACAATGTTAATTTATTGTTCTATTTAAAAAATTTTTAATATCTTTATTCCAAACTTAATTTAAAACTGGAAAAGATTTCGAAAAATAAAAAACTAAATTTAGATTTTTGATGACTTCAAAATAAAATTTTTAAGCTTTTTAAGGATCTTTAAAGGTTTTAAGGAAATAAAAAAATTCTTAAGTTTGCTGCGAAAATTTCATGTGATTTTTTATTTTAAAAAATTAATTTTAAGAGAGTATTTAGGAAGACACAACAAAATTTTTTAAATAATAAATGACAATAAAAAATTTGTATCAAAATTCTTAGAAAAACGAACAATAATATTTTTGTTTGAAAAATTAATTTAAAAATAATATTTAATAAGATTTTCAAAAATTTCAAAAGAGAAGCTGGCTGATTTTAAGGTCATTTTTTTGTTACTTTCGCACAATTTTCCAAAAAATTTTGGGAAAGTTCGAGTTCCAAAATAATAACTTTATTATTAGATTCCTGGAAAATTTTAAAATTATTTTTTTGAAACAAATTTTTTGAGAGCATATTTAAAAAGATTTCGAAACAAATTTTAATGTATAAATTAATGCTTCTAGCTTGAAATTGCTCCAAATGATATAATTTTGAAAATTTATCAATTTTTTCATTCATTCTTCAATTCACAGCATTGAAAATGATAGCGTGGATTTCTATTTTTTTTCAAATCTTTAAACTGTACAATGAATAAAAGTTAAAATTTAAAATTTTGCAGTTTTACGTATTTTAATTGAAAAAATTTCAATGAAGAAGTTTGAAAAGCTTCCATTTTATAACTTCAGAAGAAAAAGATTTTATCTTCAAGAGGGGAAAAATGTTCTTTTTCGAGATAGGATGACAAATATTGAGAACATTGCAATGACATAATTTTAAATATATGGTGACCAATCGGTTGCTATATATTTGAAAAAAACTTCAAATGTAAGGTTTTTGTTTTTTTACTAACTATTATTTATTATTGTCTTTTAATATTTTACCATTCCTTTAAAATCTAAACATATAACCTTCTTTATACTATCAGATTCTTGTAGTTTCAAGTTTTTGTTGTTGTAATTATTTGTAAATTCTTGTCGAGAAAATTCAATGACTTGGTCGAAAGTGGAACTACTTTATTAAAAATTCATTTTTTTCCATTCATGATTCATATGTTTAGCTAAAAAATATTTATTTTTCAAAATTTACCTATTTTCTTGACATTTTTTATTTTTTTATTTTTTTAACTGAAAATTTAACTATTCCATGCTTAGTTGAACAGCAATCTTCTCCAATTAAAAATTCAACTATTTGTCTGAAAATTTCCGTAATTTGTTGAAAATTTGTTTTTTTTTGTGGTATAATCCTAATCTTCTTGGTGCTTAATTCATTGTTTTGGTTAAAAATTCAACGGTTAGGTGAGAAATTCCTTAACAAATTAAAATATTTGGTTGGAAATTTATGCATTTTGTTAAAAATGATTATTTTTCAGTAGAAAATGAATATTTTTGGTAGAAAATAAATCTTTTTTTGTTTAAAATTGATTTCATTAGTTAGAAGATAGTTTTTTTTGTTAGAAATTAAGATTTTAAACTAAAAATTTAACCAAATTTTTGGTTGAAAATTTTTTTTTGATAGACATTTCACCTTTTTGGGGGAAAATCCATTTGTTTGGGTGAAAATCAATCTATTTCGTTGAAAATTCATTTTGTTTGGTTGAAAACGTATTTCTCGGATTGAAAATTAAACTATTCTATTTTTTGTAAGAAATTTGTCTTTTTTTATAGAAAATTAATCTTTTTGGTTGAAAATTCTACTAGTACGTTGAAAATTCAATTAAAAATTAAAATGATTGGTTGAAAACTCATTTAATTTGTTAAAAATTATTAGTGAGTTGTTTCTCATAAAAAATTAATTTTCTTAACATTTTTATAAATATTTCAATTCAGTGGAAGGTGGTCAGATTCTTTATTTTCAACATTTTTCTTATGACGAAAGGAAAGAATATTGTATTTTTAGTATTTTTTAGGGTTTCGTAGGCTGAAACTCTCATAGTTCCTGGTACTTTTTTCCTATTTAAAAATCCTTTAAAATCTCGTGAAATATTTTTAAGTTTCTTAAAATTCCTTAGAACTCTTTAAAAACTGTGAACATTTTTTAAATCACTTAAAACCTTCAAAATCCTATGAAAACTCCTTACAGTCCTTTACAATTTTGCTGATATCCCTCAAAATCTATGAAAATCTTTTTAAATCCTCGGAATATTGCAAAATCTTACGAGATTTTCTAAATCACTCAAATAAATCTCTCAATCCCATTGAAATTTATTCAAATTGAATCAGTCAGTAGGAATCCTTTTTGAATTTCTTAAAATATCTTAGAATGAAGTGAAGTCAGGTGAAATCTGTTGAAAGAAATTAAAAATTCATCGAAATCCTTTAGGATCCAGTGAAATTTCATAAAATTGTTTGAAATTAAATGAGCTTTCATGAAATTCCTAACAAGCTTTAAAAATCTGCTTGAATTCCGTAAAATTCCAAAAGATAAATTTTAACCAAGAAGATTAATTTTGTAAAGATGGAATAGAAACATTTTTAACCAAAGAGATGAATCTTCAACCAAAAAAATAAATTTTCAGTAAAGTAATCAAAATTTTAACAAAATAATTTGATTTTCAGCTAAATTGTAGAATTGTTTGATGAAACGAGATGAATCTTGAACCAAAAATAGTTGGATTTTCTTTTTGGATTCTACTATTTCCGTTCACATTCAAGCGAAAGAAAGAGAAAAAGGGAATTTTCTTGAAAACAGACTCATGTATTATTGATTATGATTTTATTCAGGAACTTGCATCGCAAAAATATTAAATGATTTACATGATTTACATTATTATTATATTATTATTATATATTCATTATAGATAGCCTAGTCTATTTAAGAACCTGTAAAAATTTTACTTTGCTAAGCTGGGTTTAAAATTATCATTTACTATATGAATTGAATCATATCCAGTGATTACGCGCGGCTGCATCCGACTTTATTAGAAGTACTCG
>CAKNYM010050987.1:152531-185350 GCA_932195095.1 Andricus curvator
TCAGAATCGAAAACGACAATATCGTTTAGAGATTTTATATTAAGGATGTTAGGTTGGGTTAGGCGATAGAAGCATATTACGTTTGTGTGCGTACAATAAGTTAAGAATGTGTCTCTCGTGTGTGTCCTCCGTCCGTCCTTGCTTCCTTCCTTCTAATATACAAAGTAGTTGTATGTAGATCGGAATTTTTTTTCGTGTTGGAAACTACGGCGCGGTGATGTAGAAATCACAGAACTCTGCCGTGTTTTTGATTTGAGAGGCGTTCTGTGAAATATCCAGTCTTCCACTGTGTTTTTAACGGACTTTAGTTTCGCAAATTTTGAAGCTTCCCGTTGCTAAAATTACTGCCCCATTTAAGAATTCTTCCTGCATTATATTTAATTCTCATAGAAAAAGTTCTGTATAATTTAAAATAACGTAGGTCTGTAATTATTACGGATTTTTTCTCATATCCGCCACATCGGAACTAATTCTGTAATTCCTCAAGTACAATTTTTTTCCGTGCAGACCCGAGCCAGACCGGTTCAAGTATTGCAACGCCACCTAGTTCCAATTCAGGGAACTTGCCTTGTTGTCAAATGAAATCTGTCATTGTTGATAAAATTCATGTTTATTATCTGAAATTAAGTGTATGATGCAATAAACAATATGCCAAAGCCTATAGATACACCACTCAAAATTGAAATTGATTCGAAAACTTATTATAAATTGTATATTTTTAAGATATTTTGAGTTAGCATTCAAGTTACACAAATAAAAAATTTTTTATAAATTTTTACCCAAGTTATTAATTATATGTTGGAAATTATGTAGATATTGATGCAGATTATGAAGAAGAAAGTGGAACGCAACCCGAAATGCAAATTCCAGGAATTTTAGAAGATCAAATTAACGTGTGTTTAGTTTTTGATATAATTGAGAGATAAAGTATAACATCTATAACTCTAAAAATGAAATTATAAATATTCAGGATTGTAAGTATCAGAAATTCAATTTTCTTCGACATAACCTCAAAATTTTATTTCATTCTTATTTTAATTTTACCGACGATTTTAGAGCTAAATTTAGAGTTGAATTTATTATTTTGAAAGAAAAATGGTCATAGTTAAGACATTCTTATCTTGTAGATTCAGTTTTATAGCAATAATTCAGATATTTGTATGTATACCATTAAGCCATTTCCCTTTCAGGGTAGGCGTGACACTACCCGATTCGAGTAGTGTTTCTAGGTTAGTTTCTTGTAGTAAATAACTACAAGTGTGGGCTCACCACACCCACGATGTGCCAACAGCACTCAGTTTTCTCGAATGGTCACCCATCCAAGTACTAACCGCGCCCAACGCTGCTTAACTTCAGTGATCTGACGAGAACTGGTTTTTTCAGCGTGGTATTAAATAGTATTAAATAGTTATTTTGATGATTTCGAAAATTTGAAGCGAAGTATCATTTTTTTCAATTCACGATTCAAAATTGTAAGCTCATAGTTTTAAAAATATTTCAATGGTTACATATTTTAAAGCGTTTCAATTGGAATTTTCCAAAAACTTGAAATTTCAATAGTTTTCGAAAATACCCCGTTTCAAATCAGAATTAAATTTCTTTTGAGAAATTCCCGGCTCCAATCCAGAATTTAAATTCTTTTGGAAATTTCCCGTTCTAGGTCAGATGCTGTTCATATTGAAAAATTCCCTGTTCCAATCCAGAATTATAATTCTTTTTGAAAATTACCCGTTTCAACTAAGAATTAAGTTTCTTTTGAAAAGTGCCCTGTTCCAATGCAGACTTTTAAGTTTTTTCGAAAATTTCCAATTCCAGCTCAAAATTGATTAAAATTTGCATATTTCCTGCTCCAACTGAGAATTTCTTTAAGTTTGAAAATACCGTTTCAACACAGAATTAGAATTCTTTTGAAAATGTCCAATTATAGCTCAAAATTGGTTGAAATTTAAATACTCCCTGTTCCAACTCAGAATTTATTCAAATTTGAAAATTCCGTTTCAACTCAGAATAAGAATTCTTTTTAAAAATTCCCCGTTCTAGTCTAGAATTTCAATTCTTTTCGCGAATTACCCGTTTCCAATAAAAATTAGAATTATTAAAAAAAATATCCTCTTCCAATTTTGAACTAAAAACTCAACCAAATTGTTGGTTGAAAATTTTTTGTTGGTAGACATTTCACCTTTTTGGTGGAAAATTGATTTGTTTGAGTGAAAATTAATCTATTCCGTTGAAAATTTATTTTGTTCGGTTGAAAACGTATTTCTCTGATTGAAAATTGAACTATTCTATTTTTTTTCATAAATTTGTCTTTTTTTATAGAAAATTAATCTTTTTGGTTGAAAATTCAACTAGTACGTTGAAAATTCAATTAAAAATTAAAACACTTGTTAGAAAAATAATTTAATTTGTTAAAAATTATTCTTTTTTGGTAGAAAATTAATCTTTTTGGCTGAAATTTCATTTCTTCAGTTGAAAGTTAGTTTTTTCTTACAAAAAATTAATTTTTTAAACATTTTTACGAATATAACAATTCAGTGGAAGGTGGTCAGATTCTTTATTTTCAACATTTTTCTTATGACGAAAGGAAAGAATATTGTATTTTTAGTATTTTTAAGGGTTTCGTAGGATGAAACTCTCATAGTTCGTGGTTCTTTTTTCTTACTTGGAAATTCTTTGAAATCCCGTGAAATATTCTAAAATTTCTCAAAATTCCTTAGAACTCTTTGAAAACTGTGGCAATTTTTGAAACCACTTAAAACCTTCAAAGTCCCATAAAAACTCCTTATAGTCCTTTAAAATTTTGCTTGTAGTAATTACGGTTTATTCACTTTTTTCTGGACTGGAAAAAGAAATTTTTTTACTTTTAACATTTTTATTGAGTTGCAAAGAAGAAAATTCGGGTGAATTGAAAAAAAAAGAATTTTGTATATTTTGAACATTTTATTTAATATTTTAATTCAGTTAAAGCACGGTAGATTCTTTATTTTCGACATTTTTCTTATTATGGAAGGAAAGAATTTTGTAATTACAATTTTTCTTATGAAATTGAAAAAATACACATTTTGGTATTTAGTTAATTTCTGAATTAAAAAAGGGACTTTCTGAAGTTTTACCATTTTAGTTAATATTTTCATTCAGCTTAAAATTCTTTAAAAGTCTCTGAAATATTTAAAAATCTCTTTGAACCTCTTCAAATCTTGAAACCTTGAAAACCCCATAAAAATTCATTACAATTCTTTAATATCCGCCAAATCCCTCAAAATTTCTAAAAATCCTGAAGGATCCTTCAAATATTTCAAATTCTTGTGAGATCTCTTGAAAGCCAAATAAAATTCATTGAAATATTTACACTATTTAACCAATAAAATGAATTTTTAACAGAGTAGTTGAAATTTCAACAACAAACAACAAACACTTCTAGTCTTTAAATCACCAAAGTTTTGAAAATTTTGTAAATTTTATAATATTTTTGAAATGTTATAAAATTTTGTAAATTTTATAATATTTTTGAAATGTTATAAATTTCTATATATTTTTAAATGTCTTGAAAATTCCTAAAATTTAAACAAAAATTAAAAATTTGTTTTGAATAAGAAATGAACTCTTAATTTCCTAAACTTTCCTGAATTCATGTTAAGGTAAGAGAAAAGTTTCCAGATTCTTCGATTTTTGGAATTTGGAAAATTTTTGAAAGTGAAATTATTGAGAATTTTTAAAGATTTACAAATTTTAAAATTTTGGAAAGTTTGATAATTTCTTAAACTTTGACAAATCTCCTAAATTCATATTAAAATAAAAATAAAGATTCAAAATCATGCGAAATTTCAGTATTTGTACCGAAATTTCGATATAAATAGCCAGATTTTTCCGGTACGTGTAGACTGGAGCCGCTTCCAATTTCTCAATTACCAAAATTTTAACAATATTAAAGATTTAACAATTTTCTAAATTAGAAGATTTTGAAATTTTTTGAAATGTCTCACAATTCTCAAAATTTTGAAAATTTTTAGTAAATAATAAATGTACGATGAATTTCCTAAACTTTCCTCAATTCGAAATTTCCAAAAATGTTCTAAATTCTTATTTAAATAAAAATAAATATTCCAAATCATGCATTTTTTATGAAAAATATCGTATGTGTCAGGGGGGTGCGGACTTTTTATGACTTTTCATAATTAAAAGTGTTTTTATGACGTCCAACATGAAAATTAACAAAATGTAAAATTCTGTAGTTTTCTGTAACACCTTGCAGATTTTTACAACAAAGTAAAAAAAATATTAATAAAAAATTATACAAATTTTTGGGTTGTAGAAATTTGTACTTTATTGTTAATTTTTTTACTATTCTCCAGAAAATACAAAAAATAGCTATTTGTATTCACCTGTATTTTTTTGTTGAATTTTGTACATTTTTGTACAAAAAAGTTCATGTTTCGAAAAAAATTACAGTTGTAGAAATGTTGTACTTTCTTGTGAAAATTCTTTCCACCAGGGAATCTTCTAAAATCTGCTAAAATCCCTTGACATTTCTAAATATCTATTAAAACTTTTTAAATATTTTCAAATCTGGGAAGATCTTTCGAAATCCTATCAAAATTCATAGAAATTTTTACAATCGTCTAACGGAAAAACTAATTTCTAGCAAAGTAGTTGAAATTTCAAGAAAATAATTTGATTTTTAGCCAAATAATAGAATTTTTGAACAAAACGAGATAACTTCTGAACAAAAGTATAAGTTCTATCACTTCAGTTCGCATTTGAGCGAGAAAACGAGGAAAATGAGAAGTTTCTTGAGATCAGACTAATGTTTGATTAATTAGGATTTTATTAATGAACTTGTATCGCAAAAATATTACATGATATAGATTATTATTAAATTATTGGTATATATAGCCTGGTCCATATAAGTCCCGTAGCACTACGGTCTAACCTATTGTACTATGACTTAATTTAAAAAGCCCGGTAAAACGGTAATATTATGTGAGAATTTTACTTTACTAATCTACGTTTATAATGAACTCTCTGAATTAAATCACATCCAGTGATTACGCGCGGCTGCATCCGACTTTATTAGAAGTACTCGCATTCGCCTGGGCATTTTGCCAGGGGAGAGGAAAACTGCAGAAAACCATCTTCCCGAGTACAGCTGATAAATACACGACTTAGGCCTACATCAAGTCTGTCCAGCGAGAAGAAATTAACTCAGCATCCAGATGGTGAAGTTAGACCACCTCTTCTTTCTGCTCACTTCAGAGAGCTTGGGTGCTGATTACTCTCGTAAATTATAATGGGAAGTAGAGAGTACAGGTGGAAAACTCACATTTGTAATTTGAGTTTTTTCGACGAAAATTCCTCGAATTTCACCTCACTGGACAGGTCTGGTGTACATCACAGACGGTCACCCATCCGAGTGTTAGCCACGCTCGAAATGACGCAACGTCCGCGAATCGCATGAGTCGAGATTCACTCCAAAGCTAAGGACCTGGGTTATGATATTGATGGTGGTAATTTTGATTTGGGTCAAAACGTTGAGGTGAGTGCGAGGGTGAGTAGTCAAAATTTATATATTGCCAAGGATCATCATCATCTGGGACAGGATCATGTACTATGGGATGATTTATCTGCGCCGGCGTTTGTGGAAACACGTTTTCATAAGGATTTACATGTTGGTAATGTTGACTTGGGCCAGCATTATGTTGATGTTGAAGATTTTGATTTACGTCAGAAGTTGAAGCTTGGTGAGCATGTTGCTCTGCGTTATATGCATTTGGGTCAGAATGTAGATGTGTCTGGAGAGTTATCGGTGTTTCTTGCTTTATATGAGGATTTAGATGTGCAAAGTCTTCACCCGGTCGAAACTGCCAATATGGGTCAAGCGCAGCTCCCACAACTTTGGTAACTCTCTTGACTTCTTTAAACACCAAAAAGTATACGCCACCACAATGAGCATGAGGGTATTCAAGACCATGGTCCAGTAGGTGTTGTTGATCTGGACGTTTATTTCGAAACCACGTAGGCTTTATATCGCAAACGCGTTTTGTCACAGGATCAAGCTTCACCGTAAAAATTGTGCCCTCATAAGTGATAAACCATGTCAATGTATCAGGATCAAGAAGTCTTGGATCATCTATAAAATAAAATAAGGGTTTGCGATTTCAAAAAGATCAAAAATCAATCTTTCCAAGATTTCAACAAATTTTTCAATCCAAATTGCTGAAGCTTTTAAGGTATAAGATGTGGCAACTTGAATTCGTAACCTCTAAACTTATTGAACAAACTTGAAATTATAGAAATCATATCTATGTTTCAAAAATTGGGTTGTTTCAAATTCCAAGTATTCGTAATTAACGGTACTAGCGCGAGTACTATCAATAATCACTGTTGACTTTGAAACGAAGTTTCTCTTTCAAAAGAGGAGGGAGAGACTTAAAAAAACTGATAAATAGCTTATATTTTATAAGATCTCCTATAATATATCGAGCGTTTCCACTTTGTTAGTATTTATAATTATATGGTGCTCATTTCACGAGCACTTTGCTTGCCGTTAGAAAATGTATTTGCTTCCTCATAGAGGAAGCATTAGTTATTTTTTTAAATAATAGACAAACCAAAGTCTTTATTTTTATCAATTTAAAAAACGAAAAATACGAAATTACAAAAAAATACAAAAGAAATTTTAAATACAAAAGATAATCAGACAAATCAAATTTTTGTATTCGAAATGATAATTCTTCGAGCTGGAAAAGGGAAGGGAAAAGTTCTGTCGCACCCTATCCCTTTTCCAGCTTTATGATTTCTTCACCAAAATTTTCAGAATCATTCTATTTGAAAATTTATGATCAAAAAGTCTTTTCTATTCTTGCATCAACTTTGAATTATGTTGATGAAAAAAATGTTACTATAAAAACCGATTTTCAAAATATATGAATATATTATATATATATGAATTACCATAACTTCCCTACTATTCAATAAAATATTATATATAAATAAAAATATATAAAATATTATATTATCAATATTATAGGTTAATCGATTTGTCTCGAACCAAGGATTTTGTTATATTCTTGCATCAACTTTGAATTATGCTGATGAAAAAAGTTTTACTATCAAAAAACCGATTTTTTAAATATTATTGAGTGCTAAAAAAAAATTCATCAAATATTTGTTGAAATCCTTCGGTCAGTTTCAATATATTACTGGTGGAGAAAGCCCTTCAAATTTCATCAATTTATCTGCAACCATTTTCAAGTTATCGTGTTCACAAAAAAATGTGACATCCACACACACATCCGGACAATTGCTTAGAACATTGTATTAGAAATTTTCGAATTGAGGAAGGTTTAATCAAATGAATTTAAAAATTTTGGAAAATGTTACCATTACAAAGCTTCCACTATGAGGAAGCAAAAAACTGATAAATAGCTTATAAGCATATTAGCAAGAATTTCTCGAATTTTGCACCTCGACTTCAACTCACGGCATGACCTAGTAAAGTTGTAGCAAAAGTCTACAATTTATAGAATGTAATGTTTGAAATCTTATCTTTAATTTAAGCTAATTTAACATGAATTTTTTGCCAAGCATCTAACCATCTAGCTTCAGTTGGCTGATGCAGCGAAGCTGACCGTCAGCGATGATTGCCGATTGGAAATTTGTTTGTCATATATTGGGAATCCGTGATGATTTTTCAAATTTTATTGACCTAAAGTAAAGATAAAGTTTCAAGGATTGCTTCCTAAAAATTTCAGATGTCTAAATTTATTTGTCATCGAATGATCGTGTTTCAAAGTCATTAATGATTTTTAGTATTGCTCGCGCTAGCCAGACTTTCCTACTCTTACTAGTAGGTCATGTCACAAGTTGAAGTCGAGGTGAAAAATTCAAAAAATTCTTGCATTTTTGTTTCGAACTCCTTACTTGGTATATTCTCTGCGGAAGATACAAAATATATCCATTAGGGGTACATAGAAGTTCATAATCTTATCAACGGTTATTTAATAAGGTTTCTTTCTCAATTTACGAACGAGAAATTACTTTGCAAAATCAGCAGTGATTTTCAATTATACTCGTACTAGTCGTACTGACCATTTTCCACAATAGTGTTATTCATTTAAATTATTTATATCATTCATATAGAGTAATAAATTATTCAATACTAGTTGCAAACTTAGCTCACAAAATTATCTTATTATTTTCTAGGTAGACTAAAAACTTATGCCATATTCATTTACCGGTTGGAAGACGCACGCCCGAAATATGTGGAAGCTTAGCTCCAACAAGTGTTCGTACTTCGTTATCATCTTCTTTTACATATACCACAATTTTGACGGTATGTCCCTCATGGTCATTGAAAACGGCATGGGTTATATAGTTGTAAGATACCGGATTGTGATTAGATGGAATACCTAGAAGAGCAGGACCTAGAACGGTTAAGCGGTCCAGTGTAACGTGATTGTTGAGTATACTTATTGTTATATCCACATTAATATGCCTGCCATAAACTTCGAAAGGCACTTTTGCGGGAATAGTTGTAGGGGCTGTATTGCTCGGAGGAGGACGATAAGAATTTAATTCTGTAAAAGAAAAAACGATTATTGTAATTTATAAAAGATTAGAGTGACCTAATTCCTATTTTTTTTCTATAAAACTCTATCACTTTCAACCCCATTTGAGATATTTATGATTTATTTTTTTCTCCCGCAAATATGGAAAGTTGATTTTCTGAATAAGCCCACACTTATATTTCTTGCAAATTTTTTCTGGAACGCTTTTTATATTAACAGAAACTATTTAAAAATATTGAAGAGAGTAAAAAAGGTAGGGGTTTCCAGAAAATATCTTTCATGGAAAACCCAACCTTTTTTATTCTTTCCAATATTTTAAAGAAGTTTATGCTAATATAAAAAAGACATCTTTTTAGTTTTATGCTGGCTAAACCATGTTTAAGGCAGTGAAGAACTTTTTTTTCTTAAAAACATAATCTTAAATTTTTTTCCTCGTAATTGATAAGATATAAAACAAAGGCACTGGAGGTATTTTTTGTACAAATTTTAGATGTGCAAACGTTTATAATATTTTTTCCTATATGTCATTGTTCAATAGAAAAATGAGAAATTTTGATTTTATGAAAAAAAAAAAATTCTCCGGACAACAGAAGTTTTTTATACCGCATGAAACTCACAGGATGTCTTCCTTATATAAGACAAATTTATTAAAAAGTTAAGTTATACAGACTTGAAGAAGAAAATTTTGGCATTTGAAAAAAGAACAAAGCACGAAAAAAAAATGTGTCCGCGAGAAAATATGTGTAAGATTAAAAGTATTAAAATTGAACGATTTCAAATGCAAGTATAATATATACACTATTTTAACTTATTATAATATATATATATATATATATATATATATATATATATATATATTCTAAGATAAAAAGGCTATAAGAAAATAATACGTTGTTTAAACAATTTATTTAAACATACATATAATAATCAGTATGACATTAGTATATTACGCACCTAGGGGAAAAGGTGCATCTCCCCCTTGGCGCATACGATATTTTTTATAAAAAATTGATGATTTAAGACATTTCTCGAAATACAGTCATGATTTCAGCCCATATTAGATTTTGAGTGAAGAAGCAGGAAATTTATGTTAAAATATTTTAAATTATGAAAAATTCAATGAAAGAATTCCCGGAAATTTTTGGTAATTTACGGTAATTTTAGAGGTGATTTGTGGTAACTTAACATAAATTGCGCAAAAATCAATTTGAACATGTATATAAAATTGCGGAAATTTATGGACATTTTTTGTCATTTATGGTAATTTTTCAGGTAAATATGGTAACTTACCATAAATTACCCAAAATTCATTTTTAAAACTTTCCCTAATTTCCGGAAAATGAAAATTTTCGGTTATTTATGGTAATTTTACCGGTAAATATGGTAACTTAACATAAATTACCAAAAATTTATTTTTGAAAATTTCCATGAATTTTCGGAAATTTATTCAAATTCTCGGTCATTTATGGTTATTTTACAGTTAAATATGGTTACTTACCATTAATTACCAAAAATTCATTTTTAAAAATTTCAATATTATTATACCATTAAGCCATTTCCCTTTCGGCGTAGGCGTGACTTGCTCGGTTGGAAAATAGTAGTGTGTATATGGGTATATAGGTATAGGGTAGGTAGGTATATAGGTATGAGGTAGATAGGTATATAAGTGTTAGGTATAGATATTTTAGATTGATCTGGAATTCTCGTGTCATTTATTTAAATGACACGTTTATTCCGCAACACTGATCCGACCCAGTTTGCTGATCAATCTCTCTAGCGATCACCCCAAGTGAAGAGCCTCACGAAATTGTTATGTATGGTTCTCCACTTGGGCCCATTAGTAATAAATTTCCGGAAATTTCTAATTTATGGTAAATTTAACGGTAAATACCCAAAATTCATTCTTAAAACTTTCCATAAATTTCCGGAAAATCAAAATTTTCGGTTATTTATGGTAATTTTACCGGTAAATATGGTAGCTTACCATAAATTACCAAAACTTCATTTTTTTAAATTTCAATAAATTTCGGGCCGATATTTCGGTACAAATAGCCAGATTTTGTGAATTTTATAAAATTTTCGAAATTTTATAAAAGTTTAATAAATAATTTTCCTAAATTTATATTAAAATGAAAATAAAGTTACAAAATCATGCATTTTTTATTTTAAAAATATATGCGCCAAGGGGGTGGGGACTTTTTACGACTCGTGTAAAATATTAAAAAATTTTGAAATTTCAAGTTTAAAGATTTTGAAAATAATTGAATGTTTAAAAATTCACAAAATCTGCCAAATTTCAAAAAATTTCTGATTTGGTAAAATCTGGAAAATTTCATAAAACTTTGAAAGTTTCAGTATATCAAACAAATTGTGAAAAAAAATTTTTAATTTTTGGTAAATAAAAATTGACCATCAATTTTTAAAAATTTTCAAATATTTTTTGGTTGCCAAATATTTTGACACTTGAAAAGCACTGCTTTAGCCCTGCTTTACGAGCATCGACAATAACAGAACTCATGGATTTATTATAAAAAAAACTATTACTACTCAGTTGCTTTTGATATTACAAAAAATTGGAATAAAATAAGTTTTATTTGTTATAGGTAATATTCAAAATTAATTTTTGTTATCTCTCACATTTCTTCATATTTATATGTCAATTAAATTTCTTCCACTTATTCCTTCCATATGGCGCTAAATATTGTTATATTGTGATATGTTGAATTTCAGCTTAACATTTTTAATTTTGACAATATCTGATACTTCATATATTTACATTTAGATTTATATATTATTATATTAGGCTCACTTACCCGGAAAATTAATCAAAATTGCGGTTGTGAAGAGTAAAGACCCAATTAGGGTCTTCATTTTTCCAGATGTTCTAGACAGTTGTCGTAATCGCTGATTCAGAAATCTGCAATATTTTCACTGTTATATGCACTTAACACTCTCGGATTACTCAAAAATATGGTGAGACGAAAAATCTCAAAACCTATCAAACTGGAGAACGTGGCAGTAATAGTACGTGGCAGAGGCAAAGAAATGTTTTCCAAGCTAGATCAATGAGAATTGGAAATGAAAACATATTATACACCTTCACGGAAACGAAATTTTTCTGACTTGCAGAATCATTTGTTTAAATTCTGATAACCGATTTGATGTGAAGGCTGCATAGAACCAAGAAAATTTCCTTGACAACGAATTTGGAAACTTTACATTGTCATAATGTGTCAAATAGATCTTTTATAAAAACTGTTTTTTTTTTAGTTAAGAATCTGAATTGCTGCACTACTAAGACAATTTTGCGAAATTATTTATTGCAATTGCCTGAAGTTTAAAACCAATGGTTCCTCAATTTATAAAAACAAAATTGTTATAAATGTAAGAAAATGGAATGTCCTTGTCGAAAGCTATGAAACTGTCCCAAGAAAATACAATCCTTTATTTTAGTTATGTTTTGTCATTGAGTGAGGTATTCCGCTGGTATCGACAGATAGCTTATATTATTTGTTTCCGTGTTGAAATCAGTTTTTTTCTTTACTAATAATATGTATATCAGCACTGAGAAAAATTGATTATATCCGGTAATAAAAAATATGTTACCGGATATAATCTTGGACTATTAACGATGGGATAGCGATCCACATTATTAGAACTACAATCTATAGATATTAAGAAATAGATATTACAGGATAATATCTTGGATTATTAAACTTTATAATCTGAGATAATATAATCTATAATCCAATATTTTGAAATTTAATATCCATATTAGAATCCTGGTCCATTAGATATCCTCAAATATATATAATAATTTTTGCAAACGTATTTATAAACCTATACCAAAATTTGATAGACGAGCTCGGAAGTAGAACTGAAAACAAATTTTAATTTTTTGAACACACAATAAGCCGGAAAGTGGCTATCATAAGACTACAAAAACGATATATAAACTTACCATTTTCAAAATCTAAATGACGTGTGATTTAGTACTAATAATCATTGTATAACTCAATTATTACGTGTTTCAATTCGAACGCATACATATGACACGCGCCACGATGCGACGTACCATCTGAGACCACACAGACGCCTGGATATTTTAAAATCTGAGATGTTACAATTTAATGCCTGCAGATTATAAGAATTTAACATCTAAAGATTATATTTGGTAACATCTTCATATATTAGAAAAATATAATAGATTATACGCGCTAATATACTTTTCTATAGTATTATTCTTTCATTCTATTATCCAGTTCGTATAATCCATTTTTCTCAGTGAGGGCCAGCAGAAAAAATTTTTTCTAGGTGAGGCCTTTCCTAATAATTGTTCCCAGGTGTACTCTGCTCAACAGTGTCTGATTACTTAACCTTGTGATAAGACAAAAGAGAACTTTGAAACTACTATATAACTGAGAATATAGCAGTTACATTACCTTGAAATCTGTTTTTTTTTTTACTACTAAGATATCCGGGTAAATGAAAAAAGATTTTCCTAGTTTAAAAGTTTTCTAGCAAATTGATACCATAGAAAAAATGGAAAATCCTAGGCGTGGAGTAGGGGAAACAACCCTACAATAGATAGGAAAAAATTCAAGAGCGTTCAACTGCATCAGTTCGCTAAAATTAAGAAAGATTTTCGTATCCAAATAAAGTTGACATAACCAGTTGGCTATTTCTGTAGAAAAAAAAAATATCAAAAAGTTAGTTAATGAGCGGTATTAAACATTTTAATTAGACCTTGACAAGGGTATGATTTTGATACCCTTTTTAACCTTTATACCATTTGGCCTCACTTATGGTGACAGAAGAAAGCTAAATTTCTACATACATTAATCCTAAAAATGATATCTTTTCCAAGTGCCTCCATCAAACAACTAAAAGTTCTATGCTTCTTCATTAATACAAATTAACACTATTTTTCAGATAATTATTCACGAAAGTAGAATTCCAAAAGTTTACGAAACAAAATAAAAAAAAAAACCACAGTGAAATTTTTCGCAAATTCTCGATCATCTATTATTGATTATCTTCTGTTGGAAAATGTAATGTCAAATAAGAAGTCCTCAAATATTTAGAAATAATAAAGAACGAACGCTTGGAATAATTCGGATAAAAAGTATGAACAAAGAGAAGACGAAATAGTTTTTTCAATTTAAACATTAATTTTTTACTCTCAGACATTAATTAATTATAATAGATCAAAGAAACAATATTACTATGATTGATTACGATATATCATGATTAGGATAGATTACTATAATACCCAGGATTTTTCCTCTAATATAACTATTTGATTGAATTTTTAAGATTTTTCCTCATTGTGAATAGCGACTGAAAAACCTTTTTTCCAAAATTTAACTATTTTGTTGACATTTTCTAAAGTTATTTTTTAACTGAAAATTTAACCGTTCCATGCTTGGTTGAACAGCAATCTTCTCCAATTAAAAATTCAACTATTTGTTTGAAAATTTCTGTAATTTGTTGAAACTCTGTCTTTTGTGGTATAATTCTAATTTTTTTGGTGATTAATTCACCGTTTTGGTTAAAAATTTAACGATTAGGTTGAAAATTCCTCGAAAAATAAAAATATTTGGCTGGAAATGTATGCATTTTGTTAAAAATTATTATTTTTCGGTAGGCAATTATTATTTTTCAGTAGGAAATGAATTTTTTTTAGTGAAAAATGAATCTTTTTTGTTTAAAATTAATTTTTTGAACTAAAAATTTAACCACATTCTTAGTTGAAATTTTTGTTTTGATAGACATTTCACCTTTTTGGTGGAAAATACATTTGTGCGTGAAAATTGATCTATTTCGTTAAAAATTTATTGTGTTTGGTTGAAAACAGATTTCTCTGATTGAAAACTTAGTTATTCTATTTTTTGTTGAAAACTTTTTTTTTAATTGAAAACTCATTCATTTTGTTAGTCTCTTTTTATAGAAAATTAATCCTTTTGGTTGAAAATTCAACTATTACGTTGAAAATTCAATTAAAAATAAAAATACTTGTTTGAAAATTCATTTATTTTGTTAAAAATTTTTCTTTTTTTTGTAGAAAATTAATATTTATGCTGAAGTTTTATTTCTTTAGTTAAAAGTTGTTTTTTTCTTATCAATGATTAATTTTTTAAACATTTTTATAAATATCTCAATTCAGTGGAAGGAAGTCAGATTCTTTATTTTCAACATTTTTCTTATGACGAAAGGAAAGAAAAAAGTAAAAAAAAAATAGTAAAAAAAGAAAAAAGTATTTTTAGCATTTTTTAGGGTTTCGTTTGCTTAACTCTCATAGTTCGTGGTACTTTTTTCTTACTTTAAAATTCTTTGAAATCCCGTGAAATATTCTTAAATTTCTTAAAATTCCTTAGAACTCTTTCAAAACTGTGAAAATCCTTGGAATCACTTAAAACCTTCAAAATCCCATGAGAATTCCTTATAATCCTTAAAAATTTTGCTGATATCCCTTAAAATCTCCGAAAATCTATTTAAATCCTTAAAATATTGCAAAATCTTACGAGATTTCTTAAATCCCTCAAATAAATCTCTCAATCCCATTCAAGTTTATTCAAATAATTACAGTCAGTAGGAATTTTGTTGAATCTCTTAAAATATCTTAGAATAAAGTAAATTCAGGTGAAATCTGTTGAAAGAATTGAAAATTCTTTTAATGCCTCAAAAGCCTTTATAATATTCGTAAGTTTTCATAAAATTTCAAAAAATTTAAAATTTTAGATTATTTCAATAAGAAATTTACCATCAATTTTCAAAAAATGTCTAAATTCATATTAAAATAAAAATACAATCACGAAATTGAAATTTGGAACATTTTTAAAATCCTTAAAATTGTTCTAAATTTCATAAAAATTCTAATCATTTTTAGTAAATAAGAAATTTACTGTACATTTTTAAAAATTTTAGGAATTCATGGTAAATTTATAAATTGCCAAAATTTAGTTTTATTTTAGGCTGTGTCTAGTCGTCCCCAAAAAATGGCGGAGTTAGAAAAGGGGATGGACTAGTCATCCCGAAAATTCGGCACGGCGAGACACTTCGTTTATTTTAATATAAAGTTTGAATATTTTGAACATTTGTGAAGGTTTGAAGATTCTCAAAATCTTCCAAATAAAAAAAAATCATAAAATTTTAAAATATTTTGTTGAATAAGAAATTTACCATAAACCAAAAAAATTCTAAATTTCTACTGAAATTAAAATAAGGCTTAAAAAATTTCCTGATTTTTCAAATTTGGTAAATGCTTGAAAGCTTGCAAATATTTAAAAATTTTAAACTCTTGCGAATTTGGAAAATTTTTAAAATCTTTGACATTTTTAAAAATTTTAATAATTTTCACTGAAAATTTAACTATTCTATTTTTAGTTGAAAATTTATCTGTTTTCGGTGAAAATTTAACTATTTGTTAAAAATCCGTTTTTTTTTGTAAAAGAGTACTCTCATTGGTTGAAATTTCATCTTTTTGGTTAAAAATTAATTTCTTTGGTTGAAAATTCATTTGTCGAAAATTCGTTTGTTTTTTGTTTGCAAATTTATTTTACGAACTGAAAATGATCCTACCTTATTTTTGGTAGAAAATTCATCTTTTTAGTTTGAAATTCATGTATTTGGTTAAAAATTAAATTGTTTTTAGTTGAAGATTCATCATTTTAGTTGAAAATTCACTTGTACTATATCATTTTTTGTGGAAAATTTTTTTTTTGATAGAAATGTAATCTTTCTCGTAAAAAAATTATCTGTTTAGTACAAAATTAAACTATTCTATTTTTTGTTAAGAATTCATTTCTTTCATTGAAAAACAATTTTGAGTTGAAAATTCGTTTTTTTTTGTTGATAGAAAATTCATCTTTGGGATTGAAATATCCACTATTTGGACAAAATTTCATATTTTTGGTTGAAAATTCATCATTTTCATTAAAAATAATTTCTTCGGTTGAAAATTCCTTTCTTTTTAGTTGAAAATTAATTTTTTAACTGAAGATAAAGCTATTTCATTTTTGCTTGAAGTTTTATATTTTTAGTTGATAAATAAATAACGTTGCTGAAAACTCGTTTTGTTTAAATTTACTTTTCTAACTGCAAATTGAAATATTATATTTTTGGTTTGTAAATTTATCTTTTTTAGTTTAAAATTGAATTATTTTGTTGAGAATTCATTTTTATAATTTCACAGTGTGACCGTCTTATTGTATCAATAAAGTCAACAATGTCACACCATTGCGTCGTTTTATTAAACTTTTATATTTTTCATGTTTTACATTTTTACTACCTTTTTTTAATTATTATGAATAGTCCTAGTAAATTTATTTATTTTCTTCAAGCAATTAGTTTGATGGAATTCTAAATAATTTTTGATAAATAAGCAATTTAATACTAATTTCCAGAAATTTGGATAATTCATGGTAAATTTCTAAATTGCCAAAAAATCTGAAAATTGTAAAGCACTACTTCAGCCCTGATTTAGAGGCATCGAAAAGGACTGAAATCATGGATTAATCATTAAAAAAACTTTTACCACTTGGTTGCTTTCAATATTCTTAAAAGAAATCTTAATTAAAATGTTTTTTAATTTGCTTTAATTCTCAAAATCATTTTTTGTATCTCTCACATTTATTCCTTTATATATCTCGATCAAATTTCTTCCAGTTATATTGAAATTTTACTTTGCGATTGCCTAAAGTTTGAAACCAATGGTTCCTTAATTTATAGAAACAAAATTTTCATGAATTTAAGAAAATGGAATTTCCAACCAAACCGTTGCATTTTTAACCAAAAATGATGACATTTCTACCAAAGTATTTCAGTTTTCAACCCGCAAAGACGAATTTTCAACAAAATAGTTCAATGTGCAACGAAGGAGATGTCTTTTCAACGAAAATGATCAATTTTTAACAAACAAAAAAAAACTGGGCTCGGACAATAGTTCAACATTCAACCAAGTAGTTGAATTTTCAATATCAAAGTTGAATTTCTAACCAAGAAAATTAATTTACTACCAAAAAAGAGGAATCATACTTTGGTATCACATGTCGTTCTTGAAACTCCTTATAAATCCTGTGAATTATTTTTCAATCTCTAAATCCCTTACAACCCTCTAGAAACCGTGAAAATCCTTCAAATCACTTGAAACCATAAAAATCTCATGGAAATTCCTTAGAATCCTCTAAAATCTGCTGTAATCCCTTTAAATTTTTGAACGTCTTTTAAAATTCACGAAATATTTCAAAATCTTAAGAGATTTATTAAATCCCTTAAATAAATCTCTCAATAGCATTAAGATTCATAAAAATATTTACAATCAGTAGGAATTCTTTCAAATCTCTAGAAATACCTTAGAATATAGTAAAGTTCAATAAAATCTGTTAAAAGAAAGTAAACATCCTTGTTATCACTTGAAATCCTTTATAATATTCGTAAATCCTCTAAAATTTCGTCAAATCTGGTGAATTCCTCTAAATTCCGAGGTACTTTGGAATATAATTAATTAAATACTTTGGAATCTCAAAATTCGTTATAATCTCTGATAATCGTACTTAATTTCTCAAAATTCCCCTGAATACATCGAAATCCTTTGAAATCCAGTGAAATTTCATGAAATTACTTCAGATTTAAAATTGGAATGGATACATCTTTGACTAAAGAGATGAATCTTCAACCAAACAAATATATTTTTAGTAAAGTAATAGAAATTTCAACAAAATAATTTGATTTTCAGCTGACTTGTAGAATTTTTAGATAAAACGAGATAAACTCTGAACCAAAAATAGTGGGCTTCTCTTATTAGATTCTATTACTTCAGTTCAAATTCGTGCGAGAAAACGAGAAAAAGGGAATTTTCTTGAAAACAGAGTTATGTTTGATTAATTGCGATTTTATTTAGGAACTTGTATCACCAAAATATTACATGACTTACATTATTATTATATTAATATTATTATAGATAGCCTAGTCTATTCAAGCACCTTTGAAAACATTACTAAGGTGGTATTAATATGAATGATTATTATATATGAATGATTACTAAGGTGGGTTTGTAATTACTATATGAATTAAATCACATCTAGTGATAACGCGCGGTTGCATCCGACTTTATTAGAAGTACTCGCATTCGCCTGGACATTTTTCCAGGGGAGAGGAAAACTGCAGAAAACCATCTTCCCAAGTACAGCTGATAAATACGCAACTTAGGCGTACATCAGGCCTGTCCAGAGAGGTGAAATTAACTTAAAGTCTAGATGGTGAACATAGACGACCACTTCTCTCTGCTCACTTCAGAGAGCTTGGGTGCTGATTACTTTCGTAAAGTATAATGGGAAGTAGAGAGTGCAGCTGGAAAACTCACATTTGTAATTTGAGCTGTTTCGACGAAAATTCCTCGAATTTCGCCTCACTGGACAGGTCTGGCGTACATCACAGACGGTCACTCATCCGAGTGTTAGTCACGCTCGAAATGAATTATTGTCCGCGAATCGCCCAAGTCGAGATTCACTGCAAAGCTAAGGACTTGGGTGATGATTTTGATGGTCGTGATTTTCATTTAGGTGAAAATGTTGAGGTAAGTTCAAGGGTGAGTAGAGGTTTTGATGTGCGTAATGGTGATTTGGATCAAAATGCTGTTGATGGTCAGCAGTTTGATGTGGGCTAAGATCAAAGCCAAGATCTAGTTGTCCCCAAGGATCATCATGATGTGGGACAGGATCATGTAATATGGGATGATTCGTCTCCGGCTGCATGTGTGGAAATATGTATTCATGAGGATCTACATGTCCTAACTCTTGACCCGGTCGATGCTTCCAAAATGGATCAAGTGCAGCTCCCTCAATTACGTTGTGTTTGTCTACAAACTGCAAAATGTATACGTTGTTAAGATGAATGAAGGGGTATTGATGCCAATTGTTAATCATCACTTCATAATTTGGACGTTTGTTTGGATGACCCCAAAGGATGACATCGATATTGGCATTTGATAGAGGGTCAACCTCCACTAAATAGTCTGTGCCGCCATAAGTGATAAAATAGTATGCGAGGGTAGGATTGAAACCTCTTGGATCACCTTGAAAATAAATTAAACGTGTGCGATTTTAGAAAGGTTTAAAATTAATCTTTGGAAGCTTTTAACCAATTCTTCAATCCAAATTTGTAAAGCTTGAACAAACTTGAAATTATAGAAAGCATAGCTAAGTTTCGAAAATTAGATGGTTTTCTGTTCCGAGCATTCGTAATTGAAGGTACTAGCGCGAGTAAATTAGCAATCACTGTTGACTTGGAAACGAGATCTCTAATAGAGATAATTCTGGAATTTTGAAGAGAATATACCACGCAAGAAGTTTGAAAAAAGTGCAAGAAATTCGCGAATTTTGCATCTTTACTTCAACTGACGGCATGGCCTAGGGAAGTTGTAGCAAAAATCTGAAATTGGACACAGATACACATGAAAATTTATTGTCATATATTGGGAACCTGTAAAGATTTTTCAAACTGCATCTGCTCGAAGTAAAGCTCATCTTTTAAAGATTGCTTCCTCTGAAATTTAGATGTCTAAATTCATTTGTGATCGAATTATCGTGGTTCAAAATTATTATTGACTTTTAATATTGCTCTGGCTTGCCACAATGACTTTCCGAGTTCATGTCAGGAGTTGAATTAGAGGTAAAAACATCGAGAAATTCTTGCATTTTTGATTGAAACTTCCTATTTGAATATTCTCTGCAAAATGTAAAAACATTTTTAAAAAATGTGTCTCGATCCTTTTTTGAATGATTAATCACGTTTCAAAATCAGCAGTGATTTTTAATTGTACCCGCCCTAGTCGTACCGACAATTTCCCAAAGTAGGGTTGTTTATTCCATTTATTTCAATTATTTATGTAGAGTAATAAATCATTCCATACTAGGTGCAAAGTTTGCTCCCAAAATTATTCCATTAGGTTCTAGCTAGACCGAAAACTTGTGCCATATTCATTTACCTCTGTCGTAACGTTCGTACCCGGTTGGTGGAAGCTTAGCTCCCAAAAGTCTTTGTCTTTTTTCAGCATCTTCTTCTACATATATCACGAATTCTATGACACTATTTCCAACCCTTTTCGAATCGGCTTGGGTCATAAAGTTGAAGTTTTTTTTAGTACTTAGAGTTGGAATTTTAAGTGGGCTCTTTATAACTCTACAATCAACCCCTATGTATTTGTCGACAACCCACGCTAGATCAATCTCAATGTCTCTCTCATGAAGGGTTACATGTACGTGTTTGGTAATTCTGTAGTTGTGGGGATTAGTTTGCACATTATCTCCTTCTTCCAAATCAACATGCCTGTTAAACCGACGTCGTTTGGCAGGCTGCGAGGAAGATCTCAATTCTGTAAAAAAAAAATTGTCTTTCAAAAAAGATTACAGAAACCAAATCTCTAATTTTTTCTATAAACCTCTATCACTTTTGACCCAATTGAGATGTTTGAGAATAATTTCCAGATTCTGATAGCGTTTATCGCCTTTTTTTTAAATCCACACGAAAAATTTTAAAATATTTTAAAGTAACAAGATGACTTTTTGATAATATTGGAAAGAATAAACAAGGTGGGGTTTTCCAGAAAATATGTTTTCGAAATTTGAAGAAGAAAATATATAATATTTTCTGGAAGACCCGACCTCTTTTATTCTTTCCAATATTTAAAAAAAGTTTCTGCTAATACAAAAAGGCTTCCTATCAGTTTTATGCGGGCTAAATCATTTTGAAGGCAGTGAGCAGATTTTTTCCTACAAATTTAATTTTCAAATTTTTTGTCATAAATGATGAAAGATAAAAGATAGCAGCTAAGGGTATTTTCGATACAACTTTTTTTAAGTTGCAAATTTTCATCTTAACATTTTTTCGTATATGTCATTGTTTGTGAGAAAAAAAAAAAAGATTTTATGAAAAAAAATTCTCCTGGCAACACAAGTTATTGAGAGGGCATACAATTCACAGGATGTCTTCCTTACAGAAACAATTTTGGGGTTTTTCTTCAAAATTAATTTAAAAAAACAACATATTTTGTCCCCAAGAGATTCTGCCAAATTTTTTTAGAGTCCACAAATTGAAAATAATAGCTTTTGAGATTCACTAATATTAAACGAAAAGCTTTTTAGGACATCAAAAAGTCTGAAAATTTGTTCTGAAAAATATGGTATGTTCCAAGGGGGTGAGGACTTTTTATGGCTTGTGCATTTTTTAGTACTCGTCTGTTCACATGGATCTTGAAAATGTTTTTGAAATTTTTCAAATTTTATACTA
The DNA here is from genome assembly GCA_932195095.1 of Andricus curvator. NCBI lineage: Eukaryota > Metazoa > Arthropoda > Insecta > Hymenoptera > Cynipidae > Andricus > Andricus curvator. The sequence continues at coordinate 174,386 of CAKNYM010050987.1, forward strand.
GTTTTTGAATCATTCTTTTACTTTAATTTATTATTATTATTAATTCAATTCATTCTTTTAAAAATTTTATAAAATTTCAAAATTTGTTGGTTAATAAGAAAACTAATTTTCTAAAATTTTCTAAATTCGTTGTAAAAAAAAATAAAGTTTCCAAAATTTAAATTTGAAAAATTTTCGAATGTTTGAAAATTTCTTAAATCTTTGAAATTGTTCGAGATGTTATAAAATTAAAAAAATTCAGATAATTTTTGGTAAATAGTATATTTACGATGAATTTCCAAACATGTTGGTAATTCATGGTACATTTCTAAATTGCCAAATTTTACTTTTATTTTAAAAAGATGTTAAGAAATTTTTGAACTTTCAAAGTGTTTCGTGAATTCTAAATTGCCAAAAAAACAACAATTTTTTAAAAAATTTTTAATTTTTTAATATTTTCAAAAGTTTGAAGAATTTGATAATTTTTAAATGTTTGAAAATTCTCAAAATCTTCCAAAATTCAAAAAATGTCTAATTGGGTGATGGTTCAAAAATTTCATAAAATTAAAAAATTTACATATAATTTCAAAAATTTCAGTGTATTTAAAGAATTGCAGAAAAATAAAAAAATTTATTTAAATAAGAAATTTACCATGAATTTTCGAAAAAATTTCTAAATTCATATTAAACTAAAAATAAAATTTACAATCTAGGAAATTTTCTGTAAGTGAGAATTAAATTTTTTTTTTTAAATTGCCCCAAATTTTAAAGGATTTTACAAATTTCAAACAATTTGTGGCGAATAAGAAATTCACCATGAATGTTCACAAATTTGCGTAATTTATGGTAAATTTCTAAATTTCCAAATTTTACTTTTATTTTAATATGAAGTTAAGAAATTTTTGAAATTTAAAAATGTTTTGTAATTTGTAAATTGCCAAAAATTTGAACAATTTTTTTAAGCTTTATAATATTTTTTAAATGTTGGAAAGTTTGAAAAGTTTTTTCAAATATTTGAAATTTCAAAAGTTTGAAGATTTTGAAAATTTTGGAATATTTAAAAATTCCCATAATTTTCCAAATTTCAAAAAATTTATAATTTGGTAAAATTTCAGAAATGTCATATAATTTGACAAATTTTATAAAATTTCAAAAATTTCAGAAAATTTTATTCTAATATGAAATTTACCATCAACTTTCAAAAATTTTGGTAATTCATGGTAAATTCCTAAATTGCCAAACTGCTATAAAATTGTGGAAATTTTTTTTTTCCAAATTCAAAACTTTGAAGATTTTTAATATTTGTGAATGTTTGAAGATTTGAAAGATTAAAAAAAATTCATAAAATTTTGAAAATTCAAGAAAATTTTAAAATATTTTGTTAAATAAGAAATTTACCATAAATTGCAAAAAATCTAAATTTCTATTAAAATTAAAATAATGTTTGCAAAATTCCCTGATTTTTGGGATATGGAATATTTTTAAAAGCTTGCAGATATTGAAAATTTTTAAATGCTCGCAGTTTGGAAAATTTTTTAGGTCTTTAAAATTTGTAAAATCTTTAAAATTGTACAAAATGTTGTAGAATGTCAAACCATGTAATATGAAGTTTGAAAATATTTCAAATATTTTTAAAGTGTTATACAATTGTAACGATATAAAAAAAAATTTAATTTCAAAAGTTTGAATATTTTTAGCATTTTTGAATGTTTGAAGATTCTCAAAATCATTCAAATTTCAAAAATTTCAGAAAATTTTAAAAATTAAATATAAGAATAATACATATATAAAATAAAAATTGAAAAAAAATAATAAAAGTTTAATAAGAAATTCACCATGAATTAATTTTTCCTTAAATCTCTATTAAAATTAAAACGAAGTTTCCGAAATTTCCTTAATTTTTATGTTTGGAAAATTTTTGTGAGTTTGAAAATATTTACAATTTGTAAACTCTCGCAAATTTTGAATCTCAAAAGTTTGTAAAATCTTTGAAATTGTGCAAAATTTTATAAAATTTGTAAACATTCTAATTATTTAAGGTAAACTTCTAAATTTTCAAACATTTGAAAAATTTAAAAGCACTACTTTGGCCCTGCTTTGCAGGCATCAGAAAGGACTGAAATCATGGATTTATTATAAAATAATGCGCAAAATATTGTAATATTGTGATATGTTGAATTTTATCTTAACATTTTTAATATTGATAGTACGTGATACTTGATATATTTACATTACAATTTATATAATATTATATTAGGCTCACTTACCCGGAAAATTAATAAAAATTGCAGTTGCGAAGAGTAAAGACCCAATTAGGATCTTCATTTTTCCAGTTGTAGGCAGCAAGCGATCGTTAATAAATTTGAAATATTTTCCCTGCCATATATACTAAACAGTATCCGGGTGACTCAACCTTATGATAAGATGCAAAACCTTCAAAACTATTAGAATTGAGAATGTGGCAGTAATTTGAGGTCGCAGAGGCAATGCAATATCTTCAAATACCAGTTCAATCAGAGTAGCAAATAAAAAACATTTTACACAACTTCACAGGAAAGAAATTCGACTGACTTAGAGAATTATTTGTTTGAATTATGATGACCGAATATCCCCCTGACAACGAATTTGGAAAATTCACATTCTTAAAATGTGCTAATTAAATGTTTTATAAAAAATGTTTCGTTTCTTGAGCAATCTGAATTGCTGCAGTACTATGCTAGCTTTTGACAATTATTTATCGCGACTACCTGAAGTTTAACACTAATGGAACAAATTTTACCCAGGTTCAGAGTTTTCTGATGATTGAATACCAAAGAAAAAATTAAAAATCCTAGGTGTGGAGTAGGAGAAACCACCCTACAGTAGATAGGGAAAAAATTAAGAGCGTCCATCTGTTTCAGTTTGCAGAAATTAGGAAAGATTTTGGTATTCAAGTAAAGTTTACATATTCAATTGCTTTTTTCTATAGAAAAAAATATCAGGAAGTCGAGGATTGGACACTTTCTTTATTATTCATTTATTTATTACTACTTATTTAATTGAACATCTCTATCCATCAATAGATCATGGTTTCTGGTATTGCTCCTGGATATGAAAGAATATTCAATTCTAAACTATTTTTATTTTACGAAGTATTAGAAAAGCTTTAATTTTTTACATTTTTTTCATCTCTGATATTCAATGATATTGGTGCAACCGTGCGAGGTGTGTAACCTTCGAATTATTTACCCGAACTTATGATGACAGAAGAACGCTCCAGTTCTACGAGTAGATACCTCAATCTTGAAATTAATATCTTTTGCTATTGATTCAAGAAAACAACAAAAATGTCTGGGCTTCTGAATAACTACGCATTTATACTTTCGTTTAGATTATTATTTACAAAAATTGGAATTTAGAAACTTCACAAATCAAACTAAATAAAGAAACAGAACCAATGTCAATTTTGGGAATGAAGTTTTTCACAAATTCTCGATTATCTACTGTTGAATTTCACGTTTATTCTGCGCTTTTTTGCGTGTCTAAGCTTCAATAATGAATCAAGAATAATTAAAAATATTGAAATATCAGACTTCATAGGCCAAAATGCAATCAAAACCGGGGAATAATAGGGAAAAAATTCTCTCAAATCAACCAGAAGACAAGAAGACAACAAAAAGACGAACTTTTAACCAAATATTCAATTTTTAACAACTTTTTTAGAAGACAGTAGAATTTTCAACAAAAAAACTTAATTTTTCACCAAAAAAGATGACATGTCTATCATAACACATGCATTTTATATCGAATAGAATGAACCAACAAAAATGAACCAACAAAATATTCAAGTTACTATTTTTATGCTTTAAGCTATGCTTTAAGCAAATCTTTGTACCAAGGTGAGTTACCGTTAATAAAGAAAATCAAACTAAATCAAATCAAACTTTTAATAAAAAAGTGAAATTTTCGACAACAGAAAATGACTTTATCAAATAGATCAATTTTCAACAAAATAATTAAGTTCTTAAAGAAATAGTTGAATTATTCAAAGACGCCTTCTGGGACACTTTGAATGATAAAATAAGTACTTGCGATCAAGGTGAAAGAATAATTCTGCTAGGAGATATGAACAGATGGGTCGGCGTCCAACGTCAGGATACAGATACAGAAAGGGTGCTAGGTAATTTTGAGGACCCAACAAGAAAAAATTATAACGGGGAAAAATCAGTTAGCTTATGCTTAGAAAATATTGTATCATTTAAAGTGTCCCAGAAGGCGTCTTTAACTTCTCGCGGCTCACTGTCAACTGGGGCGTAGCACGCTATGATAAATAATCTTCTGATTCCTACCTTCATTCTAACCCACAGCATTCTGAGCGATACATATCCTTGATCTTTGAGATGCTGTCTTGCTTTTTCATTCATAATCATACCGACCCCTTGACTACCATGTGATTCACTATCTTTTCCTGACCATATTTTGAAACCGCTTTTCAACACCTCATTTTCTATGTTTCTACTTTCGCAACCCTTTTTTTTCGTCTCAGGTACACATAAAATATCTAGTTTCCTTGCATGCATAGTTTCTCGTAGTTCTTTTACCTTAATATCATTCACTCCTCTAGCATTCCAAACACCCATTCTCCATTCATCGCCTGAAACTCGAACTTTACGTTTACCGTATGTATGCATTTCGTCAATCAAAGTTTCAGTCCATTCCGAGGTTACTTTATTGTGGAGAGTTTATTTATAACGTCAGTCACACTAAAACTTCTCTTACCGAGAGTCTCAATTGATTGGTGATTCATGCTGAGAAGGTTACCAGCATCTCTTAAAATCCGTTAAAATGGCTTAAAATTCTTTGAGAGTCTCTAAAATATTTTAAAATCTCTTTAAATCCCGTAGGACCTTTGAAAAACTGTGAAAATCCTTAACATCAATCAAAACCTTGAAAATCCCATGAAAATTCTTCAAAATCCGCTGAAATCACTTAAAATTTTTGAATATCTTTTAAAATCCTCGAAATATTTCAAAATATGACGAGATTTCTCAAATCCCTTAATCCCATTAACGTTCAATCCATTGATTAATACATTAATCCCATTTATATTCAAAGGTAGAAAAACTCAATAATATATTAATTTCAAAATTCGATGTTGGAGCCCCAGCATATGATTTTCAGGTGAGAAAAAAACTCATCCGTGTATATCGGAAGAGATTAAAAGTCTCAGAAGGGGAAGAGACAGAAAGTATTCTCAAGCTAGGAGGACTAATGACCAGGCACGATGGAAGGAATTCTGTGTTCTTAGGAATCTGGTTAAAACTAAGATAAGGGTCTCTAAAAATAAATTTAACTATAATGCAATTGTTTACAAGAATAGGGATGAAAATATCTGGAAAATTCTTTGGCGGCTTGGAATTATTCCCTCTCAGAGTCAAACCTTTGATCAGAACTAGCCGGTAAATGACTTTATGAAACGTTTGTTGATTCCATTACCAGTTGATACTACTCTCTTATCCAGTGAATTACCTCCCTTTGATGATGCTAACTTTTACTTCTCTTATATCTGCTTCCAGTAATTGCCAAGATAGCCTCAGGGGCTATCGGTATTGATTGTATCTCGATTAAAATGGGTAAACTTCCTCTCCGTGTGGTACTTCCTGTTCTAATTCATATTTACAATTATTCTCTACATCTTGGGATTTTCCCCAATATTTGGAAACAAGCACTGATTCGCCCTGTTCCTAAAATCACTAATCCTTCAACTCTAACAAATTTTGGTCCTATCTCTATCCTCAGTGCATTAGCCAAGCCTCTTAAGAAATTAGTGGACAGCCAGCTAACTGAATATTTGGATAAACATAACCTGCTTGATCCTTTCCAATTTGGCTTCCAGATGAAGCACAGTACCATCACTGCTTCCCTGAAATTTAGTCCTGATTTAAAAGCTGCAATAGATAAAAATGAAGTAACGATTGTTGTATTTTTTTATCTTTCCAAAGCGTTCGAGTTGGTAAACCAATACCTTTCAGTCGAAAAATTAAAAAACCTTAATATCTCTAACAGTGCCATTGATTGGTTCAAGTCTTACTTAAGTAATCGCTTACAATGTGTAGCAAACAGTGATGGTCTTTGCTCTGACTGGAATGAGGTGATGATTGGGGTTCCCCAGGAGTCAATACTTGGCCCCAAAATGTTTAATGTGTTCACGTGCGAGTTTTCAGCTGTCTGACGCTACTGTAAATATCACCTTTATGCTGATGATAGCAAAATATATCTTTCTGGGCCTCTTGGTATCCTAAGGGACCTACTCAAGCATGGATCAAGAATAGGCCAAAACGGTTAAAGATTGTTCAAGGATGGGACATGTATGGATCATTTGGGTGGCTCAAGCATTGCTTGTGGCCACGACCCATGTTAATCTTTTAATGATTAGTTTAACATTAAATTCGATGGTTTCCATAGTTAATCTTGCATGAAAACAACAATAGGGAGTTCCACTATGACTAAAACCTTACTCATTCTTTCTTTTTATCATTTCACATACATTTACCTAGTTTCAAGCGCTTGTTCGAACCTAAATTCATAATTCGCTCCAAACGTCAAAATTGTACGCATTGAGAAAGGGAATCGCTTGATTTGAAATTGGAAACCTATATTATGCTGGTCTCGTTCTAAGAAAAGAATGGAACAAGCCTGGATTAAAATTGCAAAGATTTTTCTGGCTTCGGCAACGCTAAATCCTGTCAAATAATAAGAAGGTACAAAGCTGGAGTTAAAATTATAAACCTATATACATCTTTACCCTTCTGGTGCTAATCCAAAGAAGAGAGTGGGACAATTCTGGATTGAAATTGCAAATGTTTTTCTCCCTTCGAAAACGCGAATTCAAGTCAAACAATGGAAAGAGGAAATGTTCGAATTGGAATTGCAAACCTATATACATCTTCACCCTGCATGTGCCATTCTAATGAAAAAAATGGGACAAGCCTGGATCAGAATCAGAAAACATTTCCTAGCTTCGGTAACGCTAGTTTAAGTCAAGTATTGAGAAACGGAACAGCTTGACTTGAAAGTGGAAACCTATATTCATATTCACTCTACTGGTAGCATCATAACACAAATAATAGGACAAATCTGATCAAAATTACAAAGCTTTTTCTAGCTTTCGCAACGCTAAATCATGTCAAATAATAAGAAGGGGAAAAACTCAAGTTATAATTGAAAATCTATATTTATCTTTACCCTGCTGGAGCTATGCTGAGCAGAAGAATGGGACATGTGGGGACATATGAGGATGCCGAAGAGGATGATTTCGACGATGATAATAGCGATTATGAGTCAGATGACGGTAAAGATTAAAAGCAGCACCGCTGTTGACTATACAGTGGAAGGGGGCATAGATCCTTTAAAAAGATCACGTATATAAAAAACGTTTTATTTTTTTAACGACAGACAATGCACTGTTATTCATCACAAGAAACTAAGACTTAAGGAAGGAACAAAAGCGACTTTCATGAAAAATTGCAAATCATCTTTACCGAAGTTAGAAACAACTTTGCAATTTTGATCCAGGCTTGTCACATTCTTTTCCTTGGAATGACACCAGCAGGGTCAAAATGAATATAGGTTTCCTATTTTAACTCCGGCTTCTTCTCTTCTCATTATTTAACGTGAATAAAAACTACCGAAGCTAGAAACAGCTTTCCAATTTTGATCAAGGCTTGTCCCATTCTATTCCTCAGAATAGCATCTAGAAATTGAACTTTGGGCTGTAAAATATTATTTGAATAGGAAATATAAATTTGAACAAATTTCAATACATTTTTGAAACTTACATTCTAGGTGATGCGTACTGTTTTGACATTCGGAACCAGTCATGAATTTTGGTTGGGAAAAGCGTTTAAAACTAAGTTAATTCATGTGAAATGATAAAAAGAGAATTAGTAAGGTTTTAGTCAAAGCGGAACTCCCTATTGTTGTTTTGATGTAAGATTAACTCGGGAAACCATAGAATTCAGTGTCTGACTAATCATTTGGGTTTAGCAATGGGTCGTGGCCACAAGCAATGCTTAAGCCACGCAAACCATCTATAGATGTCCCATCCTTGAACAATCTTTACCCATTTTTGACATATTTTTGACCTATGCTTGAGCACAACAAACATATGCTTTGCTAGTTGGATCCTCCATTCATAATCCATCTAAAGTCCTGGATTCCCTCCCACTTTTGTGCTTGAACGTTCTTGCTATTGACTTCTCTGATTCTGTCAATGATCCTGGTTTGACATTCAACAGGAATCTTTCTTGGAAAGAGTATGTTGAACTAATATCACGCAAAACCTTCAGAACTTTACATCAGCTTAGTCGGAGTGGGGACTCTTTGCCTACAGCTACACGAATCCACATTGTAAAAGCCTTGATTCTCCCTTATTTTGATTTTGGGTGAGTGGTATATGATGGAATCTCTGATGAACTTCATTGCAAACTTGAACCTGCTGTCAATGCCTGCATCTGTTTTATTTATAACTTGTCCAAATTCGATCATATTTCTGAGTATAGGCAAAGAGCTGGCTAAGACTGTTGCCAATTAAGAGAAGACAATATTTTATGGGTAATTTGCTGTACATGATCTTCAAAAATGAAAAGCCTATTGAAATTGTTTTTGCGGGATGATATGAACCTTCCAGGTCGGCAATACCTGCTCATGGAACATGTTTAATCCAAAAATCGGTTGTAATTAGAGGAAGACGGCTCTGGAATAAACTGCTGAATGATATTCATAATGAGCCTACAGTATTTGCATTTAAAAATATGTTTTCTGAATTTATAAAATCTATGGGTCTGTGGACTTAGCCTGTATCTTGTTTTCTCTCTTTATTATATTCAGTTCCATTACTATTTTTTATTCATTTATGTTTTTCTACCGTGAGGTGTGCTAATTTTATTCTTTTTTCTTTTGTCGACTTATATCTTAAGATAAGTTTACCAACAGTGCCATCTTAATATAAGATTTAAGTAACTTCTCACAGCATATACTTAAAAATGAACTTACTTACTTTTGTATAACCGATTAATTTTGTCAAATGTACATTTTTAATAATAAACCAGTGTTCTCAAAATATTTAAACAACACTCTAAATTCTACATCTATATATTTATATATTTCTACACCTTTGTATATTGTTTTATGTGTATACTCTGTTCTGCTCCTAAAGGTGCTTTATAGCCCTGTGAGCTTTTCTTCTCAATAAATTAAATTGAATTAAAACATTCATGAAAATATTTACAATCAGTAGGAATCCTTTCGAGTCTTTTGAAATACCTAAGAATACATAAGTCCATTAAAATCCGTTGAAAGAAATGAAAAATCCTTGTAATCCCTGAAACTTCTTTATAATATTCGTAAATCTTCTAAAATTCCGTTAGATTTGTTGAAATCCTCTAAAATCCAAGTTTATATGTTGGAATATTTTGAAAAATTCAGAATCTCTTGAAATCCCTTAAAAGCTTTGGAAATCTGCTTTGATTGTGTAAAATATACCTTTTTATTCTTTCTAATAATTTTAAAAAGTTTCTGCTAATATAAGAAGGCATCCTGTCAGTTTTATGTGAGCTAAACCATTTTTGAGGCAGTGAATAGGTTAAAAAAGCTATAAAATAAAAGTAAATTTCTTCGGATACCCAAAGCCATCATTATTCAAGGCAAATAATTTTTAAAAAAATTGCTACTTTCTACGGAAAATTAAAAAAATGTACAACTGAAGCAAATTTTAAGAATTGAAAACAGAATTCTGTGGAAAATTAGAGCATGAGGACCTTGAATTCGTGTAATTAATTTTGAGCCCATTGATTCATTGTCAGTTTAATATTGTAAAAAATGCTTATTTTTCTTAACAATGTTGAAATAATCGAAAGGCGAGATTTTTAAATTGGGAGAGGCTACATCATGTTTATAATTTCACAATGTGACCTTCTTATCGTGTCAATAGAGTCAACAATGTTACACCATCGCGTCGTTTCATTAAACTTTTCTATTTTTCCTGTTTAACATTTTTATAACCTTTTTTTAATTATTATGTATAGGCCTCAATAAATTTATTTATTTGCATCAAGCAATTATTTCCTTCCTATTAATTGGGAAATATCTCGACTCATCGATTTTGCAATTTTCTACTAATCTTTAGTGGCTCACTTTTCGCGAATCGAATCTGTAAAATTTAACTAGCAATTAATTGAATTTTACCAATTTTGATTCAGAAAGACGTCAAAGTAACTTTTTCCTTAATACAATTCTAAAAATTTCCAAATTAGTAGAAATTTCATAAAATTTCAAATATTTCAGAAAATTTTGGGTCAATGAGACATTTACCAAAAATTTTCAAAAAAATTCTAATTCATATTAAAATGATAATAAAGTTTCTAAAATTCCTTGATTTCTGAAATTTAAAAAATTTTGGAAAGTTTGCAAATATTGAAAATTTTTGAATCTTTATAAATGTTCAAAAAAATTTTAAATTTCAAAAATTGCAATTACTTTTTGGTAAGTAAAAGACCCTGGCTACGTGTACCGAAATTTCGATACTAGAAGCCACATTTTTTCGGTACCAATATGGGAAGCCGGAAAAGGTGCCACTTGTACCGAAATTTCGGTACGTATAGCTGCATTTTTTATAAGAAATATGCGCGAAGGGGGCCGGGACTTTTTATAAATCGTATATTTTTCAGTACTCGTCTCTTCACATGAAAAAATATTCGAATTTTTTGAAATTTCAAAAGGTCGCAGATTTTTAACATTTTTGAACGTTTGAAAACTCTCAACATCTTCCAAATAATAATTTCATTACATTTTTTTGTGGAGTTGCAAAGAAGGAAATTTGGGTCTTATCATTTCCTGAATTCAAAAAGAGAGTTTTTTATATTTTTAACATCCCGTGTGGAAAAATTTCGTGGCAGTCTTAAGTAGAGAGATCGTCTGGCTAGACCGAATCTAGACCGTCTACTTAAG
>CAKNYM010050987.1:185523-211393 GCA_932195095.1 Andricus curvator
TGGTCTGTCCAGCGCCCGGCCAGCGCCACGAAATTTTTCCACACGGGATTTTGATAGATATTTCAATTGAGTTGCAGCAGGGCAGATTCTTTATTTTCAATATTTTTCTTGTGATGGAAGGAAAGAATTTTGTTATTTTCAGCGTTTTATATTTGATTGAAAGAAAGGGGATTCTGGTATTCAATTCAGTTTTGAATTGAAAAAGGGACTTTCTGTAGTTTTAACATTTTGAATGATATTTTAATTCAGTTGAAGGAGGTAGGATTCTTTATTTTAAACATTTTTCTTGTACGGAAGGAAAGAATATTGTATTTTTAGCATTTCTTAGGGTTTCGTTGTCCCGGACAGAAACCCTTATAGACCCTCGTACTTTTTTCTTACTTAAAAATCCTTTGAAATCGGGTAAAATATTTTTAAATCTCTTGAAATTCTTTAGAAGTCTTTAAAAACTGTGAAAATCCTTGGAATCACTTAAAACCTTCAAAATCCCATGGAAATTACTTGTAATCCTTTGAAATTTCCTGGAATTCCTTAAAATCTCTGAAAATCTTTTCAAAACCTCGAAATATTGCAAAGTCTTACAAGATTTCTCAAATCCCTCAAATAAATCTCTTAATCCCATTAAAATCAATTAAGATATTTACAATCACTGGGAATCTTATTGAATCTCTTAAAATATCTTGGAACGTAGTAAAGTCCAGTAAAATCTCTTAAAACAAATTAAAAATCCTTTTAATTACTTAAAAACATTTATAATATTCGAAAATCCTCAAAAATTCCGTTAAATCTGGGGAAATCCTCTAAAATCCTACGATACAATTTGGAATCTTCTAAAATCCTGAAATCCCTCAAAATCTCTGAAAATCGTTCTTCATTTCTTAAAATCCCCCAACATTCATCGAAATCCTTAAAAATTTTTTTGTTTAAAAAAATTTAGAATTTAATCCAGTGAAATTTCAGGAAATTGTTTGAAATTACTCAAGATTTTATGAAATCCATAAAAAACATTTAAAATCTTTTTATTTAATAATGTAATAGATATAAAATAATTTGATTTTCAGCTAAATAGTAGAATATTTTTATAAAACGAGATGAATTCTGAACCAAAAATAGTTAACTTTTCTTATTGGGTTCCATTACTTTAGTGCATATTCAACCAAAGAAACGAGCAAAGGGGAGATTTTCTTGAAAACAGACTTATGATTTATTAATTATGATTTTATTCAGGAAATTGTATCGCAAAAATATAACATAATTTAAATTATAATTATATCATTATTATAGATAGCCCAATCTATTTCAGAACCTGTGAAAATTTTACTTTACTAAGGTGGGTTTATAATTACTATATGAATTGAATCACATCTAGTGATGAAGCGCGGCTGCAGCCGACTTTATTCGAAGTACTCGCATTCGCCTGGAAATTTTTCCAGGGGAGAGGAAAACTGCTGAAAACCATCTTCCCAAGTACAGCTGATAAATACACGACTTAGGCCTACATCAAACCTGTCCAGCGAAGAGAAATTAACTCAAAGTCCAGATGGTGAATTTAGACCACCACTTCTTTCTGCTCACTTCAGAGAGCTTGGGTGCTGATTACTCTCGTATAGTATAATGGGAAGTGGAGAGTGCAGGTGGAAAACTCACATTTGTAATTTGAGTTGTTTCGACTGAAATTCCTCGAATTTCTCCTCACTGAACAGGCCTCGCGTACATCACCGACGGTCACCCATCCGAGTGTTAGTCATGCTCGAAATGACTTAACGTCTGCGAATCACCCAAGTCGAGATCCACTGCAAAGCTAAGGACCTGGTGGGGGATGAGTTGGATAGTGCCAACCTAGATTTGGGTCAAAATGTAGAGGTTGGTAAGCGTCTTGCTGTGGGTAATGTTGACTTGGGTCAAAAGTTTGATGATGGTAAGCATATTGACTTGGGTCAAAAGTTTGATGATGGTGAGCATATTGATTTGGGTCAAGAGTTTGATGTGTATTTTGGTGAAGAATTTGTTGTTGGCCAAGATGGTGCTGTTGTTCAAGAAGGTGCTGTTGTTCAAGAAGATGCTGTTGTTCAAGATAATGCTGTTGTTCAAGAAGGTGCTGTTGTTCAAGAAGGTGCTGTTGTTCAAGAAGGCGCTGTTGTTCAAGAAGGTGCTGTTGTTCAAGAAGGTGCTTTAGTTCAAGATGGCGCTGTTGTTCAAGATGGAGCTGTTGTTCAAGATGGTGCTGTTGTTCGAGATTTGGCTGTGGCTCAGGAGTTTTTTCTTTCGGGTGATTGTTCTGCGAAAGTATCTTTGGCTTAATATGAGGATTTAGATGTGAAAGTCCTTCACCCTGTCGATACTCCCAAAATGGGTCAAGTGCCGCTCCCACAACTACGTCATCTTTGTCTTTAAACTGCAAAATGTATACGCCGTTAAATTTAATAAAGGGGTATTTATGCCAATTTGCAATGATCTCTTCATTACTTGGACGTATATTTTCTTCTCCCCAAAGCTTGACATCTATATTTTTTTGTGACACAGGTTCAACCTCCACAACATAGTCTACGCCGCTATAAGTGATGAACCATTTTGTGATGTCAGGATTCAGATTTCTTGGATCACCTTGAAAATAAATTAAGAGTTTGCGATTTTAAAAAGGTTTACAATTATTTTTTCGAGGCTTTCACCAAATTTTTTAATCCAAATTACTGAAGCTTTCAACGAATGTATAACATGTGGCAAGTTGAAATCGTAACCCCTAAACTTGAACAAACTTGAAATTATAGAGATCTTAACTAAGTATCGAAAATTAGATAGTTAAAAAGCTTATGAACTTACGCATCGAATGACCTCTAATAAAGATATTTCTGGCATTTAAAAGAAAATATACCACTTAAGAAGTTTTGAAAAACTGCAAGAATTTCTCGAATTTTGCAAAAAACTGAAATTGGACGCAGATACACGATCGAATTATCGTGTATCAAATTTATCAATGATTGTTAGTATGGCTCAGGATAGCTAGACAGACTTTGTTTGGTCATGTCACGAGTTGAGCTACAGGTGAAAAATTCGAGAAATTCTTGCATTATTGTTTGAAACTTCCTACTTGATACATTCTCTGCAATAGATGAAAAATATCCTAATTAAGGGTCGTTCGACGTGGAATTCTATAAGATATTGAACGGTTTCTACAAAATGTGTCTTGATCCTAATTTGAATGATTAATCACGTTTCAAAATCAGCAGTCGTTTTTAATTGTACTAGCCCTAGTCGTACCGACGATTTCCCAAAATAGTGTTGTTTGCCCCATCTATTCAAATTATTTATATAAAGTACTAAATTATTCCATATTCATTCATTTACCTTTTGGAAAAACATCCGTCTCCGTAGGTGGTGGAAGCTTAGCTCCTAAGAGTCTTTTTCCTTTTTTAGGATGTACTTCTATATATAGCACGACTCTTATGGAACTTCCGTCAACCTCTTTAAAATCGGCTTGGGTCAGAAAGTTGTGTTTGTTTTTAGTAGATTTAGTTGGAATACTAAGTTTGGAACGTATAACTTTACAAGAAACCGCTTCATATTTATCGTTAACCTTTGCTAGATCAATCTCAATCTGCTGGTTATAAAGGTCGATATATTCGTGTCTGGACACTTTAAGTTCTTGAGGAATACGTTTCACAGGATGATTAACTTGAGATGGACCTGCTTCGGAAGTAGGTTGCGGCGTAGAATTCAATTCTGTAGAAAAACATTATTGTATTTTTAAAAACATTGCAGGGACCAAATCCCTGATTTTTTCTATAAATCTTTATCACTTTCAACCCAATTGAGATGTTTGAGCTTAATTTGTGCTTTTTTGGACAACATTAAAAGTCAATTTTCTCAATAAGCCCACTCTTATATTTTTTGCAAATTTTTATTTGAGTCTTATATGAGTTGAAAAAACTTTTCTTGACAGAAGAATCTTTTTTCATAAAATCGAATTTTTTCATTTTTCTTGCTAACAACGACAGATACGAAAAACGTTCTACAAAAATGGTTCAACCCGCTTAGCATTGATAGGAAGTTTTATGCGGGCTAAACGATTTTCCAGGCAGCGAGAACATTTTTTTTTCCTAAAAACATAATTTTTAAATTTTTTCTCATAAATGATGAAAGATGAAAGATAGGAGCTAGAGGTATTTTTGATACAACTTTTTCAGACGTGCAAACTTTTATCTCAACATTTTTTTTATATGTCATTGTTTGTGAGAAAAAAGATTAGATTTTATGAAAAAAAAAATTCTCCGACCAACAGAAGTTATTTAGAGCGCAAAAAATGAACAGGAGGTCTTCCTTGCAGAAGACAAAGATCAAAAAAATTTTGCAAACCGGAAAAATACGAATGCCTAATTTTCTCTCCAAAAAAACACCATAGCTTTTGATATTCACTAATTTTAAACGAAAAGCTTCATAAGATATCGAAAATTCTGCACATTTTTTCTAAAAAATATCGTATGTGCCGAGCAATGGGGACTTTTCACTACCTGCGCATTTCTCAGTACCCGTCTGTTCACATGGATCTTGAAAATTTTTTGAAATTTTCAAAATTTTATACTATTTTCCAAATGTTATGAAATTATAAAAACAATTAAATATTTTGAATTTTCAAAATTTTGAAGAATTTTAACATTTTTGAATGTTTGAAAATTCTCAAAATCATCCAAATTTAAGAAGATGCCTAATTGAGTGAAATTTCAAAAATGTCATTTTATAGAATTTCAAAAATTTCAGAAAATTTTCAAATCTTTTTTGAATAAGAAATTTATCACTATTTTTCAAAAAGTTTCTAAATTCATATTAAAATAAAAATTAAGTTTCCAAACACTGAAGTTTGAAAATTTTTTGAAAATTTGAAAGTGTTTCATATTTTCTAAATTTCTAAATTATAATATTGTGATATGTTGAATTTAAGCTTAACATTTTTAATTTTGATAATACGTTATACCTACTGTATGTATTTACATTACAATTTATATAATATTATATTAGGCTCACTTACCCAGAAAATTAATGAAAATTGTAGTTGCAAAGAGTAAAGACCCAATTAGGGTCTTCATTTTTCCAGATGTTCTAGACAGCGAACGGTGATTGACTAATCGGAAATATTTTCCCTGGTATATATACTAAACAGGATCCGGTTACTCAACCTTTATGATAAGAGACAAAACCTTCAAAACTATTAGAATTGAGAATGTGGCAATACTACCCGCTGCGGAGGCGATGAAATATCTTCAAAGCCAAGTTAATAAGAAAGCAAATAAAAAAACATTTTATACACCTTCACGGAAAAGACATTCGACTGATTTACAAAATTATTTGTTTAAATTATGATGACCTGATCGCGATTGCTTGAAATTTAAAACCGATGCAAACAAATTTACCCAGGTTCAGATTTTGCTAATAATTAGATACCATAGAAAAATTAAAATTTATAGGTGTGGTGTGGGGGAAAACACCCTACAGTAAACAGGAAAAAAAATAATAGCGTCCAGCTGCATTAGTTTGAAAAAATTAGGAAAGATTTTCGTATTTAAATCAAGTTTACATATTCAACTGAATATTCCTATAGATATACAAATACCTCTTGATTAATCAATAGATTATTGTTTCTGATATTGCTCCTGGATATGATAGAATATACAATTCTAAACTATAATTAATTTATGAGTATCATAAAAGCTTTGATTTTTTACATTTTTTATGTCAGTTATTTAGTGAGATTGGTACGACTGTTGACATTTTTTCAACCTTCGAATTATTTATCCGAACTTATGATAACAGAAGAATGCTCCAGTCTCACATACCTCAATCTTAAAATAGATATTTTTGCCTATTGACTCAATAAGGCAACTACAATTTCTCGGCTTCTCAATAACAAAAAATTTATACTTTATTTGAAATTATTATTCACAAAAATTAGAATTTAAAAACTTCACAAATGAAACTAAACAAAGAATCAGGAACCAATCCCAAATTTGTCGAGAAATTTTTCGCAATTTCTCGATTATCTACTGTTGGATTTCACGTTTATTCTGCTTTTTCACATGCCTAACCTTCAATAATGAAGACAGAGTTTTCAACAAAAAACTTAGTTTCAACCAAAAAAGATGACTTGTCTATCATAAAACATGAATTTTCAATCCGAAAAAACGAGTTTTTAATTGAAAAGTTTAATTCTCGACAAAAAAATGACTTCATCAAATAAATAATTTTTCAACAAAATAATAAAATTTTTAACGAAATAGTTAATCTTTAACCAGCTAGTCTACGTTAAAACTTACAAAGAGATATTTTCAATCAAATGGTTAAATTAAAAAAGAAACGTTTAAATTCAACCAAAAACTATAAAATTTCGAATCACGATTTCGGATTCCCTATTATAGGGAAACTTCACGACTCAAAATTTCTATTTCAAAAGTTCTTTTACAACATAAAAAAAAAATTTATTTCAAGATTCTGTTAAGACTTATATTAATGTCTTGATGGGCTACGAAACAGCGCCTACTTTGACCAATTTTTGATTTGTCATAATGCTCAGAATCATTTTTGTTATCTCTCACATTTATTCCTTTTCACATCTCGATAAAATTTCTTCCACTTATTTCTTCCATAGCACTAGCAATCTGAATTGCTGCACTGCTAAGATAGTTTTTTTCAATCATACTTTGCGTTTGCCTAAAGATTGCAACCAATGGTTTCTCAATTTATAGACGCAAAATTTTCATAAATTTAAAAAACTGGAATATCCATGTCGTGAGCTATGAAACTGTAGCGAAAAATACAATCTTTACATTATTCAACTGATATCAATAGATAGCTCAGATTATTTTTTTTCATGTTGGAATCGGTTTTTTTGCTGATAAGATATCAGAGCCAGCGAGACAAATTTTTCTCAGATGAGGTGTTTCGTAATAATTATAAGGAAGGTGTGGGGTGAGGGGGGAGGAGGGATGCACTAAGAAAATTAAAAACTTCAGTAGTACTATAGTAAACACTGTCTGATTAATTAACCTTATGATAAGATGAGAAACCTTCAGAACTATTAGAACGAACAATGTGGCAGTTACCATGGAATCTGTTTTTTCACTTATAAGATATCCGAGTCAACAAAGAATATTTTGCCTAGGTTTAGAGTTTTCTAATAATTGGATACCATGGAAAAAATTCAAAATTCTAGATGTGGAGTAGGGGAAACTACCCTACAGGTTACAAGAAAAAAATCAAGAGCGTCCAACTGCACCACTTTGCAAAAAATGAGAAAAAAGATTTGATGATTCATTGACATTTCAATTAGGTTGCAGCATTGCAGATTCTTCATTTTCAATATTTTTCTCTTAGCGAAAGAGAAGAATATTGTATTTTGAGTTGTATTTTTAACATTTTTATTGAATTGGAAGACTGGCGATTTTGGTATTTAATTTATTTCTGAATTAGGGGAGTGGCGGCTCATGCGGTGCACATAAAGGAAAATGCACGATTAAAATTCAAATATAAAGTAAAATATTGTAATAAAATATATTTTGTTTAGGCCAATATCGTACTTATGCTCTATGCATAGAGCTAATTTAATTGAAGGTCATTAAAATAGTTAATTAATGTGTTTTCCTAAAAGTGCATCTGCGCCAAGTTCTCCTACCTTGTTTAGTGATGTGGTGCGTTTCGATTTCAATTCATAATTATTGAATGAAAAACATATTATGAAGAGAAATTATTAACATTTAATAAAAATAAGATAAATATATTTACGTTCAATATTCTTAATATATTTGAGGGATTATGTCTGCCGAAACTTAAAAAAAAACGTTCAGTCTTTCCTTTATAAACTCGCATCTAAAACAAAAAAGGTTAGGAGTGCTAAAATTTTTTTAGTTTAAGATAAGCTTACAGACGTTTTATAAACAATAAATAAAAATTATATTAACAATATGTAAATTTTATTCTTTTCCAAAACAGTTATAATGATTCAACATTCAAATAATATCATGACTTTAAAGCTTCTAAATATTTATTCTGTCAGAAGAAACTTAACCTAAAAACTGGTGAAAAGATTTCAAAATACAATTATTCTAAAATAACTCTGAAATACAAATTTTTTTAAATCTTTAATACTGTACAAAATTTTACAAAATTCCAAATTTTAAAAATTTGGAGATTTTTATCATTTTTAAATGGTCAAAGATTCTCGAAGTCTTCCAAATTTCATATAATAGAATTATAATATTGGGATATGTTGTATTTTAGCCTAACATTTTTAATTTTGATAATACGTGATACTCCATATATTTACATCACAATTTATATAATAATATATCCGGCTCACTTACCCGGAAAATTAATGAAAATTGCAGTTGGGAAGAGTAAAGACCCAATTAGGATATGAAAGCATTGTGATTTGATAATAATAAAAATAAAAAAGACGAAAGAAATAAAAAAGAGAAGGAAGTGGATTTTGTTGGTTGCCTTCTCATTTTTCTTTCCTCTTTTTTATTTTTGTCAAAAGAAACAAATTTTTGTTGTTTTCGGGAATTGCAATAGGAGCATTTTATGGTGGTTGTTCAAATTTGATCGGTGGATTCTTGTTTTATTTTCAGGAATTCTATACATTAAATTGAGTGTGATTTTAAATTGAGTATTAGAGTATTGAATATTAGAATTGAGAATGCGACAGTAATTATACGTCGCAGAGGCAATTAAATATCTTCAAAATCAGGTCAATAAGAATAGCAAATAAAAAAAATTGTATACACCTTCACGGAAAAGAAATCCGACTTACTTACAGAATTATTTTTTCAAATTATGATGACCGAATGATGAGCTGAGGATGACCCTGACAAAGAATTGGGAAAAATACTTTCTTAAAATTTGCGAAATTAATGTTTTATAAAAAAAGTCTCTTTGCGTGAGAAATCTGAACTGCTTCAGAACTAAAAGAAGCGCCTGGTACTCCACCTGCGGGGTGATGCAGAAAAGAGTTTATTTTACAAAACAATTTTCAAGTTTCTACGATATAATCTATGGCGAGCGTCATACAATTATAAATACAAGCATATTGGAAACAACCCAGATCAAATTATCAGATATTGTGCTATTTACAAATGTTATGAATTTAAGACTATTTTATCAATCCATACTTGCCAAATAATATTCCATAATAAAACTAATAATAAATTTGTTTTTTGTTTCAGGTGAGTACTTGAATCTAATCATCCTGGCTTGAGATCAAGTAAGAACAATTATTTGATTTTGAAAATTTTAAAGATAGGGGGGCTTTTTCTAATCAAAGGAATAGCTATTTGTGATGCACGCCTGGCGTACATCACAGACGATCACGCATCCGAGTGTTAGCCACGCTCGGAATGACGTTGATAATATTGATAGCGCCAATCGTGACTCTGGTCAAAATTTGGAGGTGGGTAAGCGCTTTGCTGTGGGTAATGTTGACCTGAGTCAAAATTTTTTTGATGGTAAGCATATTGATTTGGGTAAAAATGTGGATGTTTGCCAGGAATTTGATGTTGTTTAGGATTTAGTTCTATCGGATGCTGTATCTGTGGATTTATATGAGGATTTAGATGTGCAAATTTTTTACATGGTCGAAGCTGCCAAAATGGGTCAAGTGCAGCTTCCTCCACTACGTTATATCGGGTTTTAAACACCAAAAAGTAGACACCACCAAAATGAATATAGTCGTAATTATACCAATTGTCAATGATCTCTTGATGATCTAGACGGTTATTGACATGAAATAAAATAAAGGTTCGCTAATCTTAAAAGTTTAAGACTAATCTTACAAAGCTTTTAACAAATTTTTTAATTCAAATTACTGAAGCTCTTAAAGTATAAGATGTGGCAACTTGAAATCGTAACTAAATCGTAAGTAAATTGAAGGTACTGGCAAGAGTAAATTAACAATCACGGTTGTCTTGGAAACGAGATTCCTCGTTTAAAAAAGGAGGGAGAGACTTTTTCTTAAACTATTAAAATGCTTATGAACTTCCGCTTCGATTGACTTCTAATAGAGATATTTTTGGCATTTTCAAGAGAATATCCCACGCAAGAAGTTTAGAAAAAGTGCAGGAATTTCTCGAATTTTGCACCTTGATTTCGACTAGGAATGTTGTAGCACAAATCTAAAATTCGACGCAGATACACTTGGAAAATTTTTGTAATATATTAGGAACCCGTGAAGATTTTATAAGTTTAATCGGCTTAAAGATAAGCTATTCTTTTAAAAATTGCTCCCTCTAAATTTTAGATATGTAAATTCTGCTTTGAGCGAATCATCGTTTTTCGCATTCATTAATGATTTCTAGAATTGCTCAGGCTAGCCAGATAGACTTTCCCAGTTCATGTCACAAGTTGAATTAGGGGTAAAAATTCGAGAAATTCTTGCATATGTGATTAAAACTTCCTACTTGATATATTTTCTGCAAAAGATAAAAAATATTTTAATTAAGGGTCGTTCGACCTGGAATTCCATAAGCTATTGGACATTTTTCAAAACTGTGTCTCGATCTTTTTTTGAATGATTAATCACGTTTCCAAATCAGCAGTGATTTTTAACTGGACTCGCCATAGTCGTACCGACGATTTCCCAAAGTAGTGTTGTTTACTTCGTCTATTTAAAATATTTACCAAAAACTTGTGCCATATTCATTTACCTGGTTTGTATTTTTCGCGCCCCGTATTTGGAAGCTTAGGTCCCAAAAGTGTTCGTATTTCATGAAGATCTTCATGTACATATATCACGATTCTTATGTAAGCTCCTCCCTGGACCTTTTTAAAATCGGCTTGGGTCATGATGTTGATGTTCCTTTTAGTAGTTCTAGTTGGAATATCATGAGTGCTTTTCATAACTCTACAATCAATAGCTTCATATCTATTGTTGATCCTTGCCAGATCCACCTCAATCTGCTTGCCATGAAGTACTATATATATGCGTCTGGAAACTTTTGGTTCTTCGTGAATATTTTCCACATCAATATTACGGTGGGATGGACCTGCTCTGGAAGAAGGTTGCGGCGAAGAATTCAATTCTGTAAAAAAAAGATTATTGTATTTAAAATGATCACCTACTGTCGCATATCGCGTTTATTTTGCGTTTCTAAGCTTCAATAATGAATCAAGAATAATAATAGGGAAATAATAGGGAAACAACTTCTCTTAAAGCCAAGAAGAAGCATTTCTTAGAAGACAGTTGCATTTTCAACAAAAAACTTAATTTTCAATCAAAAAAGATGACTCGTCTATCATATAACATAAATTTTTAATTCTAAAGAACGAATTTTTAATGCAACCACTAAAAAAGCGACTGGTACTTTACCTCCGAGATGGTGTAGGAAAGAGTTAATTTTTCAAAAAAAATTCAAGTTTCTACGATGCAGTCCATCTACAGATACTAAGTCAATCATTCAATCAATTTGTCAATTATTTAACTAGTTTTATCATCAATAATTGCGCAGTTACGTAATAAACTATATATATATTCTTTATGTATCAAAAATTAACAATAATTGTTTCCTCTACGATGATCAGTTTATCAATTTTTGGCATTTTAACACAAAATAATACGAAGTTGTAAAACTAATCCCTTCAATAACCTCTTTTAATAATAATGAATAAAAAATGTAAGTACATTTGTAGTAAATTTTTCAGTACATACAGAGCCTTCCGAACACAAAGGGTCAAAGGTTCATGATCATAACTCGTGACCTGTAAGAGGTAAAACAATCTTTTTTATTTTGCATGAATATTTTTCTCTACAAAATTGGTAAAAGTGGTCAACTTCCGAAGGTCATAGCTTATGACCTATTCGGTCAACCAATCAGTTACAAATTGCCTTTTTTGTGCAGGGGGTTTTTGGACACAATTTTTGTTGGAATTAACAAATATTTGTGGAATCACCCATATATGATTATATTACTTATTATAGATGTCTTAGGAAGATATCATGTTCTCATGCAAAAAAATGTTAGGAGAATATAATTTTTTTATGTTATATGCCAAAGTATTATCATAACTTCACTAAAATTCACATGTACTTTCTAGGCTTAATGTGATATCTATAAATTTTAGCGCAATATATTGCATGTTGAATATTTTCAAAATATCGTCACGAAAGCAAAAAGCTTTATTTTGGCCAGAGATTGAAAAAAAAATTCAAAAAAATCTATTTCCTTAAACAGGCACAAGGGGGCTCTTTCAAGCATTCTTGCTCTCTGAGTGGAAATTGGTCAAATTTAAATCATGACTAGTAAACATTTTCAGATTCTTTTAACGAAAAGTAAGGCACTTAAGATACTGGGATCTAAAGTGAATTAATTGGACTATACTCATATCCAGATAGTAACCGAAGTTAGGTATATTTCATGTTTGGAGAAGAAATATAACAAGTTTTTATTCATCTTGAGCCTAAAATTTCGGAAATTTATCCGGATATATGTGCGGATACACACAAAAAACAGAATGTAATCTTTACAGCGATTTCAGAGTAATCTTTACCTGCAACAAAAATTAACTTCACTTGTGAAGATTTACCCACCACATAGGAAATGGTTACCATGTCAACTCCATTGAATCTTGTTTCGTTTCGATGCGAAAAAATTCAACTTTATCTACTTGAAAATTACCCGCAACAAAAATTCACTTCTGTTTTTTCTATGTATATATACGTAACTCCATACCGGTCATAAGTGCCTTTTTCATGTGATTGTCCATATAGAATAATTTTAAAACCGTTATAAATATAGAAAACGTGAACGATAAAAAATTCTAATAATAACGATGAAATGCTGTAACATTTTCACTCTATTGAAACAGTATGAAGGCCATATTGAGAAATATTGTCAACGTGACGTCTTTACGAAGATAAGAAAAATGATAATTTTTTACAATCTTAAAACTATTAGGGATCAATACAGGATCAATGTGGATCAAAATAATTATTATTTATGCATATTCAGGATCCTCCTGCGCTTCTTTTCAACAGGGTTCCTCTTTTTTTTCTAGTTGTATGTTTTCCTCATTTTCCATAGAATGTTGCAATTATATAGCAAATTTTTTAAACATTATTTGCCTTGAATAAGCATCAGCTTGAATAAGTATGAAATCGAGTGCCTAAAGAAGGTTATTCCAATTTGAATAAAATAATAATATGAAAACATAAAATTTAAATAAATACTAATGAGATGTTATAGATTCTATTAGCAAAAAGTGAGCCACCAAAGGTTAGTAGATAATTAATCATTGGATTAGTTGGGATATTTGCCAGTTCAGTGGTGGAAAGAAATTCATTGATTGATGTAAATTAATAAATTTACTTAGGACTGTATATAATAATTGAAAAAAGGTTATCATTATGAAAAACGTAAAAAATGGAAAAGTTTAATAAAAAAGGCGATAGTATTACGCTTTTAATTCTCTTGAAATAATGAGGTCATATTGTTAAATTCTAAGCGCAAGGTAGCCTGCCTCAATTTAGAAACATTGCTTTCTGATTGTTTGAACGATGTTAAGAAAAATAATAATTTTTTTCGAATCTTCAAATTACAAAGTATCATCATTACAAGTATCATCAAGTAAAAATGATTTGCCTTGAATAAGTATGAAATTGAGTGTCTACAGAAGATTATTTTAATCGTATAACTTTTTTCCTCATACAAAAGATACTTTGAAGACTCTCTTAATTCAAATTCGAAAAATTTAGATAATTACTGGTGAAATTTTACTGATTAAATTGTTGAAACGTGAGCCACTAAAAATGAGTCGGAAATTACTAATTTGAGTAATCTAGGTATTTTCTAAGTCAATAGTGTAAAACTAATTTTTTGGTAAAATCGAATTATTTAGGACTGTATATGTATAATAGTGTCAGAAACATTATAAAAACGAAAAACGTAAGAAATATAAATGTTTAATGCATATTTTGTAGCATTATAAACACTATTGAAACAAGAAGGTCATATTGAGAAAATGTAAAAGTGCGTGGTAGTCCGTCTTTAATTTGAAAAGATTGCTTTATGATTGTTTGAACAAAGTTAAGAAAAAACCGTATTTCGCTAATTTTGAAATGACAGGCGATCAATAATCTCTGAATTTATTATACAGATTCAAGGTTTTTATACGGTACCTTTCAACAGAGTTCTCTTTCAATTTTTAAAAATTGTTTTGGTCATACTTTTTTCTAATTTTCCATAGAAAATGTTAAATATTCACCAAACTTTGTCAAATTGATTTGCCTTAAATAACGATGAATTTGCTAGCCGAAAAGAGGAATTTTTTTAAAAGCAGTTGAATTCTAAATCTGAAAATTTGAATTTTTAGATATATTTTTCATGTTTTCCATTTTTATAACATTTTTTAAATCTGTATAATTTCACTAGTATTTAATTAAATTTCACCAAGTGCGATTCAGAGAGACCTCAAAGTTCCAAAAAATTTTTTAATTTTATAAAATTTCAAATATTTGAGAAAATTAAAAAAAAAATTTTGAATAAGAAGCTTTCCATTAATTTTTTTTAAATTTCTGAATCCATATTATTATTGGAAAAAGTTTTCTAAATTCCTCAATTTTTGAAATTAGGAAAATTTTGGAAAGTTTGCAAATATTGAAAATTTGTAAGGGCTTGCCAATTTGAAAAATTTTTGAAAGATTGAAAATTGTTGGAAGTTTGAAAATTTTTAAAATCTTTAAAAATGTTTAAAATTCTATAAAATTAAAAAATTTTCAAAATAATTTTGGTAAGTGACCATTTCACCATAAATTTCCAAAAATTTTGGCAATTTATGGTAAATTTCCTAATTGCCAAAAATTTTGAAAATTGTGAAGCACTACTTCAACCCTGATTTAGAGGCATCGAAAAGGACTCAGATCATGGATTTATTCAAAAATATGAGAGAAAACAAAGTTTTCCATTTTTAGTTCGGTCTTACGATCAATTTAGAAAAAAATAAAAAATAAATCGAGTTCAAATTCCCTTATATTATGACGTTTCCGCCTCATCTGTGGGCCTTCATCAGAAATAAACATCTGTTATAAGATTATAAAAATCAGAATATGAAAAGTAAAAAGTATTGGGAAACTATAGAGATCAAAAAAATTTCCCAATATGCTCAAAAGAGTTCACATTTTTGTAGTTAAAAGTGCTGTAAAAACAACTAACAATCTGATGTGACGTAAACAACAAATAAATAGATATAAATATATAAAAAAATAAATAAAATGAAAAGAGCGCTAAATACAATGGGAATTCAAATTAATTGATGATGCTATTATAATATTGATTCACGTTAATAATTTCAGTTTTTAAATTATTAGATACTTTTATATATTCTTTTATGAAAATTGATTCCAGAATTTTGCTTTTATAAGAGAATTTTAATATTTTTATAATCAAAATCAAAATAATGATCAAAATTCCAAAAATGTTGTGAGAGGCCCGTATTTAGGTTGCCAATTCTACAATCCATTTTATGTTCGTATATTCTATTTTTTAACAGATGACCAGTTTCACCTATATAAACTTCATTGCATCCTTTAAATTTTATTAAATAAACAACATTAGAAAAATTATCAATTTTTTCAGAGTCTTTCATATTAGTGAAACATTTTTTTAATATGTCATCATTTCTAAAATAGACATTAATAGCAAACTTTTTTAACACATTCTTTAATCTTTCTGATAAGCCTTGTACAGGAGGTAATGAAACCCGTAAATCAGTTTGTCTATAATTTTCAAGCCATTTGTTCTTTTTTATTTTTAATTGATCGTATATAAATAAAGTTTACATAGTCAATTGATTCAATTGACTCTTTCTGTAGAAAAAAATATCATGAAGTTAGTCAGTGAGCTGTAATTAACATTTTTATAAGACCTAGTAAAGGGTGTGTGTTTGACACCTCTATCCATCAATAGATAATCGTTTCCGTTATTGTCTCTGGACATGATGGAATATTCAATTCTGGACTATCATTATTTTACGAAATATCATAAAGGCTTACATTTTTTACATTTTTTTCATCTCTGATATTCAGTGATATTGGTACGATTGGTGCGAGGTTTTTAACCTTCGTGTTATTTAACCTAACTTGCGATAACAGAAGAACGTACAGTACCCTTGTCCAAATGCTATACTAACAAATATAATCAAATTTTTTTTCCAGTTTTTCAGCTAATTAAGAATATCTACTGTAACGCATTATCTGCTCTAGGGTGGGTTTTCCCACTCATTAACTCCACACATCAAAGAAAAACGCTGCTCTTAAATTTGTTTCAGCTTAAATTTCAATGGTCTCAAAATGAAAATTTTCATTCTCGTGTTTGCACCCCTTCACGCGCTACTTTTCAACATAGTTCTGTTTTCGATGTTCAAAAAATTTGTTGGTTGTATATCATTTTATTTTCTATAGAAAATTTCAATTCTTTTGAAACTTTGTAAAAATTGTTTGCCTTGAATAAGCATCAGCTTGAACAAGTTTGAAATTGAGTGCTCAAAGAAGGTTATTCCAATTGTGTAGCATCTTTCCTTATGCAAAAGATTCTTTCGAATCTCTTTAAATCAAAATTGGTGAAATTTAAACCGAAATCAGCGTGAAATTAACTTGAATTTAACTTCACAAGGATATGATTTTGATACCTCTCTCCATCAATAGACCATCGTTTCCGGTATTGCTCCTCGATATGATAAAATATTAAATTCTTGATTATTGAAATTTATCATTAGTTCTCTACGATTGAAATAATTTTATGAAGTAAATCATAGCTAGACTATCATTTTTCACCCTGCTTCAACCTTTATACCATTTAACCTTACTTGTGATGACAGAAAAATGCTAAATTTCTACATACCTTAATCCTAAAAATGACATCTTCTCCTAGTGACTTCATAAAACAACTGAAATTCCTATGCTTCCTAATAAATACAAATTTACACTAGTTTTTAGATAATTATTTACAAAAACTAGAATTCAAAAAATATACAAAACAAAAAAAACACAACCTCTAACTTGAAATAACTACAATATCATCCCAGAGCTGCCAATTTTGACAGTGAAATTTTTCGCAAATGCTCAATCATCTATTATTGATTATCTTCCGTTGGAAAATGTAATGTCAAATAAAAATTCCTGAAATTTCATAAATAATAAAGAACGAACGCTTTGAATCGTTCAGTTGAGCAAATTTGACTCAGGTCTCAGGATTTTTCTTCTAATATAACTACATGATTAATTTTTCAAAATTTTCGGTAATCGTGAACAGTGACTGAAAAACCTTTCTTGGTTTGAAATTCATCTACTTAGTTGAAAGTGAAACTCTTTTATTGAAAATCCGTTTTTCTATAGTTGATGATTAATCTTATTAGCTAAAAAGCTGTTTTTTTTTTGTTTAAAATTTTCAGAAAAAATCAATTTTTAATAAAAAAAAAATTAGTTTGCAACAAAATCGTCAAATTTATAACCAAAGCGATGAATTTTCAACTAGAAAGACTAATTTCCTACATAATATCAAAATTTTTAGCCGAAAAATATTAATTCTCTAGAAAATAAACAACAAATTTTTCTTAAAAACAAAAATTTTCTACTGAAAATGAAATAGTTGAATTTTCGGTTTAAAAATGAATTTTTAACGTAATAAGAAAGTTTGTAAAAAAATAGTTTAGATTAAAACCAAAGGGATAAATGTGCAACTAAAATAATGGAGGTTTTACCAAAAAATGGATTTTTAACGAAGTAGTTCAAAATTTTTACCACGTATTTGAACTTTCAACCAAAAAAGATTAATTTTCAACCAAAAAGCTAGAATAGTTCAGCTTTTAGTTCGAAAAAATAATTGTTAAGAAAAATGATGAATCTTCAACTAAAAGAATGAATTTCTAATGAAGTAGATCAATTCTTGAAACAAGTAGTTGACTTTCAAACCAAAAAGGATGAACCTTTACCAAATTGTTGAATTTTCAACTCAATCGTTACATTTAAAACCAAATGATACAATTTTCAACAAAAATAGAATAATTAAATTTTCATTTAAAAAAATTATTTTTCAACAAAAAAATAAGAATTTTCAACCAAAGAGATGAATTTTTCCGGTGAAATGTTAGTAGACAGAAGATAGTAGAAGGGCCTTGAAAATTTGGAAAGCTGCTTCAAAAATATATAGTTATTAAATTATTGCATTTGAAAGTTATTAGCCACGATTTTTGCGTGTTTGTGGAATTTTTTATCAAAAAAATTAACTTCAGCAAAGGACCACGCACCAAATGTACAGAAAAAAGCCTTATGATAAAAAATTCTAAAAAAAAATTTTTCTCGTATTTTCGAACCTGCAAACTAAAAATTCAAAAGAAAAATGTCAGAAAGATGGACAGTTTTTAGACAAACACTTGTCCAAAGTTTCGATTATTACATGTATTTTAATGGAAAAATGCTTATTTTAGCAAAATGTTTTTTTTCCTCAAAAACGCTATGATAGATTTGACTAAAACTTTTATATTTTGACGATCAGGCGTACCGAATCAAAAGATTCATACCCACGAACTAGAAAGAATAACGATTCTTTGGGTATACAGCATGTTTTTGGGGGTGTTTTTGTACCCTAAACATCCAAGTAACATATGTAAATCATCATTTCTTAGTAACTAAAATCAATAGAGATTTTTATTCAACTGCTACGGTATGAAACGACTTTCCAATAAGTGGAGTAAGCATACATAGCAAGAATTTGTTTTGACCTAATTTTAGGGGATGTTTTACCATCCCTTAAACAATGAGTCTGAAGTTCCTAACGCATTAATCAATAACGAAAAATAATTTTATTTTTAAATGCATGAAAGCTGCTATTTTATGACAGAAAATAATCGCTTATACAACCCTAAAAACTTCTTAAAGCACTTTCAACCCCTCATCAGATATAAAACTCATCCAAGCTACCCCTAAATATTTTTAAAATTCAACAAAACCAACCTAATTAAAAAATCCGCCCAGTTTTTGCTGATAATAATTTCAATTGATGCCAAAGTGGCACACTTAAAATCTCAACCCTTCAGCACATGTAGAACTCACCACAGCCACCCCCGAATATTTTAAAAGTTCAATAAAATCACCCTGATTCAAAAATACGCCAGGTTTTTCTAATAATGTTTTCAGTTGATGCCAAAGGGACAAAAAAGTGTCTCAATTCCTCAGCACATATAGAACTCACCCCAGCAACCCCTAAATATTTTTAAAATTCAATACAATCACCCTAATTTCAAAGTACACCAGGATTTTTCTGAAAATGTTCTCAGTTGATGACAAATCGGCAAAAAAATGTTTTAAAACTTCAAGATTAAGGCATAAAATAACCAAAGATAATTCACACCGTACTTTTCCAAACACGTTAACATTGATAACAAAAAATATAAGTCAAGTGCACTTATATTAAAGCGATATTAATGGTAGTAATAATTGAAATATAAATACACTCATAATATGTAAGAAAATAAATAATAGTAACTGGTACCAACCTGTACAAACCTGCTTTAACTGGTTTCAGCCTGTACGATTAAGTTGTAAGACCATTTTTACACGAAAAAGTTTTAATATTGTTCTAAACTTTACCAATAACTTATAAAAATATTTTTACGCAGGAAAATCAAATATTCATAAACTCGAACTTGTATCAACCTGAGAAAACCTGTTGTAACTTGTACGAAACTGTACCAATAAGTTGCAACAGTACTTTTATGTGGGAAATTCAAATATTCATAAACACGAACTTACACCAACATCTACAAACCTGTTGTATTAGGGTAATTGTTGCATTAGGGTGATTTTATTGAATTTTGAAAATATTCCGGGGTGGCTGGGGTGAGTTCTACATATGCTGAAGGGTTGAGACTTCATGTGTGCCCCTTCGGCATTAATTGAAATTATTATAAGCTAAAACTGGGCGGATTTTTGAATTAGGTTGGTTTTATTGGATTTTAAAAATATTTAGGGGTAGCTTGGGTGAGTTTCATATCTGATGAGGGGTTGAAACTGCTTTAAGAAGTTTTTAGGGTTGTACGCGACTATTTTCTGTCATAAAATAGCAGCTTTCATGCATTTAAAAATAACATTATTTTTCGTTATTGATTAAATGCGTTAGGAACTTCAGACTCATTGTTTAAGGGATGGTAAAACATCCCCCAAAATTAGGTCTATGTACGCTTACTCCACTTATTGGAAAGTTTTTTCATACCGTAGCAGTTGAATAAAAATCTCCATTGATTTTAGTTACTAAGAAATGATGATTTACATATGCTACTTGGATGTTTAGGGTACAAAAACACCCCCAAAAACATGCTGTATACCCAAAGAATCGTTATTCTTTCTTGTTCGTGGGTATGAATATTTTGATTCGGTACACCTGATCGACAAAATATAAAAGTTTCAGTCAAATCCATCATAGCGTTTTTGAGGAAAAAAAACATTTTGCTAAAATAAGCATTTTTCCATTAAAATACATGTAAAAATCGAAACTTTGGACAAGTGTTTGTCTAGAAACTGTCCATCTTTCTGACATTTTTCTTTCGAATTTTTAGTTTGCAGGTTCGAAAATACAAGAAAAAATTTTTTTTAGAATTTTTTATCATAAGGCTTTTTTCTGTACATTTGGTGCGGGGTCCTTTATTTCTTTTTCTTATGCTGATTAATATTTTAATTCAGTTGAAGGTGGTCAGATTCTTTATTTTCAACATTTTTCTTATGACGAAAGAGAAGAACATTGTATTTTTATCATTCTTTAGAGTTTCGTAGCCCCGCGCAGAAACCCCTATAGTCCGTCGTACATTTTCTTACTCAAAAATCCTTGGAAATCCAGTGAAATTTCACGAAATTATTTGAAATTACTTTGGATTTCATGAAATATTCAAAAACTTTGAAAATCTACTTCAATGCCGTAAAATTCCAAAGATAACTTTTTCACCAAGAAGATAACTTTCTAATAATGGAATAGATACATTTTCAACCAAAGAGATGAATCTTCATAAAAAAAAAATTTTAGCAAAGTTTTTGCAATTTGAACAAAATAATTTAATTTTCAGCTGAATAGTAGAATTTTTTGATAAAACGATATGAATTCTGAACCAAAAATAAAGTTGGGTCTTCATAATGGGTTCTATAACTTCAGTTCATATTCGAGCGAAAAAACGAGAAAAAGGTGAATTTTCTTGAAAACAGACTTATTTTTTATCAATTATGATTTTATTCAGGAACTTGCATCGCAAAAATATTACATGATTTACATTCTGATTATATTATTACTATAGTATTATTTTTATGGATTACGCGCGGCTGCAGCCGACTTTATTCAAAGTACTCGCATTCGCCTGGAAATTTTTCCAGGGGAGAGGAAAACTGCAGAAAACCATCATCCCAAGTACAGCTGATAAACACACGACTCAGGCGTACATCAGCCCTGTCCAGCGAGGAGAAATGAACTCAAAGTCCAGATGGTGAATTTAGACCACCACTTCTTTCTGCTCACTCCAGAGAGCTTGGATGCTGATTACTCTCGTAAAGTATAATGGGAAGTGGAGAGCGCAGGTTAAAAATGCACATTTGTAATTTGAGTTGTTTCGACGAAAATTTCTTGAATTTCTCCTAGCTGGTCAGGCCTGGCGTACATAACAGACGGTCACCCATCCGAGTGTTGGCCACGCTCGAAGTGACTTAACGTCTGTGAATCGCCCAAGTCGAGATTCACTGCAAAGCTAAGGACCTGGTGGGGGATAATGACCTGATTGGAAATATTGTGAATAGAGCCAAGCTAGATTTGGGTCAATATTTTGCTGTGGGTAAGCGCCTTGTTGTGGGTGAGCGCCTTGCTGTGGGTGAGCGCCTTGCTGCGGGTGAGCGCCTGGCTGTGGGTGAGCGCCTGGCTGTGGGTGAACGCCTTGCTGTGGGTAAGCGCCTTGCTGTGCGTAATAATGACTGAGGTATAGATTTTGTTGATGAAGAGCAATTTGATTTGGGTCAGGAGCTTGATGTGGGTAAAGATATGGATTTTGGTACGGAATTGGTTGTTGGACAAGATGCTGCTGTTGTTCAAGATGGTGCTGTTGTTCATGATAGTGATGTTGTTCATGATGGTGCTGTTGTTCATGATAGTGCTGTTGTTCAACATTTTGCTGTGGCTCAGGATTTGGATGTATCATATGACTCATATGTGGATGTATCCGTTGATTGATATAAGGATTTCGATTTGCAAGTCTTTCACCCTTTCGATACTCCCAATATGGGTCAAGTGCAGCTCCCTGAATTACGTTATGTTCGTCTACAAACTGCAAAATGTATGTGCCGTCAAAATGAAAATAGTGGTACATAGGCCAATTGTTCTCAATCTCATCATGACTCGGACGTATATTATTACGACCCCAAAGCTTGACATCTTTTTTTTTTTGTGTGGAAGGGTCAACCTCCACAACATAGTCTACGCCGTTATAAGTGATAAACCATTTTGTGATGTCAGGATCCAGACCTAGAGGGTCATCTATAAAATAAAACAAAGATTTGCGATTTAAAAAAGATCAGAAATAAATTTTTCGAATCTGTTAACAAATTTTGTAGTCCAAACTGATGCTTTTAAGGTATTAGATGTGCCTACGTGAAAACCAAACCTCTAAACTTGAACAAACTTGAAATTATAGAAATCATAGCTAAGTTTCGAGAATGAGATAGTTTCAATTTCCAAGCATTCGTTATTGAAGGTAAATTGATGATTACTGTTGACTTGAAAACGACTTGTTCATGAAAGGAGGGAGAGAATTAAAAAAAAACGGTTGAAAAACTTATAAACTTCCGCTTCGTATGTCCTTTAATAGAGATATGTCTAGCATTTCAAAGAGAATATACGACGTAAGAAGTTTTTGAAAAGTTCTATAATTTCTCGAATTTTGCACCTCGACTTCAACTCACGACATGGTCTAGGAAAGTTGTAGCACAAATCTGACATTCTACGCAAAAACACTTGGAAATTTTTTGTAATATATTTGGAACCCGCAAAGATTTTTCAAATTTTATCGGCCTAAAGTGAAGCTACTCTTTTAAAGATTGCTTTCTCTGAATTTTAGATGCATGAATTCATTTGTGACCAAATTATCGTGCTTCTAATTCATTAATGATTTTGAGTATTGCTCGCGCTAGCCAGACAGAATTTTCGATGTCATATCACGACTTGAATTAGAGATACAAACTTCGAGAAATTCTTGCATTTTTGTTGTCATCTTTCTACTTAATATATTCTCTGCAAAAGATAAAAAATATCTTAATTAAGGGTCGTTCGCCATGGAATTCCATTAGCTGTTGAACGGTTTTTACAAAATGTGTCTCGATCCTTTTTTGAATGATTATTCACGTTTCAAAGTCAGGAGGGATTTTTAATTGTACTTGCCCTAGTCGTACCGACAATTTACCAAAGTAGTGTTGTTTATTTCATTTATTTCAATTATTTATAGAAAGTAATAAATTATTCCATGCTGGGTGCAAACTGTGCTCCTAGAATTATCCTATTAGGTTCTAGGTAGACCATAAACTTATGCCATATTCATTTACCTGGTGCGTACTCTTCGTGCTCGTTAGGTGGTGGCTTAACTCCCAAAAGTGTTTTTTTTCTTTGAGCATCTTCTGCTACATATATTACGATTTTTATGTAATTTCCCCCCACTGGTTTGAAATCGGCTTGGGTCATGAAGTTGATGGTATGTCTAGTCTCTCTAGTTGGAATACTATGTTCGGAATACATAACTCTACACCCAACCGCTTCATTTCTATCTCCAATCCTTTCTATATCCACCTCAATCTTCTCGTCGTAAAGGTATATATATTCTTTATGGGGATGATTGTGTTCTTCCTGAGGACTTTCTGGATCCAAATTAATGTGAGATGGACCTGCTCCGGAAGAAGGTTGCGGCGAAGAATTCAATTCTGTAAAAAAAAGATTATTGTATTTTAAAAAAGATTACAGGGACCAAATCCCTCATTTTTTCTATAAACCTCTATGTTATTTGAACCCAATTGAGATGTTTGAGAATAATTTCCAGATTTTGACAGCGTTTATCCTCTTTTTCTTGAATCCGTCGGAAAATTTAAAAAAGATTAGAAAATGACAAAAGGACGGTGCTTTCACGGAAAACATTGAAAGACAATTTTCTCAATAAGGCCGAAATTATATTTTTTATAAATGGGTATTTGGATTTGACCTTCTATACGTAAGACATCCTATAAGTTTTGTGTGGGTTGAAATAACTTTTTTCTTAAAGTCAAATTTTTTCATTTTTCTTGCTAACAACGACAGATACGAAAAACGTTCTACAAAAATTGTTTAACCCGCTTAACACTGATAGGAAGCCTTTCTAGTATCAACAGAAACTTTTTTAAAATATGGGAAATTCTACTAGAACCTACTTTTTTATTCTTTCCAATATTCTTAAAAATTTTCTGCTAACATAAAAAGGCATCCTGTCAGTTTTATGCGGACTAAACCATTTTGAAGGCAGTGAGAAAATATTTTTTTCTAAAAACATAATTTTCCAATTTTTTCTCATAAATGATGAAAGATAAAAGATGGGAGCTAAAGGTATTTTTGATGCAAATTTTTTAGAAGTGCAAACTTTTATCTTAACATTTTTTCGTAGATGTCATAGTTTGTGAGAAAAGTAAAAAAATGAGATTTTATGAGAAAAAAAATTCTCCCGGCAACAGAAGTTAGTTAGAGCGCATAAAATTCACAGGATGTCTTCCTTGCAGAAAAAATTTTAGGGTTTTCCTAAAAACTGATTTCAAAAAAACAACATTTTGTCCCCTAGAGATTCTGCCAAGATTTTGTAATAGTCCACAATTGCAAAATAATAACTTTTGAGAAACAATAATTTCAAACAAAAAGCTTTTTAAGACATCGAAAAGTCTGGTGGGAACTTTTTACCACTTGTGCATTTTTTAGTACTCGTCTGTTCACATGAATCTTGAAATTTTTTTGAAATTTTTTCAAAGTTTATACTAGTTTTTAATTTATTCTTTTAATTTGATTTATTATTAATAATTTAATGTATTCTTTTAAAAATTTTATAAAACTTAAAAAACCTTGGAAAATTCCAAAAATTTGAGAAAATTTGTTGTTAAATTAGAAATTTACTAATTTTCAACAATTTTCTGAATTCTTATTAAAATAAAAATATAGTTTTTATTTTAAAATAAAGCTATGAAATTTTTGAAACTTGGAAGATTCTGAACATTTGTGAATGTTTGAAGATTCTCAAAATCTTTCAAATTTCAATAAATTTCTGATTTGCTAAATTTACATAAAATTTCACAAAATCAAAAAATTTCAGAAAGTTTCAAACAATTTTCAAAATTTTATATGAAAAAGATCATCAATTTTCAAAAATATTCTTAATACATACAAAATAAAAATAAAATTTCAAAATTCAATTTTGGAAAATTTTTGAAAGTGAAAATTTTTAAAATCTTTAAAATTGCTCCAAATTTCATAAAATTAAAAAATTTCATGATATGTTTTAATAAATAAGAAATTTACCATAAATTTTCAAAAATTTTGACAATTCATGGTAAATTTGTAAATTGCCCAACACTAATTTTTGTTAGGCTGTGTCTAGTAGTCCCAAAAAATTGGGGGAGTTGGAAAAAGGGATGGACTAGTTATCACGAAAATTCAGGATTTTTTAAAAATATAATATAAAATTATATATAATATTTATTTATATATATTTATATTATATATATATTATGTATATAAAATTTCGAAATTTCAAAACGTTTAAGATGTTGAAACGGTTCAGTATAAAATAAATATTTTATATCTATGAATTACAC